>OZ007506.1:17367329-17832096 GCA_963931865.1 Axinella damicornis
CATGGCAGGCGATTTCAGTGAGCAACATAACATTGCTGCCTCATAAAATGAGACTTGAACCCACAACCATCAGCTTTCAGACCCTAAGCCTGCCAACTGAGTTATGAAAGCAGCACAGCAGGTCAGGCTCGAATCTAAAGGTTTAGCTCAAACCTTCATACTGAGGGAGAAACAAGTTAGCTCCAGGAGGTAAAGCATGCTCATCATCAAGACAAGTACAGGTCGGTTTCGTCAATCAATACCTCTTCTCAAGTTTGTATAACTGACCTACCATCTTTCATTGGCGTGAAGCAAAGACTAGCTAGCCACTTTGTATCCAGTATTGAAACCAAAGTAGAGTCACTTACAGTACTTTAACACTTGGATAAGGATTGCGCACTAATACAACATATACGTATGACACTCTTCAAAGCAACACACTACTTCCTGACGCTCTTGCTTGCTAAACCCTCTAGCATACCTGGAGGAACATTTCTCCAAATGTGCTGCTGGCCGTGAAGCTCATCCGTCCTTCCCCCACTGAGCTCAGGGACACGCTTGATTCTGAAGAAGCATGGGGAAGACCCTTCGTTAGCTCCTGCAGGATGAGGGTTGGTGCTCGCCCCTTGCCCCCTGCGATGGAGGCGGAGTTTAGGTTTTGAGTCAGGAACTCATACACAGTGAAGATGCAATTGTCAGCAGCCACCGTGAAGGGCACACGTTTCCTGTGTGGGGTATATGAGCGTGTGGGTGTGGATGTGTGTGTGTGTGTGTGTGTGTGTGTGTGTGTGTGTGTGTGTGTGTGTGTGTGTGTGTGTGTGTGTGTGTGTGTGTGTGTGTGTGTGTGTGTGTGTGTGTGTGTGAGTGAAGTGTGTGTATGCATGAATGTATGTGCGTAAATGTGGGTCAAATGTTGAGAGTGCATCAACCTGCCAAGTGCTACGGTTGCATTAGTGGACTACATCCAACCAAGTTCCAACCAATCAGGGGACCGTACATGTAATTGGCCCCTGAACAGGACGTAAACTTAAATTGCTAGCCAATCGTCACCTTTCGTAGTTCTTTAATGTGACTTATATGGCTAACCTCTTCCCGGTGTTCCTATCCAAGAAGGTGATGTAATCGGTCCTTGACACCGGCTCAGTGGAGCTGAATTCCAAGGTGCAGGGAAGGTCTGCCTTATCTTGGAGGCAGTTCGTCACTTGAGAGCCTTCTGGGAAGTGGATTGCACAGTGGACGTGGCTCTCCATTGGGGGAAGAGAGGCTTCAAGGCTGACAGGTCTGTGTGTGAGAGTGTGTGCAGAAGTGTCAGGAAAGAGTTTCTTGCATGTTGACTAGTTCACCAACAAACCATGAAAATGTAATTTCAACAGTATGTTAGCATCCACAATCCATTGCTATACACGGGTTAGGGTGTGGTTAGGGGCTGTATAAATTCTGTATAGCATATGGATGCTAACATACTGTCGCTAATGGCATGTGCAAATGTAGGATCGCAAAATCACCAAAACCATGGAAACAAGGTAGGGAATAGGGATTATACAAGTCATACAATGCCTCTTTTTCCGTATTATATTTAGAAAGTAAGGTTGGGATGTTACAGTTAAACCGGCATACCCCATACCGGCATAATTCATGTCACTGGGTGGATCCATGATCCATCCACTCACCCGGCAAACCCTTGCACAGAGACCAGAAACTGTGCCGTGACAGACACTCCCAGTGGTACTGGCTGGACTGCAATGTGGTTGGGGGAGACGGTGATCTTCCCTGCTGCCAGCTCTGCACTGAGCAGCAGCATACGGTACAGCTGTGCTAGATTGTTGTTCACGATCAGGGGGATGCTGGCAGTGAAGGAGCCATGGTGAGCTGGAGGACATGCAAGGAGAAACAGGGTGTGTCCACACAGCAAATGAAAGTCCTTAATTGCTAGCTATTAGCCATCCATGGCCTTAAGTTTGATGAATCTGGTGTTTCGTGGAGCAGTGGTATTCTGCATACGTACAATGTCATAAGAAGTCGCTCAAAGGAAACAGGAAAACTCACACACACAAGCACACACCTGGTTTGCACTGCACAGTGAATTCAAAGCTCCGACCTGGCTTGAGATAGCCAATCTCCCCCTCCTTTGGCCCAGGGGAGGGGGTAGGAGTGGGTGGAGTGAGGGGAGTGCCTTTGGGGAAAACAAACTTGAAGGTGCTGTCTTCCAGTCGTTTCACCCCTACACAGTCCAGTGCCCATGTCAGAGGCTCCTCTCCCACGTTGGTCAGATTGATCACCTGAAAGACGTGAGTGCATTACAGCAGTAACTGCTAGAGTTGAACTCAGTGTTAGGTAGCAACACTGCTCATGAACATCTATCCAGAAATGCATTTACCCTGCAGTCAGCTCCGCAATGGTCTATACATACATGTACATTAATGTAGAGGAACTGCACCGTGCATATACCCACTCAGGCTAGCTTTGTTCCCAGGCACTTGGGGTGCCTGGGAATGAGGCTACATGTCACTAAGCATTAGGTGGCTTGAATGATTTGTACAAACCTTAATCCTACACTCCAGGTTTATTTACCAACACAGTGTACAATTCTGTTACATCCAAAAATTAATTGTACTCCCACCCTCCCACCCTCCCCTCCCTCCATCCCTCCATCCCTCCATCACCCCAACCCACCTGTTGGTGTTGTATGGGCTCTGCCCCAGTCTCCAGGTACCGTACCCCCATGGTGAACCTCAGCTCAGAGGGGGTGACCAGCAGAGGAGACCTCAGTGCCGTAGCCAACACACGGCGGGTGGGGGTGAGGCCAAAGGAGGCAGTGGAAGGGCCTGTGCAGGGAGGAGAGGGTTACCAGTGTGTTAATGGTGGGATTAACACCAGTTGTATCTGCCATAGGTTCTACAGGGGTAAAACTTGGGGCAGGAGGGACAACTACGAATAACAGACAAAGTCACTAGTGGACACCTAACCCAAAGGACGATTGAAAACAGCTAGCCATATATGTATTATGTAGATCAAAATACAGTTCATGTAGTTGCACATACTATATAGTGTTGCCCTGCAAGGTCTGGTATACGTAACAACAGCAGCTACGTATCTCATCCCACATACCTTGCCTGACGTTGACTTTGGATGGAATGCGCGAGGGAGGCCAGGGGGACGGGGGAGGAGACGGAGGCTTCTGGCCATTCACCAACACTGGCAGATGGAAGTCATAGGCAGCCACCTGGAATTAGGAGAACCACAGAAGTTAGTTACGTTCTCTTTAGTGTGATGGTTGCAATCCCAACCACATTAATGTGTATACGTATCTTAAATTCTAAACACACACACACCTGTCAAGCAAACACTTGTTTGGTATAGTCCGGTCTTACAGTGCAGTGCAATATAGCACTGCACACAGTGGCTCTAGCAACCAAATTACACAAGGCAGACGCATGTATTGCTTAAAATGGCCATGTCATCATAAGCAGGAAAAGTTTATCGAACTAGCCTTATTCCCAGGCCTCTACACCATTGATTGCTTGGATACTGCAAGCGATCAAAAACTGGAGGTGTAGAGGCTTCGTATATCGAACTGCACGCAACACGTCTACCCTTCAAACAACTACTCAGACTACAATGTGATGTACATCGTTGGGGCAGAACTCCAGTCTACACTCCACACCAGTCTTCCCGGGTAGGATGAGGGAGTACACTCCCTGGTACTCCTCAGTGGGGAGGTCAGAGGTCACCTCACCTGGAGGGAGCAAGAGATGCTCTCAGTTGACCTTACCAGCATGTCTAGCCTCGTTCCCAGGCTCCTCCCCAGCTTTTTGCACATACGGTACAGTATGCGACAAAAAGCTGGGGAGGAGCCTGGGAACGAGGCTACATGTAGACATATACGTAGTCATTATTGACTCAATGCTTCATTGTTTGGCTGTGGTCATTGCAGTGCTCACCGTAAGGTTCTTCCTGGCTGGGTAGCACCAGAGAGAAATCACTCATGAAAGAAAGGTCGAAGGTCAACTGGGCTCGGGTAGAAGCCTATTGAAAGCACAGATCAGAACTGTAGTCTACACACAGTATAGTACAGATTTGAATGTGTATGCATGTTATATGTGTGTATGTCTGAGCACAATATTTTGCAATTGGGGTAGTTGGCTGGGGCCTCAACAGTACGTGTGGTATACCACTAAGCTGACCAGCATCTCCGGTACACATGTGCAGGAAGGAAAGTACGTCTATGAAGCCATTCATACATACCTTATTGGTGACGGTGAAAGGGATGGTGGCTCTAGCTCCGCAGTAGACCCCTCCAAACCTGAACAGCTCCTGAAGAGTATATACGCATTACACAGGGATTACTGGTACACAGTACGTATATGGCTAACTAAACAGCATTTCATCTAATAAAGTGAATGCTGTTAATTAAACTAATCTTTTTTTATAAATCTGAAAGTACATTGGTACATAAGGTTCAGTAGCTAAAGTTGCTCCTATTATTACCTCAACTGATAAACAGCAGGCCGTACCACCAACCTTGTCAATGGCAATGGTGGGGTGCTCCACGGCTCCAGTCATCCTGACCCCCACCCTCCTCCCACTCCTCAGCTCAACCCCCACTCTCACATCAAACCTGTCTGCTGACTTGGGGTGGAGTACCACTTGCAGGTCAGCAGCCCCACCCACTGGGACACACCCACTCCGGGGGAACAGCTGCATCCCGGCATAGGGGGAGGGGTCCACCACCTGCAAACAAAGAGGATTTGCCCAATTGACCTTGTGAATATTACTATATATCATTCAGCTCTGTAATGATAGACAGCTCCTCACCTGGAAGTAGGCGTGGCAGTCCCCCGTGTTTTCAAGGTGCACAGTGCGTGCAGTGGTGAGGTTGAGAGGGACTGTGCCGAACAACACCCGCTTCTCTCTGAAGCAGCAAGAGGGCTGCCCAAACTGAGGGGACAAGGGGGAGGAGGGGGGAGAGGGAGAAGGGGGGAGGGGTAGGAGGGGGAGGGAGGGAGGGAGGAGGGGGAGGGAGGGAGGAGGGGGAGGGAGGGAGGAGGGGGAGGGAGGAGGAGGTTATATATACCATACAGGAAATTTGATAAGCCTGAGAGGGGAACTAGGATGGCAAATGTTAGTATTATTTTATCTGCATGTGCTTCAAAGTTCAAACCAGTCAGCCAAGCAAGCCGTGGGCCTCTCTGCATACACACTCTTGTGCACATACATACAGTCCAACTGTCTATACAAGTACATTACCTGTGCAACAAGAGACAGTACATTACAAGCCGGAGTTTCTGCCCTCCCGTCCTCCTCGCCTCCCTTCTCTCCCTCCACCTCCTCCCCCTCCACACCCAGCATGAACTGAGCAGTACCGGGAGAGTTGAAGGATGGTTGGCAGATGAACTCGCACTCCAGAGAGCTGTGCGGTGCAACCACCCCTATGAACACAGGGGACAAGCGACAGACATTTCCAGTCAGTGGCAGCAGAAGCTGATGCTGTTTGGGAGGGACTACATTTATGTGGAATCTGCACATATCATACCGTAGTGAGCACAATAAGTAATAGCATGCACAGAACCTTTCAACAGGAAATTGTATTAGTCAGACATGGTTTCAAAATTATACACACACACACACAACACACAGACACCACACACACACACACACACACACACACACACACACACACACACACACACACACACACACACACACCGCACGCACACACACCTGTGGGGTGCATCGTGTAGAAGGTGTCAGTGTCAGCACCCTCCCGGGCATGCCACTGGAAATGGGCAGGTACACTGTGCTCGTTGGTCACCAGAACAGAACCATGGAGTCCTGGGAGGAGAAGGCACAACATGTAACCGGATCCTATCCGCACACACAAGAGAAATGCTGGACGGCTCAGCTAAACCCTTCTCAGCAAAGAGTATACTATTCCTCAGATACCACATGTTGTGGTTTCAATAAGCATGCACAGAGAGCTAATTAGAATCCAAGTTTTCCATCATATGAGTTGCAGTCACAAGTAGACTTATGGGACATACTACGTTCACTTACAACTTACCCAAGGTGCAGCCAAAGGTTTCAAACCAGGTGGCCAGGGTATCACATTTAGTGTCAGAGTGGGCATGATATATTTGGCTTCTAGTTATAATTCTTAGATAATTATCGTACCAACAGTTGGCGAGGAGAGATAAGGTTCTGTGAGGGTGAGGGTGTTGGTGGACAGCTTCAGAGTCAGTTTGACGACCTCAGCCTTCACGGGGATGTGGTGGGTGTGGTGACCATTGATGCTATACTCCAAGCTCCTAGGAATACAGAGATCACCAGAGATTAGAAGAGATTCCTAGAGATTCCAAGAGATTCCTAGAGATTACTATGCGAGGGTATGTATATGCACTTGATTAGTTCTGCTATCGAATGTCCAGTACTGTACATGTACAAACCTTATTGTAAGGCATAGGGTCTGACAGCTCCTTACTAGCTATAAGTTACAACAATTAAGAGGACTCATAGGGCAGGTAGAGCCACAGCATCACATTCATCATTACTACAACTTTGCACTAAACGAATTGATCATGAAAAGCAGGTTCAATAAGCTCTTCATAGCATGCCAACTCTCCCCAGCATTCAGCTAATCTCCTTCATCATCAAAGGAAGGTTACATGTACAAGTCCTTTACATTTTCATGAGCTCCTTCTACAAAACAGTTGTCAAATACAAACAGTACATACGCACCCAGCTCCAGTGGTCGAAGCATGTCTTCACTACCTTACTTGAGAGATTCACCAGAGTTATTCAACTGAACACACACGCAATTGCATCTACCTTTCTACTGTTCCAACAGTGCTCTGGTAGAGGGTGAAGGGCACTTGAGCATGTGAGGAAGGAGGGATGATGAGTGTGAGGTGGGAGGAGCGAGGGGTGGGGCAGGCAGGACAGTGGAGCTCTGTGCCAGTAACCTGTGGGATGTTTCCAGTGTCCGAGGCTCACAACTTTGGACATGTGCAGAGTCAGCGGCAAGTAGCCTCGTTTCCAGGCCTCCACGCCCAGCTTTTGTCACTTGCAGTACTGCAAGCGACAAAAGCTGGGCATGGAGGCCTGGGAACGAGGCCAAGTGGCATGCATGCAGTAGCCCTATCAGAGTGTAATGTACGTAACTCTTTGCTCATCCTGTCTAGGTCATTATGCGGCCATTCTGATTGGTAGAGTCATAGTTAATTAATGGAGCTAGAGCCCGCTACAGATGAGATGAGCAGAATAAAGTACCTTCATCCTTATGCTAATGTGCTTGTGGAGGAAGTTCTTGATGGCAATGTGTCTCTCTACGGAAGAACCCACCACCACACGGGCAAAGTCAAGACAGAGGGGATCTGGATAACCAAACAACACATTCACCCATAATCTATAGTAACAGTACTGTAACGTGCACAGTAAGATGCACTGCATAATCTACTGAGTGGAATTTTTTTTGTTTTTTTTGCGGTGATGTAATCTTCCCTCCATGAAAGATTTGTGTGTCACGAAATTATTGCTATGCGAAATAATCTACGACTATGGTAGTAACATGTATTGCAAACTGTACTGCATAATCTAGAATTCAATACTATACGTAACTACAACATAAAACAATTTCTGCAGACCTTGAGAATCAGAAACTGTAGGATATCTGGTCCACCTGCATGAATAGCCCATGGACTAGTTATTCATGCAGTGTTTCAGTTGGACCATCTGGTTCCATTACGTCTGCATAAAATTTTTAACCGTTCAAATCAAGATCAATTCTCCACACATCTTCACTCCTATGTAGTGTTTGTTTCCCTATGACTGACGGGTTAAGTTAGCTGTAGCATGATACCTCTTCAATGATTAGGATCACATTCAGCAGATAACAAACTGTCCATGCAGTGGGTATACGTTTTCAACAGATAACAAACTGAAAGACAACAGTGACTTGCAAAATCTACAATTATTGTAAGCAATACAATTGAGAAGCAAAAGTTGTCCAATCATTAAGATCTGCTGACAGGTATCAGAAACAAGATCAACGTGACAGACTGTATCCAAAACAGACATTTCAGTTTATCAATTATGCCATAAGATTACTGACTTTTGCTCGGCTATATATGTAATACATAGCTACCCCCAGTTTCCAGAGTTTTCACGTACACGATTTGTGAAGTTTGGCAATGACTGCATCTACACTGAGACTACATATGCAATCTGACTGGCAGCTGAGATTTCCAAGAGTATCCGTCCAGTTACTGCGAGTCACACAGACTGAGCGTGCATGCTGTATACATACACATTGTACACTCTAAAAGGTGACTGATGAAGATACCAGTGAGGAAGACAGCCATTATGGTGAACACGGTCATTGTAACCACAGTCTTGTTATGCCTCACAGCACCAGTGACTACTGTTCATAAAAAAGAGTTGTATATTGTGCCTAACAACAGTTCACGCATTTCTGCCAACCTACAAGTGGACTGTCATGTACAGCAATGCTACACTCTGGAGAGAATTGTGAAAGATCCTGACCAGTTCTTTGCATCCAACAGAGTACTTACTCTCCTGCCGGGCCATCACAGTGTCACAGGTAACACTGGTAATACACTCATTGCAGACGTTCATAACCTCACTATCAATGGCGGCCATAACAGCATGATTGAATGCACCGGGACGTTTGGACTTACATTCATAAACGTGACCAATGTGCAACTCCTCAACGTTCACATGTCCCATTGCGGTGCTCCAGTCGTCCCAGAAGTAGAACAAAAAATAAACAAATTTGTTTCATATTATTCGGTCTATGATTTTTTGTTTTATGATCCAATTTCCATTGCACTACTAATTGTTCACTCCTACAACATCAGCCTATCTGGCACAACAGTCAACTCCTCTACTGAAGCGGGTTTAGTAGCTGTGAATATATTTGACAACTTCGTCATTTCTCAAGCTACGTTCACCCATAACAAGCTGAACTGTCTCATCATGTCCGTTAAGAGCCGACAAGATCCACTAAACTTGGTTCAATACCACTACATATCGAATTCCAGCTTCACATTTGGCAATACTATGAATATTAAAAATAAGTATTCTTCCCATCCTGTTAAATTAGCTGGCGGGTTAAGCATAATGTATGCTCAAAAAGCATTCCAAGTTAACATTTCCATGATGAATGTGACAACACACAGCAACAAAGCAACTCGTGGGAATCTAATGCTGAAATTTGAAGGATGCAGCCACTATGTAACATTTGTCCAGATAGAGCAACTCAAATCTTTTACTCATGCCAGCAAGTACGAATACGGTCTTTACTTAATAGCTGGAGAAAGATTGGAAGGCACCAGTACCAGACTTGGGATGAGTACTGTAGTTGTCCAAAACAGTTTCTTCACAGAAAGCTGCATATTCATGAAATCAAACTATCCCAGAATTGCTATTAGGCTAGAAGGAGTCGCAATTCAAGAGAGCTCGTGTACTACAACAGCAATACATGCAGCAGGAATAGACTACCTTGAACTAAAAAATGTAACGGTAAACAAAAGCAGTGGTGTCATTAGTGCTGAAAACACAAATGTTAAAATCAATGGTCAGAGCATTTTCAGTGAAAACGGAGGAGAAATATATTTTGGGAATAGTAATGCAACATTGATTGGCCAGACATCATTCACAAACAACAGACCGGAAAGTGCAGTAGTCATGGCCTACAAATCTGCAGTTACTTTCAAAGGTAAAACTTTCTTTGGAAATAATACCGCTGGCATGTGTGGCGGAATATATGCTTACAAGTCAACACTATACATGCAAGGAGACCTTTCGTTTGTGGGAAACGAAGGCTATAATGGGGGTGCAATGGCTTTGTATAACTCTGCATTAGATCTCGCAGGAACCAATCATATACGCAAGATCCAATTTGTCCAAAACATTGCTCGTCACTCAGGAGGTGCTATTTACATCAATGATGCAGGAAAAGTGGAGAGATTTAGCAGAATACTACTATGTTCGTTTCAAATCCGTCCAGGAATTTCCAATTACCGACTGAAATTTATAAATAACTCAGCTTCATTTGCAGGAAGCGCATTGTACGGAGGCTGGATAGATATATGTAGAACACGTAAGGATAACCATATTCCATACGTTGCTAGTTATTATTATATCAAATTCTATGGCAGTCCTGGGGATCCATCTGTAGTATCTTCAAACCCCAGCCGAGTGTGTATCTGTAATAACTCACTCCCCGACTGTAATGTGACTGTATTAAACATCACTGTCTATCCAGGCCAGACATTCAGAATACAAGCCGTCGCTGTTGGACAGAGGTTTGGAACCGTCCCATCAATAGTTCAAGCAGAGATCGCATGTGCAGACGGCAATACCAGTGCAGTAGGGGAACTAGAGTACTTTCAAGGTGTCAACAAAGTATGCACTGACCTGAGATACACTGTGAAGTCAGCGAACAGTAGAGAAAGAATACTTCTAAAAGTTGACAAATCTATCATACCAAGCTCCAAAGGACTACATTCTCTTTTTGATCCATTACAGTTCAGTCAGCTCTACATCAATGTGGCGCTTAATCCCTGCTCACTAGGGTTCATGTTCGACACTGAACTAAACGTATGTATTTGTCACAAAACCCTCCAGAAACACAAAATAGACTGTGATATAAACTCTCAAACGGTTAACAGGACTACACGAAGGTGGATCAATGCAACTTTCACACATACCACGGGAGGACAACCAGGAATTCTGGTTCACAACCACTGCCCATTTGACTACTGCAAACTGGAGGTTACTTCTCTGGACTTGGAACATCCAGACGAACAATGTGCCTTCAATCGCTGTGGTGTTCTGTGTGGAGCATGCCAGCCCCAGCTAAGCCAGGTGTTTGGAACTTCCCAGTGTAGAGAATGTTCCAGTTTATGGCTGCTGGTCCTAGTTCCTTCCATTGCCTTAGCAGGAGTGTCCCTAGTCTTTGCTACCATACTGCTCAACCTCACCGTCTCTATCGGAACAATCAATGGGCTGATATTTTATGCCAACATTGTCAGAGCTATCCAAACCACTTACTTTCCCACTGAAACCTTGAACTCATTCCTCAGCTGGTTCATAGCCTGGATCAACCTAGACCTCGGCATTGATGCCTGTTTCTACAACGGCCTTGATGCCTACACTAAGACATGGCTGCAGTTCGTCTTCCCACTCTACATCTGGGCCTTGGTGATCATTATAATTGTCTCTAGCCACTACTCCACCACCGCTGCTAAACTGAGCGGCAGAAATGCAGTACAGGTCCTAGCCACACTATTCCTGCTCTCATATTCCAAAATGCTTCGAATAACCATCACCACCTTCTCCTCCACACTCCTGGTCTATCCTGACAATTCAATCAGGAGGGTGTGGCTTTACGATGGCAACGTGGACTACCTCACGGGAAAGCACGTCCCATTGTTCATAACTGCTCTGCTACTCCTCCTGTTCATCTCCTTGCCTTACACAACCATCCTCATCAGCATTCAGCAGCTGCAACTGCATTCCAAGTACAAGATTCTCTCCTGGACTCACAAACTAAAGCCCCTCTTTGATGCATACACAGGGCCATATAAGGAAAAGCACCGCTACTGGACTGGACTCCTTCTTCTGGTACGAATTGAGCTCTTTCTTGTGTTTTCAGTGAACGCCCTTGGCGATCCAGCTATAAACCTTCTTGCTGTCAGTGTCACCATAACATGCCTGCTAACGTACCTCGCATTTCTTGGTGGTATATATAAGAGGGTAATACTGAACATGATTGAATTCTCCTTCTATCTAAACCTTGGTGTTCTGTCGGCTGCAACTCTCTACACAAGACACACAGGTGGCGATCAAACCAAGGTTGTACGCATGTCAGTCAGCATTGCGTTCATCTCCTTCCTGATAACATCTTCTGTCATGTTTTCGTCAAGATGTTGAAACAAAAATCAGATTTCGACGCCAAACTTTCGGGATTGAGACTATCATTAAAATCTTGCTGGAGCAGGTTATCTCACAAACAGACACAAACCAACCGTCCTCGTGTTACCCAATCATCTGTTGAACTACGTGAGCCATTAATCGAGTACTGAGAGTAAAATAATTACCATTGATCGGTTATTTACAATGCCAGTCAATATTTGCAGAAAACATTCCACGCTACATTGTTTGCCCATAAGACAATTGAGCACCTGTCATATCAAGGCTGAGCTGGGTCATAGCACTTGTCAGTATCAGTAATCTACTAGCGTGTACCCGTGTCATCGTTTCTACATCCATGTTTCTGCTGTAACCATATCAGCATGTCTACATAAAACTAGTTATGTAATCAATCATTATCCAGCATCATGCAGGTTCATAAGTTATCCCCACTGTACGTATACATGCAGATACAACCTTTGACATTGATAACTGCACCATTTTCATGTAATTGATTGTTGGAACATCTTGATTTCTAATCTCTTTAATGCATAGAGTGGCTTCCCTCTGCATAGAATAATTTATTAAGGTATCCCACATAATGAGCATGGGAATGGCATGGATATAGCCTCGTTCCCAGGCTCTGCCCAGCTTTTCATCACTTGACGTACCTAGCATGGATACTAAAATCAGTCCGTGAAGGCTCTTACCGATCATGACCTTGCTCAGCTGTTCCGGGGAGAGATGGGTCCCACACTCTGCAGCCACCTCGGGACTGGATGGCTTGCTGGCACACCACTCCACCACCTGCTGCGGAGTACCAATGGTGCTTGTCATAAACATGGAGGCCTGTCTGTCTATTAATCCCTGTACTGAAATTACTTGTAAGCTCCGAAATAAAGTGCAAACCACTTCACTGCAGATAGCAGAGGATTAAAACAACTGGCTGAGGCAGATGTCCACTCAGTGCGTACATATACATGGCTTTCATCAGATAGCTGTTGTCTGACCAATTAATCAATAGACCACACGTTACTTATTACCCCACGTGTGCAGCAAGGGGTAGAGTGATTACTAGCTGTGTCTGTCGGTACATGTCAGTATATGTCAGTGGACACAAAACTGAGCAGTTTTGTTGAAATATGTAAGAGGCTTTAATTACAAGTCACAAATGAAAAAACAACTTGTATTGTACCTCACACACAATTAAGCCATCTTTCCATCTCCTTGTAAGCTGGTACATATGTAGGTGTATGACAGATTGGTGCCATGATCTGCACCATAAGGCAGCCAACGAACAACGACTGCCTCACGGTAAAATTCATGGCAGCATCAGATTCACATGCAAACCCACTCAGTAGAGCACTTGTAAACATACATACATGTACGACTGAGTCATGCAACAACAGATTTCCTTGGGTCAGGACTTTCACAGATGTAGACTGACGTACCAGCTCAGTAGCAGTTGCTGCCATCAAATCCCTTGTGGTCACCATCCTCCCCCTGGACCCCTCCCCTACCGCTGCACGAGCGGAGGGCTGGGCACTCTTCTTGAGAGCACCATTACGGTCTTTGGGTACGCTCAGTTTGGGAGGTTGGAACCCCTGGGCCGGTGGAATGGCCAGGTCTGTGCTGTTGTGGTAGGCCGGGTTGGAGTGGGCCCTGTGGGTATTGTGACACCATTGGAATGTAGTAAACATGCTGTATAATTGATTGTATTCAAATCCACACCCACAGTTACGTAACATGTTTAGAATACTGAAGCATTCACTCTGTAGCTTTGTGGGAAACAGCTGTTGGTTTTCCCCTAAACTGGACATTAATTATGCATGTGGGTTTTACGTAAGGAAATTATAGCGCAGGTGTACGTACACATGTACCACCTGGATTAGAAGACTTGACATGCACTTCAAAGTATAATGCACTCATTCTTGTGATGCACTTCACAACAAAATCTGATGTACAGATGTCATATTCAAAACTGGTTCTTTAAGTTAAAGATGATGGGCTATTTGCATGCCTGACAAACAACATTGCTAAATCTGCAAGGAGATACCGCTCACCTTTCCTTCCTCCGCCACACCCTCTCCTCGTGCCTCTGCCGAATGTACTGGGTGTAAGTATCACGGTGACATTTGTGACGAGCCCTCTCATCCTCTGCATAAGTGTAGTCAGGGTCAACGTAAGTGTGACGAGGAACATTAGTGTAGGGGGTTCTGGAGAAGGGGGGGGGGGGGGGGGGGGGGGAGGAGGGGGGGGAGGGGAAAGATAAATTGCTATATTAGTAACACAAGTGCTAATACTAGACATGCATGAGAGCTAATACTGAGAGGAAAGGGCACATGACTGCAAAGCATGGAGTGGTAGAGTATTCCAACAAAAAATATGTGCCATGAGCTTACTAGATGCACACACCTACACACACGTATGTACACACCAACACACACACACACACACACAACACTCTACATACACAACAGCTGTATTCCCGTCATGCGGTCGAACACTAGTGGCGAGGTCATCCGGATGGGCTACCCCCTCCCTCCTCTCCCTCTTCCCCGCAGGGGCACTAGTACCACGCCCCCTCAGCTCAACAACTGCAGTGTACACCACAGTCCTCTTGGCAGCTCCCCCGGCAGAGCCCAACACATCAATTTGCAGCTTGAAGTTGAGAGGACCAAACTGTTTAGGCAGGAAAGCTACATTGATCTGCATTCTTTCACCAGGAGGGATTCTCCCAGCACTCGGGCTGCATTTGTAGTGTGCCAACAGGCGGCAGCAGAAGTCTATTGGCAGTACATCAGAGTAGTTGCAGAGCTGGATGTTTGTTGTAGGAGGGGAGGGGGAGGTGGAGGCGGGAGGGGGAGGGGGAGGGGGAGGGGGAGGGGGAGGGGGAGGGGGAGGGGGGAGGGGGAGGGGGAGGGGGGAGGGGGAGGGGGAGGGGGAGGGGGGAGGGGGAGGGGGGAGGGGGAGGGGGAGGGGGAGGGGGAGGGGGAGGGGGGGGAGGGGGGGGGGGGGGGGGGGGGGGGGGGGGGGGGGGGGGAGAGAAGAGGGGAAGGGTGAAGGGTGAAGGAATAGGAAGGAGGAGAGAGGGATGATAATAGCAACGATGTAGTTTCCTTGGTGGTATAACAAGTAATCTGCTCCCGAACCTGTATATGCTGGGTATTAGTGCTGCCTGTTACACAGCCCCCAAAGTCCAGGGTAGACCCTGGTTCCAATCCCAGGTCCACTGGCATGGCAGTACCAGTTACAGCTACCTCAAGTGGGGCACCACCTCCTGAGAATAACAATTATTATGAGAGATAAAAATGGTAACATTCTAAGTCTGGTATCTAAACAGTCTCATTCCAGGGCCCGTGCTGGGTTTGGCCTGGGAACAAGGCTACCATCCACAGGAGGATTGTTTTGTCCCTTCCCTCCTTCTCATCTTCCCCTCCACTCTCTCCCCTCCTCCCTCTATCCCACTCAACCCCGAAAAGTTTGAAGTGAAAGTCAGCCATATAATTATGCAAGAGCACATGATGACATCATCATTCCGCCACAATGACGATGATGTCATCATGCGCTCTTGAATTATGCTAAGAATGGGAATGTACTATACCTCCTCCTCCCTCCTCCCCTAGAGGGTGAGCTCCGACATGGACAAACTTGACAAACAAGGCATAGCTCCTCTGTGAGGGCAGTCCCTGGTGGTGGGTCCACCCCAGTCCAGACCGGAAGAAGGTCGGGGAAAAGGAGAACTCCACAGTACGCTTCTCATAGGGACCCAGGGAACCCTGAGAAGGATGATCATGTAACAAAGTGAATCTTGGATATTCGGCCGCCTATGCACTAAATCTGCCTCTATAATGAGTAAGGATTCCAAAGGGTCCACACAATGGAGATACAAAAGAGGCATTCTGTGCCGGAAACCGGCTAGGTATGGCCACATACAGAGTAGGAATCTCTGATATTTGAGTGTGTGACGTAGACAATGACCAATGAGGGCAACTTGGGTTGAGTAAGGCCACATTTTTAGGCTATTAATTTTGAGCTAGCAATTAAAGTTGTCATAAACAATCCGCATCACCGTAGTACGAGGCTACCTGTTGTGCAGCCTTGTACCAAGGTGAACAACGCTGGGGTTAGAAGGCCTGGGCCCGAGACTATAAATCCTTATCCATGCCATTATGCATGGTTTCATCTATGTATTCAAAGGGAGGCATAAGCAGAGTATATTGAAGTAAGTTGGGACAAGGAAGTTGGATTGTACATAGTACGTAGTAACGGGAGAGACATTCAAGATGAAGCCATGTTATGCAAATCGTATCATAACTACATACCTGCATTGGTGTGACGTTAATGAGGGTCTCTCCACTAGGGGCGTCCCCCTGCTCCTTCCACCTGTCCTGGCCCAGCCCCCCTCCCGTGCACGCCATTGCCAATCCCTCGCTCTTATCCACTCCCTGCATGCCACCCACCACCTCGCTGTCCAACACTGCAATAAAAGCAGTCTCCACTGGACTGTTGTTGTACAGGGTCCCCGCCCTGGTGAGCACAGTGCCGTAGTATGCGTGCCCAAAGGTGACACGCTGCAGTGCAGAGTGGGGGTCACTGGGGTCCAGGAGCTCAAGCTGGCGGTGCTGGATGTTGCCACATAAAGTGACAGTGAAGAGTTCAACTGAACCATCCTCTGATAGTACACTGTGGACAGTAGATCAAGTCGTTTATCATCTGTGCCAATAGTGCAGCCACATCATTTTCACAATGAAATGATGTCATCTTTTGTAATGCTGACCTCTTAAGTTTTGCCTGTTTACAGGCAGCATTTAGAGTGGAAGGGTAGGAGGGGCTCTCTCACAGCAGTGAAGGTGGGGCTATACTACTCTCCATTGACTCGGCCATCTCAGGGATAGACTACTCTCCTACTTCACTGGAGGAGGAGTTATAGCCTCAGCTAGGCTGCTCTCTCACCTCAGTGGAAGAGGGGCTAGGCTACTCTCTCACAGCAGTGCAGGTGGGGCTAGGCTACTCTCTCATCTCAGTGCAGGTGGGGCTAGGCTACCCTCTCATCTCAGTGCAGGTGGGGTTAGGCTACCCTCTCATCTCAGTGCAGGTGGGGTTAGGCTACCTTCCCATCTCAGTGCAGGTGGGGTTAGGCTACCCTCTCACAGCAGTGCAGGTGGGGCTAGACTACTCATCTCAGTGCAGGTGGGGTTAGGCTACCCTCTCATCTCAGTGCAGGTGGGGTTAGGCTACCTTCCCATCTCAGTGCAGGTGGGGTTAGGCTACCCTCTCACAGCAGTGCAGGTGGGGCTAGACTACTCATCTCAGTGCAGGTGGGGTTAGGCTACTCTCTCATCTCAGTGCAAGTGGGGCTAGACTACTCTCTCATCTTAGTGCAGGTGGGGCTAGAGCACTCTCTCACCTCACTGCTTCCGAGAATGCTCCTGTTCCTTTGCTGAGTAGCTCGACCTGTGTCAAAGTAAGTAGGTAATTGTTAAATGGCAGGTATCATCAGATGCATGAAGATCATGCTATTCATAACTAGTTCAACCCTATGTACCTTCAGATCCATCTTCCCCCCGGGTTTAATCCTTCCTTCCACAGGGGCAATGGTGAGGTGTGGGGGGAGGGGGAGGGTTTGCACCTGGAAGCCTCCCTCTCTTGTGCCAGCGTTGGAGATGGTGAACAATCGTGTGACTATCTGGTGCTCTGCCACGAGGCTACCAAAGTCCACAATGCTGGGGGATACTTTGAGATGGGGGGAGGGCGGGAGCCTGAGGGAAAAGTGAAGGGAGAAGTAGAGAGTGGGATGAGCAGAGGTGGAGAGTGGGACGAGGAGAGATGGAGAGTGAGACGAGGAGAGGTGGAGAGTGGGACGAGGAGAGGTGGAGAGTGGGATGAGGAGAAGTGGAGAGTGGGACGAGGAAAGGTGGAGAGTGGGGCGGGGAGAGGTGGAGAGTGGGATGAGGAGAGGTGGAGAGTGAAGGTGGAGAGTGGGACATGGAGAACAATGTAAGGCTAAGCAAACAAAGACTTGACCAACTAGAGGGCCACAATTAGCCCATAAATCAGAAGGCCTTGGTTAGCCCATATAGGGGTACCATGGCAACAATTAATAGAAGGGGGAGTACGTACTATGTCTCTCCAAAGGAACAACTGCTACAAACCACTGTTTATGCCCATAACTTCATCAGTGCAGTGTACCAATGAGAGCAAGAAAGAGAGAGAGAAAGATTACTTCACTTACGCCTCTATGTGCACTGTTTTCACCAACTTATCCTCCACCAGTATGTCCAGCTCTCCACAATGGCCTATTCCTCTGTCATCGCCTGGGGTATATTGTAGCACAACAGGGAATTTCAGACCTGCTGCAATGTAGCAGTCATCGTACCCACTGAGCAGCCGAAATACCTAGGTAGCATGGGTAAGTGGAGAGGATTGATGAAAGCGCAAAGCAACAAAATATGGACTATTCACATGCAGGTGTTACAACTGCATACTGTCTAGATGAGAGTCTAAGAAGGGCAAGACTTCAGTGCACTCTGCATGATGCCTCCACCACAGAGGTTTCCAGGAGCAAGGCAGCAAGTCTAGCCTCGCTCCTAGAAAATATAGTCTGGTAACAAGACTAAGCTTAGCAGGTGTACCGTAGTCTCCTTCACTAGCTCTTGATCTATGTAGAACTGCATACTAAAATGTACAAGCAGGAACGCATAATTATGCGCTCCTGGTACAAGCCATTCCCACATTACATATATGTTATTGCACTCAAGCAGGTCTCTTAGCGGTTCTAGAAGCTTGAAGGATGTCCGAGGTGGTTATACGTAGGTGCGTCTCAGTTTCTAAACGGCTAAGAGACCTGCTTGAGTGCAATATGGGCTATATCTTTGTTTTGATGAGGTGTCTACCTCATTAAGTTCAAAAGATCAAAGTACATTTGCATACCATAGTCTAATATTAGTTTGCGTGCTGGATGCACAGGGCATGGCTGGGCATGACAAGGCATAAACATAAGTAGTGTACCTGTATTGGCCATGCATATCCATACACTCACCGGGTCGCTGCGTTTGTCTACGGCCACCCTAATTTTGCGGGAGGCGCTGCACCTGTTCTGCACGTAGAACGTGGCCTTGTGCTGCTCCCGCCCGTCGTTCACCAGTCGCACTTTGTCCACAGAGAACTCCACGATGCCTCCATGCCGTTGTTCTTGCTCCATCATGTCGCTTGTGCTTAGCTTACCAGTAAAGCGCTTGTGGTGCATGCTCAAAGCGCTTGTTACCAAGCAACACTGCTGTGGCACGTGATTGCAGTCTCGTTCCCAAACCATTTGGGCATGGGTCTGGGAACGAGACTGCACAGATTTCCTACAAGTACATCGTAAGGCTTTCGGTGAGAAGAAGATTCACTGCTGAAGTTCTGTTTTCAGAAATACAAGTGAGCTGCAAAGACGCTAGCTATAGTTTTGTGTTACTTCTACTAGTGAATAATATTATGATCACCTCTGATGTGCTTGTTGAAAGTCACTTGTTTACCTGTACTGGGCTCCAAGAAGCAGCAGGATAATAATCTCCAATAAGTACCTTTTCTACACAATTAGTAGTGATTCCTCAGATTCTGTTATTATGAAATGGTTATTTGGTCTGGCAGGAAGTAGGGTGATGGGTTAGGGCCACGTCAGGTGCTGAATGCGAAGGCATGTCGGTTATAGTACCTATACTTAAAGCATGTACTTCCTGCCAGACCAATAATTATGAGAATTCACCTGTGCTCGGTAAGATCGTTGACATTAATTTTGTACCGCAATTTCATAGTAGCCTAAAGTTAATTATAGAGGAGTCGATTTAATGCTGGATAGTCATTTAATGGGCTGCTATATTGGGAAGCCACTTGTTCTGAGCAGAAAAATAAGTCACCGTCGTTGCCATGCACACCTGGTATTATTGTCGTGTAGCCTGTCCCATTCAAATTCAGTGCAGGCTACAGTTTTATAACTTGGGACATTGTACAGTACAATACATGATGCTCAGTAGATATAAGCTTTAGTGTGGCTTATTATTCAGATGGTCATATGATGGCTGACAATGCTGACGATAATTTATTATGGCTATCATAGAGTTGGATTATTTCAAAACATACGGGCAACAATTTGTTTCATGTATACTAGACCACTTTTGGGCATTTCTATAGACTGTGTATTGCAGGGAGTATACCGTAGTACAATTACATTAGCCTCGTTCCCAGGCCTCCACCCATGGAGAAACTTTTTCTCCATGCACGGCTGTGAGATAAAACCTGGGTGGAGGCCTGGGAACAAAGCGTCCAGATTATCATGCAACATTTTGCACAATGCAAGTCACCATGGGCAAGGTACATTACGATGGTATCTTCTTGCAAAGTTAGTTTTTTTCACAATTGCAACATAAATTGAAGTGCATGTACGGCACTGTAAAAAAAAAAACAATGTTTGCTTCTGAAATGGTTTTATGGGCTACCTTTGTGACAGCCACCTGGAATGTTGGCAATTATAGTTATTAGATGGAGCATAGCAACAGTTGACAAGGGCTCGGAAGTTTGCTTATAGACCACACTATAAACATGCCAATGGAAAGAATTTAGTACTTGAGTAAACATCGCTGCATTTTTTCATTTAGCATAGTCAGGCAACTGTTCGAACCTAATTCTTTGCTAAAACAACAATTATTTTGTTTATCACAATTTTGATATTAGTTATAGTAACTATGGATTAGTAGAGGTATGTATGACGAAAGAATACCGGTACTTGCTTAAAATAACCAATCAACAGATTGCTCACTTTTAGTGAGCTCTCACTGCATGGTGCGTCCATTTATTTGTAAGTACATATTGGGCAATCATGCATTCCAATGGGTCACTTAGCCCTCAGAATTCTGTCAACCTTCACAAAGAACTGATCTTTCTAAACCTTGTTCTGCAATCTTTTCACAATGAGAGCTCACTGATCATGAAACTGGAATGATCCCTCCGCACGTTGTTTAAACCAAGTAGTTTTGCAGTGATATGTACTTTACCAGAATTTGCCTATAATTATATACTGCAGCTGTTCAATTTGCATGGAAGGGCTATATAGTCATGCAACCAAATACTTAACAGCTGTGTATACATAATATTATGCGTATCTGCAGGAATATGGCTGGGTCACCAGGACTGGAGTGCTTCATCATGATGTCCTTGCTGTCCTTCCTGCTCCTTGCCACCATATGCTCTGGCCACACCACCCACTACATCAAGCCTTCTCCCAGTATATCATGTCCTGCCGATTCCTGTTTCACCCTCTCTGAGTACGCCCAACAACTTCCGCACAACCTCAACTTCAACACCACGCTTCTACTTCTCCCTGGGGACCATGTCCTCAGTGTGAACTTCACCGTGGAGACTATAGCTTTGAGATTTTGTCCTTTTCACCTGCAGATAGTCAAGCAACAAAGATTGCATGCGAAGGATTGATCGGCTTTTCTTTCAGAAATATTTCACGCGTGGCAGTGCATGGATTGGCAATCAACTCTTGTGGAAAGCGTGCAGCAACTACCCACAGCTATCCAACTGCCTATTATGGAATGTCAGTTCATTCAGTTTCGGACACCAGCATAGCTGAGTGCTCATTTCAGGACAGTTTTGGTACGGCACTGGGGGTATTCCAGAGTAACCTGGACCTGAAGGGAAACAACAGCTTTACAATCAACTGTAGGAGATTCTTTGAAAGGAATTATAGTTGCTCATGTTTTGGAGGAGGAATTTATGCAAACACAAGCACTTTGATGTTGACTGGAAATAGCACTTTCGGATTTAACTCAGCTACGTTAGGTGGAGGGATTGCTGCAGAACACAGTGCACTAAGCTTCACTGGAGAGACAATCTTGCGAGACAACTTGGCTGTAGAAGGCGGAGGAATCTACGCCCGGTACAGCACTCTAAACTTCAGTGAAAACAGTACATTTGGAAACAACTCAGCTGCACACTTTGGTGGTGGAGTTGATGCATGTCAAAGTCTTGTGAATTTCAATGGCAGTTTGTTCAGGAACACCGGAGGAGGAATCAACGTAGAGTATAGTACTCTCGATTTCAAGGGTAACAGCACATTCGAAGACAACTCAGCTAAAGGTCATGGTGGAGGACTCTTTGCCTGGATCAGCACTCTAAGCTTCACTGGGAACAGTACTTACAGGAACAATTCGGCTGAAGGAAATGGTGGGGGAATCTTTGCCTGGATTAGCACTGTGAACCTCACTGGGAACAGTATTCTTGGAAACAATTCAGCTGCATCTGGGGGAGGAATTGAAGCCTGGAATTGCACTCTAAATTTCAATGGGAACAGTCATTTCGAACACAACTCAGCTACACATTTTGGTGGAGGAATTGATGCAGAGGAAGAGACTCGCATGAATTTCAATGGCAACAGTATTTTCACAGACAACCATGCAGCTGTCGCTGGTGGGGGGATTTTGGTATTTCAGCGCAACAATCTGGACTTCACTGGTAATGTTAACTTCACACACAACTCAGCTGTAGCAGGTGGAGGCATTATTGTCATTTACAGTACCATGAGCATCAATGGTAATTGTGTCTTCGCAAAAAAACTCAGCTAGCACAGATGGAGGAGGAATCTACG
Organism: Axinella damicornis; assembly: GCA_963931865.1. Lineage (NCBI taxonomy): Eukaryota > Metazoa > Porifera > Demospongiae > Axinellida > Axinellidae > Axinella > Axinella damicornis. The sequence continues at coordinate 17,389,873 of OZ007506.1, forward strand.
CCTTCTTCAGCGCTTTGGACTTCGCTGGAAATAGTACATTCAGAAGAAACTCGGCTAGAATTGGTGGAGGAGTCTTTGCTAAAGTAAGTATTCTGAGTATTACTGGAAACAGTAGAGACAATAGAAGTGGAGGTGGCAGTTTGTGCACATCAACTTTCACAAAGAATTCAGCAACGATTCATGGAGGAGCAGTGTACATAGAAGATGGTGATTTAAGCTTTCAGGGATTTAACAATTTCACTGGCAACTCAGCACAGTACTCTGCTGGAGGAGTTTACTCTAAGAACAGCACTCTCACGTTCAGTGGAAACACCCACTTCAGCTCAAACTCTGGACAGTTTCTAGGTGGAGGGATTTATGGATTGGGAACATTTCTCTACTTTACTGGAAACAGCAGGTTCACAGCAAATGCTGCTGCAAGGGGCGGGGGACAGTATCTAGCAAATTCATTCAATTTCCTCTCTCCGGGTGCAACTTTCACCATGGATAGTAACAATGCAACGGAGTATGGAGGTGCAGTGTATGTGGAGGATTCTGATCCCATTTCGTACTGTTTTCCTGGTGCTGTGAATGTGGAGAGGTGCTTCTTTCAAGTCGATGGATTGTTCCAGACTTCAATCGATGCACTAACACAATTCCTTCCGATATTTTTTGATCCAGCAGCTATGCACGAAACTTCAGTTTTGCAATTTGATGAATCCACCGCCAATGCAATGATCATGAGAGCCTTTCTCAACATCAGCATACACTTTTGCAATAATAATGCACAGAAAGCCAGCAGTGCAGTATATGGTGGTTCGATAGACAACTGTGCCATTGACTTCAGGTTCAATACTACCACACTGCAGGGATCACTTAGTTTAAACTGGCATATACCAAATTTGGAACTGGCGCCAAACACTGTTTCTTCAGATCCATTTCAAGTCTGTCTTTGTAATGACGGTGTTCTAAACTGCCATCCTTCAGAATTGGATAGACAAATGCAAGTGTATCCGGGCCAAGTGTTCAAACTTCCCGTGGTTGCAACTGGACAGAGAGATGGAATTGTTCCTACAGTGATTCGAGCATTCTTGAATGGTACAGATAGAAACGTGTCATTGGCACAATTCGAAGATACCCAAAATGTCTCAAATATCTGCACTGAACTTTACTACCACGTGCACGTGCATTCATCAGCCACCAACAGCAGTGGTACACTAGTGCTGTATGCAGATGGACCATGTTCAATGAATGGAAAGCTCATAGACATCTCTGTAGAGTTTCTTGACTGCCCTCATGGGTTTAGCCTGAATCCATCTGAGGGGATCTGTGAGTGTGAGCCAAGGCTTCGGAAGTACACCACCAGATGTAACATAACAGAAAGAACACTAGAGCGCAGTGGAGTGTTTTGGGTAGGATACGACAACCACACTAAAGGACTGATTCTTCACCCAAACTGCCCGTTTGATTACTGCAGATCAGACCACATCAACTTCGCTCTCAATGATACTGACAAACAATGTGACAATAACAGGTCAGGTCTCTTATGTGGAGAGTGTAAATCAGGTTTTAGCCTTGTGCTTGGTAGCTCTAAATGCTTGCAATGTTCCAATATATACATATTGCTGTTTGTTCCATTTGCCCTAGCTGGAATTGCTTTAGTAGTTCTGCTGTTCATTTTCAAGCTCACGGTCACAGCTGGCACCATTAATGGTCTGATCATTCTATGCCAACATTGTTGCAATGAATCGTGCAATCTTCTTCCCACCCAATGAAACAAACGTTCTGACAGTGTTCATAGCCTGGCTCAACCTGGACGTAGGCATTGAGACGTGTTTCTTTGATGGAATGGATGCATACGTATGTTAAAACGTGGTTACAGTTTGTCTTTCCTCTGTACGTATGGAGCTTAGTGGGTCTGATAATAATTGGCAGTGAATATTCTTCAAAGATTACAAGAGTGTTTGGCTCCAATCCAGTAGCAGTTCTATCAACCCTCTTCCTCCTATCCTACGCAAAGTTCCTTCGTACCATCATTGCTGCATTGCATTCCACCTTCTTGGACTATCGTGATGAAGTGCGGGTTGCTGTGTGGCTCTGTGATGGAAATATCCGGTACATTCATGGCAAACACATCGCACTCTTTCTTGTAGCTTTACTAGCCTTTCTGATCCTCTTTCTTCCCTACACTGTCCTCCTCACTGGGGGACAGTGGCTGCAGGCAAGGTCCAATCGAAAGTTCTTCCATTGGATCAACAGTCCCAGATTAAAACCATTCCTTGATGCTTACCAGGCACCATACAGAGATCAACATCGTTACTGGACTGGACTGATGCTTTGTCTCCATTGCACTCTTTTTTCTTTCTTTGCTTTTGTGTCTGCTGATCCCAGTTACAATCTTCTGGCAATTGAAGTTGTAGTTATTGGACTTCTCACTTTAACCCGTTTCACTGGTTTGATATACGAGAAGTTGTACCTTGATGCTCTTGAAGCCTCTTTCAATCTCAATCTTGGCGTTCTTGCTGCAGTCACGTACTCCGTAAAGCTTGCTGAAAACACAGAAAGCCAGGCTGCTGTTACCTACACCTCAGTTGGTGTAGCATTTGCTACCTTTGTTGGGGTTCTAGTCTACCACACGTATCAGCAAGTGTGGCCCAAACTGCGCATACAGCAAAGAATTCACCCATTACGCTCTCCCAAGGAGTATCAGACTGAGGGTTTTGAGGGAAAAAAAGCAGATAGTCGAGTGCGACGACTTTCAATTGCTCCCATCACGACTATAGTTGAATGTCCACGTCCAGAGCTACCTAACTCTTCCATGAATGGCAGCTGTTCAAACATAGCTCAATCTTGGATTGAACTTCGAGAGCCACTCAACTTGATTCACACTAGTGAGTCTGACCCATGAGACATGACACAAATCACGTTAAGAATTCATGCAATTGTCATTTTTATGTTGTACAACAGCTCATCCATGCACTGGGAAACTATCCAGTTAAACAAACCCACAGAATGGTTAATCTCATTTCAGTGAGCCTCTCACAATTTTGCATGTGCAATATAATGCAGGTAGTGCCGTATGCGGAAGGGAATTGACAAATTAACTGCATATTTGTGTACATAGCTACATGCATGATTCTCACGGTCTGGCCAATTTTTATTTTGGGGTAGTAATGAATTCAAATGTGCACGGATACTTATTTGCTCACCAGTTCTCTACTGCCAAGCCCACCATTGTACACAACGAAGCTAGACCATATAGCTACTGTACCAACCTGCCAACTATACCCCTGAACAACAAACACCTACCTAGGTACGAGGCTAGCACCTTGCTACCCTACGGTAGAACACAATGAAGGCAGAGTATAACACTAATCTCCAGGACTAGGCATGCACTGCATTTGCATTGCTCAGCCCGAGCAGTGTTGTTAGTGTGCACACACACTGTCACATCACAGATAGCTACTTCACTTTGCAGAATAATTCCATGTGTAGCTATGCACACAATAATTAGGCCTAGCCAGTTAGCAATACCATAGCTAAAAATGTGCATGGATTCACAAATGTTTTACAGACGGTTTAAGTTGCAGGAGTGAAATAAATGATGCAGATTTTCAGTGATTGTTGCATATTTGAGCTCAACAAATTGTAAATTGCCACAGCTCAAGTGTTGGTAATGAGCTAGTGTTGGTAATGAGCTAGTGTCAGACACATGCAATCTTAGCAGATGAATATAATTATTATAGCAATCAACACACAATTCGCAATTCAAGCCTCGCTCCCGTCTCGGGCTGGGAACGAGGCTAGGTATCTAGCCTCGTTCCCAGGCCCAAAACGGGAACGACCGTAATTACTTTAACCCCTTTAGAACAGGCGTTGTGTTGCATAATATTGCCAAGTTCTTTCATGTTCTGCAGGCGTAGCAGAGCTCTATTTCCCTCCTCGTTCCTGCGTGCTGGGGTACTGGTACAGAGAGGTCTGCTGGAGGGTGCAACAAAGAGAGGGATGGCTCGAATGATTACCATCAAAGACGCTGACCAGGTTAGTCGAGTTAGTGTCTGCATCATTGGTCTGGGATCCAGGTAGCAAATAATTTATAGCATCCAGAATATGGCTACACACATTCAACTGATGATTGGGTGGGGTTAGTCTCGTGCCCAGCACTAATTGACTAGCACCCTGATCACTTACGATGTCATAGACGTAAAAATCTGTCGTACGTGACTCCTGGTCAGTGGTCTGGCGAAGCCAAACCCTCTGGCTTCGTCAGACTACGTGACTCCCGGTCACTGTTGCCTTGGCGTTAGTGACTCCCTGAACCTTTATGTCTTGGCACGAATGATTCTCCCCTGACACGAATGACTGCTCATAGTTTCTCACGCTAGCCTAAAGTTATGTTCGGGAGTCAACCTCTGCGTGCTGTTCATCGCACTGCTGACTTGTTGAACGCAATCACGGATCTGTTGCAGATTAATCCCCAGCTTATTCTACTGCTGATTCAACGCAATTGCAACTCCAGGATGGGCCTAGTGCCTGAACAATTAGTTGACTAGTCGACTGAACTAAGGTTGTCAACTAGGGCCAGCCTTACTCTGTAGCATGTAGAGGTACTAGTGTAAAATGTTTAGTATGTCATTGATGTCAGTGAAGTGATTTGTGCTGTGTACAGCTAGTGATGACATTCTATCTTTTCTCAGTTAGTGTTCAATTAGTTGACTAGTCGTGCAAGCTGTAAACCAATTAGTCGACAATGGAAATTCCCTAGTCATTCATGCCCTAGATGGATCATCGATCGATTAACTGGCATATGCTTGCCAGGTCGTCCTGCACCACTGACCATCAGCGCGCTTTCCATCTACAACATTAGAGTGTTCTGATGCAAACGTGGCAGGATACCGGGAGTCATTCCTGCCAGGGGGAGTCACTTCCGCCTTCGATGCGAATGATCGGGGAGACACGAGGAGGAGTTGTTCATGTCTCTGTCCATGTTTACGGTGGCCGTGGGTGGGCGTCTGGGCACGAGACTAGGACAGGGCTTGGTGTCATGCAACTATTGTTTCGTTTAGCTGTGGTTAGGGTATGTTACAGCCAGTCGGATATCTGGCTTGTTGGCTTCCACACACATGCACACACACACACACACATGCACACACACACGCATGCACACCCACACACCCACACACACACGCGCGCACACACACACACACACACACACACACACACACACACACACACACACAAACACACACACGCATACAGGCAGCACTGGACAGTGCATTGGATGAGGCAGCCTTGGTGCTGAGATCAGGAGGTGTGGTGGCCCTCCCCACAGAGACGGTCTATGGGATAGCAGCCTCCATTGAGACAAGCGAGGGGATAGAGAGGCTCTACCAGATCAAGGGAAGAAAGAAGGCAAAGCCCATCGCCATCTGCCTCAGTGAGGTGGACGACATTGACAAGTAAGCGTTAGGAAGTACCCATTCTTACACACTGTTTACCTACTTAGCATTAGCATTAGAAGGTACAGTACCCATTCTTTTACTCTGTTTGGACACACCCTGCCTATCTACTTAGCATTAGCCTTTTACCTAGGCCCACACAGGGACCATGGAAAGGGGCTGATGGCACATGACAAAATTCCTGTATGTGCTGGGTCAGCAGTCTTGATTTTGGGTAGACAAATCACGTTTGCCCATTACCAATGCATAGTAACAACACATGAAAGCATTTGATTGCAATAAATTCTTCACCGAGCGCACAGGAGCCTGGGAACGAGGCTAAGCAAGTACTGTATTGATTTACAAGCCATCACGGCAGCTTCCTCACAACTAATTTAGCCACACCCATTAATAAATACTTGTGATGCGATAATTATATTTCATGAATAGAAGCATGACCTTTGGGGGGATAATTATTTGGTGTTTACAGAGAATATCACACAACATGGACTATGTTTTCCAGGTGGGCCCAGCAGACAGTGACCTCCGACCTCCTACGAGACCTCCTCCCGGGCCCAGTAACCACTGTGTTTGAGAGGACAAGACAGCTCAACGCTCAGCTGAACCCTGGCAACCCCCTGGTGGGGATAAGGGTGCCTGATCATCCCATTGCGAGGCAACTGGTCATCCGCTGTGGACAACCACTGGCCCTTACTAGTGCCAATGTCAGTGACACAAGAAGCACTCTGGCTGTAGAGGTGAGACAACGGAGGGGGAGTGGCACCTGGTATAGCAGTCCCGTGTGTATAGCATTGTAACCTCCTAGGTATGAGGCTATTCTACTCAGAATTTTCATTCCAGAGTATGTCAGATTAGGCTGTTGACAGGTCCCATGGGATGTCCTTTGGATCTCTCATGCAATTTCCACGATATCCTGGGATGTCTAATGATATTCCAATGATATTCTTTAATGTCCCATGATATCCTGAGATGTCCAATGATATTCTGTGATGTCCCATGATATCCTGAGATGTCCAATGATATTCTGTGATGTCCCATGATATCTTGAGATGTCCAATGATATTCTGTGATGTCCCATGATATCCTGAGATGTCCAATGATATTCTGTAACATCTGATGTCCAGCTCAGATATCCCAATAGTTGAAGTAACCAATCATTCCCAGGTGTTCGGTAATTACCAAGTGCCTGGGAACGACCCTATCAATAATTATGCATCTCCGTGTGGTAGTTGAAGTCACACAAATACGTATAGCCTAGCCTCGTTCCCAGTCCCACGCCCAGCTTTCCGTCGCTGCTTAGTAAGCAGCGACGGAAAGCTGGGCGTGGGACTGGGAACGAGGCTACGTATAACCTGTTTCCCTCCACGCCGGGAACCAGGCTAACAGATACGAAGCTAATGTCAGCTCCAGTCCAAACAGAGGTGGACATGACTAAGTTTAATGGCATGTTCATATGAGGCCGGGACAATCTACAGTAGTGAAGTTAGGCAAATCAAGTAATCCATGAGGGAGCATCTGTTAAGATATAACTATTTTCTCCAAAACAGGTTGGCCAGTAATACATGGGAGAGTTCTAGGTAAACCCCGAGGGTGCAGCCCAAGGGGTTTATAACGGAACTGTCAAGTGTATTTGCATCAAGGGGTTGATTTAGCTGGTTTGTGGCATGGCAAGTTGGCAACCATACATGTGAAAGGTTAGCTTTCAACTATTTTGATACCCTAGTTGCTGTGTTCAAACAACCCCGCAGTCAGGGAAAAACTCAAAAGGTCCCAGAGAAGACATACTATCGTACACCATGTTCTCTCCTCTGCTCAGGAGTTCCAGGAGCTGTGGCCGGAGCTGAATCTCGTGCTTGATGGTGGAAAGATTGAGGGGGCTCCTGGAGAGGGAGGGGAGAGTAGGACGGGCTCGACAGTGATCGACCTCTCACAGCAGGGCAAATTTAAGATCATCCGACAGGGAAAGTAAGTTGATGCAATCCTCCTGCACTAATCTACTGAGCTACATGCTTATGACATCATGTGAAGCTGCATCGGCTGAACAGCTTTAGTGAAGTCACACTCACAGTCCATTAATTATACAGGTGCTACTATTCTTCTAATTTAATGAAAGGCGTGTAATTTTGAGCTACTCTTTGACATCATGTTCATCATGTTTGTATGCTTAATTGAAGGGGTCAGACCAGAGTGAGCCAACACATCAATTACTTCCCAAGACAGAAAATGAAACTGGAAGGCAGAAATAAACTAAATCCTATGCAAGTTTCAAAAGTTTGCTGCCATTAGCTAGTCATTATCATTAATTGCAAGATTCCAATTTTCAAGTCATGGATGGGGTCACGTAATCCAAGGAACATGCTGGAAACCAAATTTGTGGAGTGGGGATGCTGGAAAATGAGGTGCCTATTTTTGTGACACTGGTTTGCACTGGGAGGTGTGGTGACCCATAATGAAATACATATGTACGTACAGTTATTCATTTGAATATTTCTGCATTTTCTCTACAGCTCTTATCAGCACATAGTACAGCTACTGAGACAGAAATATAACCTGACAGAGTTAGTCTCTTGATCTCTTCATGCCATGCATTGCTAGTAAAATTTTAAACTGACCTACCGCATGCGTGAGACTTACACAGAAACTTGGGACTTGGGAGTAAGAGGGAGGACATTTACTCAAAGGGGGTGTATTAGTGGGAGACAATGCATGGCATGCATTCTAGTTTACCACAGATGATTTGGTGTTAAATAGAAAGTTGAAAATTACTTGTGTGTATGTTATGGCGTATTGTGAAGACTTTCTAGTACTGTTTTTCAGCGCTAGCATGGAGATGGATTGATTTATTACCAGGCCAGAGACAAACATCCCACTAGCTTCCGCTACACACACATTAAAATCTTACAATGATCGAATCCTCCCGTTTTACTCTGAATAATAATTACAGTTAATTTCATCAAACTATGTCTAAAGCGAGTACGGGAGGACGGAACCCGAAGTGTAACGCTGCATGGACTCATGGCAGCAAAAGCTGTTAGTTATGAGACTTTCAGCTTTTTGGGAGGTCTACCCTGTTATCTGTTCTTTGGTTTGCATTGACAACAATTAAGCGGCGAAAAACACCTATAGGGAAGCCCTGCAGGTATTATCCACCATGTGAATGATGTGGATGTGATGGGGGGGGGGGGGGGGGGGGGGGGGGGGGGGGGGGGGGGGGGGGGGGGGGCAAATAAGTTTAAACAGACTGAAGGAAGTTCTTTTAAGTGACTATACCACTTGTGCAACCAATGAAAGGTGGGGAGGGGTAGAACGGCCAGCGCATATATACAGATACTAACTTGACCACGGCATCTATGGTGACACCCCCACCAATTAGTAGGCAGTTACTGGTGTCCTCCTCGTACCACTGCTTCTCCCGGTCTTCCTGCAGTAGCTTCTTCCCCGGCCTACCAAGCTCCATATTTAGTTTCGTTGGAGGCAAAGGTCAACGCGTGACTGTGTATTGGGCTTGGGCAAGTAAGGCACCTCCATAGCAAGACAAAATCACTCTTGGGACTCATAATTTGACATTGTACGTAGAACCAAGGGTGCATCAAGTTAGGGTATATACAGCTAGGCCCTTATTGGTAGAACCTATAGAACAGTATAATGGACTATAAGTGATGCGAGTTCCAACTTGCAAGTGTCACCACGCAAGTTGCACCTAGCCTCGTTCCCACGTGTTGGCCTGGGTACGAGGCTAAGTTGCACCATGCACAGAGTTCGAAGTCCCCAGCACTCTACAAAAAAATTCTCATCAAAAGCTATTCATTACCATCATAGATTCCCTTCCCTTCACGCAACTACTGCCAGCTAGTACTACAGGTATGTAATACTCCTTTCAATTGGACTTGTGGTATTGGGTAATATGAATGCATTGGGGGGGGGGGGGGAATAAAAATTGTATACAGACAGCAACAATACGGATTTAAATACTTAACATTCGTGGTAAAATGTCACATGTCTTCAACACTCCACATATATGCTTCGTCCGCTACTGCCTTGCGGTTCGACTCTCTTGAGAACCAAGACTTCTCAAATCCATTAGAGCGATTCACCCCATCCCAGCGGTAACCCGGGCAGAGACTGAACCGATTGAGGGGAAAGGGTCCCTTGTACTCTACATGTGCGAGTATGTGAGAGAGAGTGTGTGTGCAAATGTGTGGAAGTGGTGAAGAGCATTCAGCATGCAGAACCAGCGTCAAGGCACTGGAAGTGAGCATACAACTGACATACTGTCAATCAGGCTGGATACAGCCTTCATGTAGCCTCGTATCAAGGCCTTCTCACCCTCATTTGTCGCTTGCAGTACCAATGTGGGGGAAGTCCTGTGACTAGTGACGTGCCTGCACATTGGGTGGACGTGTGGAGGAGTGGCACATTACTTCTGTACAGTTTTCTGAACTCCAGGAACGCCGCAAAGATTGCCTGAGATTGAGCGCTCAGTCCCTGTACACTCACTTGCAGTTTTTCTGAGAATGTGCCACTCCTCCACACATCCTTCCCCCACATTAGTACTGCAAGCAGCAAACACTGGGGTGAGAAGGCCTGGCTATGAGCCTAGGATTCATTCTGGAACCAACTTGCCAGATGGAAATCCACCCAGGACTGAATTCCAATGCCTTATCCTTGTTACCCAACCAATAGACATCCTCTAGATGATACCTTTGTTGGGTTTTCCCCTTCTCTCTACTGATTTCTTCTTTCTCATGAAGACCAACATTGGGTCTCCTTCCCTCTCCCTCTCTCTAAGCAGTTTTTCCAGATCTTTGTCATCCACATAGCGGGGCAGGGGCTTTGACATCTCATACACTTCATCTGCTATCTTGTCCTGGGCTATCTTGTGCTGCACAACGCTGAGGGACAGAGAGCACAGATTGTTAAGTTTGTCTAAGGGTCACTATAAGCACTACAGTTGAGTCCTAATCAAGGACCAAGCTTCCTAGCAACAGTACAGATGGGAGGGGCATCACACTTTTAATATCAGTTTCTACGAATGCATTCTGCAGTCAATTCAATACCTCACGCAATGTATCAGTGTCACCATAAGTATGAGAACCCTCAAGTTTGTACACTACTACAAACCTAGAAGGACAGAGCAAAGCACTATACTTTGTGGAACGCTCAAAGTGGCTTTTCAATAAAATGGGGGATGCCCCTCCCATCTGTATGGCTTTTACCATTGTCACCATTATGTTTAGCTAAGGAGGTGGGAGGCTCGAGGGGGAAACATAGCTAGTGTTGAATGAGTGTGCGCTGGAGTCAGCCTGAAAACTCTATGCTCATAGTCGTCAGCTAATAGGTTTAATACGTTCACTCACCCTCTCCCCCACTCCAAGAACAATGCATTTTCCTCCATCTTTCTCCTCTCCTCCTCCTTTAGATCTATCTTCCTGCCCGCTTTGTTACGGTAAACGGTATCAGCATACCTCCCGATTTTTCTGGGAGGTGAGAGATCAGCCGGGGATCGGGAGGAGGTGCGATAGTGTCTTCGAGGAGGGTCAATGTCATCGTCAAGGATAGAATGCACCATTTTATTCTTTCTAGCTTTCTTCGTAGCCTCAACTTCTCCACTGTCATCTTTCGGGAGATACTTCTTCAAGTATTCCGCTTTTGACATCTTCGAAGTCCTCTTCTGCATCTTCAGTCTAGATCCGGAGTACGAGTGTGAAAAATAACTAAGCTTACGTACGTACGTGTATATATATATATATACGGCGCGGGCGCGGCCGCGGCAGTCTACGTATGACGTAATCGCAAGAATAAAAATAGTTCGAACCCTGACCTATAGCTCGATCGTTTTGATTTACTTTTGAAGGGAACCCAAAGGCAGTAATGGCAGTGCTCCTACGTGCAGCTCTGCGAGACTATGCATGTGAGTGTGTAAAACATCAACTTGTCAGCACAAACCCCATAGTTTTACAGACAGTACAAAATATGTCTAGATTTGTCCGTAGACAACCACACGATAGATAATATACAGGCAGGGGTGATATAGTAGGGACTACCGTATATAAACTTATCATTCCCAGACCCCACTGGTGCAAGACTGAAGCTCCGATCCTCCCTTTGCGCCCAGTAAAGAAAGTATTTTTCGTCGGCGCGCGCAGGGGGAGGAGCCGGCCTGGGAACAAGGCCGGCCAAGGCTGCATGTATGTAGCGCACGTAGCCTCGTTCCTGCAGGCCGTCTGCCGCTTCGTTTTTATTCGCATACGTGACCTTTGAACCCTTGTCAGATAAGCTGGCAGAAGGCCGGCCGGTACCACTTCTACGTCATTTACAAGCAAAGTGGACACAATTGTGACGTAGGTGGACACGATTTCATGTAAAATGGCGGCGTGCCAGAAGTTCACGCAGGGCCAGCCGGCCGTAGGAGTAGGTGCGGCACGTGCGGCCGCCGCCGGACCAATAATAGGCTCAGTCTGGCTAGCAGTTGTTGAATATCTTGCAGTTTCATCCCAAGATTGCACCAGAAACGATCTCAGAAGGTCTAAAATTAAAAATTTTCCTGGGGGAGGGCCCCCAGACCACCCTATGTGACGCGCTTCGCGCGCTTGCTTAGCGCGCTGGCTTTGCTTCTCGATTGGCGAGCTGCACGCGCCATTGCACCACCACGATTTCATCGCTCAAAGGGCTCTCCGCCTGACCAAACTAAAATTGCTTCCTACGGGCCTGTCACGGGCTAACGGCAGGTTTCCTAGCGATTTATTGTTGGCTTTTACGCTACCGTGGTGGACCACTGGAGGTGTCAGGTATGGTTCTCCTTGTTGTACGGTTGTAGTAGCCTAGGTAACTACAATAGCTTACCTCCGTAGTACTACCAAGCACTTGGTACGCCTGAGTAGTCAAACGTTAGTGCATGTTGTATTCCCATTAGCGCTGAGTTGGCATCAAGTTGCTGTCTTCGTGGTATCAATATAAACTCAAAAGCATACGTGTAGTCGAGTTGCTTCATAATCGTCTCCACTGTGCTTGTAAATGATGTAGGAGTGGTACCAGGCCTTCTGCCAGCTTATCTGACAAGGGTTCAAAGGTCACGAAGGGGCAGACGACGACGGTTGCGCGCTGCTGTTGTATATTTGCTGCTGTTGTTGCTGCTTGCTGCTGCCGTTACTTGTGGCTGTTTGCAGCTGTGGCTTGCTGCTGGGGCTGCTGTATTGCTTGCTACTGTTGCTGCATGCTATTGTTGCTGTTGCTGGCTGCTGCTGGTTGCTGGCTGCTTCAGGTTGCTGCTGCTGCGTGCTGTTGCGGGCTGCTTGCTGCTGCTACCGTTGCTTGTTGCGTGCATGCTTGCTGCCGCTGCTTGCTGTTGCTATAGCTGCGGTTGTTGCTGCAGTTGTTGCTTGCTGCTGGTGTTGCTGCAGAACGTTGTTGCTGGCTGCCGCGGTTGTTGCTTGCTGCGGTTGTTGGTTGCTGCTATTTTCGAGGGCTTGCAGGCTGTGCGCGGATGGGCTGTATATGTCATCCAGCTAGCGTATCATAGGAAAGTACCCAGGATGGTTACGTTATGTTATGGCTTGGACTACAACCAAGTTGGCAGTTGGGTCCGTCAATGCCAGTGAGCAGTACGATGGGATGTACTGGAGGGCATATGACACCCATTATCGGGTGAATGCAGCGGCAGCAGGAAACTGCCATTGGTCACGCCTAGACATCGACTTATATACCCGGTTCTTTACTGGGAGGGCAAAGGCGGTATCCTCATGCAGTACCTGCGACAGTACGTCACATGGTTCAGACCACTGTCCATTGAGGCCCCAGAGGATGAAGATGGGTAAACGCCCATTGGGAGTCGTTCCGTTCCGCAAGCGCAAGTGGCCCGGAGATGTCTGCTTTGGGTACAATTCCTCCGGGGACTGCTCACACAAGACGGCCTGCAAATTCCGCCATGTTTGTGGCTCCTGTGGAGGCAAACACCCAGCCAAGTCATGTGACAGAGAGTGACTAGCACCTATAGTAGTCACTTAGAGTGGCTCATACTGTGCTTATATTATTATGTAATAACCCACTCCTTGCTTGCGGCTGTATGGTGTCACTTGGATATGGTCAGTGTGATGCTCTTTGTCAGTGTTAAGCTGTTAGTCAGAGGAGTTAGGCTGCTCCCCCCCCCCATTTCAACAATCCATCTGTTCATTCAGATGTGATTCTCCGTTGGTTATGGTGTGTGCGCATGTGTGTGCATGAGGGTTTGGTTGAGATGGGGTTGTGCACAGTGCATGGGTGTGCGGCTGCAGAATAAAATTATGGATAGTAAGCGGCAACTCGATGATAATAATGGGACAACATTGTTATCCAGCTGGCCTAAAATCCTTTTCAACTCTTCCAACAGGTGGCCATGGGCAGCTAATCCAGCCAAGCTCGCTCACCCCCGCTGGTAAATACTGCTACGGGGATCATTTGAGACAGTTAGAAGCATGCAAGCCTGAGTGCAGGGGTGTTCCTCCATGGTTGATGCCAGTTATTACCCCATTGGACTGGAGGACATGGGATAGAGCGCTGCAGCTACACCCAGATCGCAATTTTGTGGCATACATTGTTGGGGGGTTGAGGGATGGCTTCAGGGTTGGTTTCAATCGTGCCAGTCATGCCTGTGTCTCGGCCAAGCACAACATGCTGTCAGCTGCTCAGCATCCGGAGGTTATTGATGCATACTTGGAAGAGGAACACACATGCGGCCGCATCATAGGCCCTCTTGATGCCTATGAGGCAGAGGGGGTGCACATCAGCCTCACAAGCCTGGAAGTTGGCGGCTCATTCTTGACTTATCCCATCCTGAGGGTGCCAGTGTCAATGACGGCATTGACCAAGAGTTAAGTTCATTGTCCTATGTGTCGGTAGACGACATCATAGACTCTATTTTGACACTGGGACAAGGGGCACTGCTCGCCAAAATAGATGTACGGAGCGCATACAGGGTGGTTCCAGTCCACCCCGAGGACAGAATGCTGCTTGGAATGTCTTGGAAAGGCAAGATTTACGTGGATACTACCTTGCCATTTGGACTTCGCTCAGCGCCCAAAATATTTACGGCTGTGGCGGATTCTGTAGAATGGATCCTGCAGTCAAGGGGGGTGCGCAATGTCGAGCACTACTTGGACGATTTCATTACAGTTGGTCCACCAAGGAGTCCAGTATGTAATGAGAATTTGTATATTGTGGGAGACACCTGTAGGGAGCTCAACCTGCCATTAGCAGAGGAAAAGAGAGTTGGCCCAGTCACCCTCTTCGATTTTCTGGGCATTGAGCTAGATACAGTTCAGATGGAGATTCGCCTACCACCAGCAAAGCTGATGCACACCAAGGAGCTGGTAGCTAGCTGGAGAGGGAGGAAATCCTGCTGGGTAATGGAGCTCCAATCTCTGGTGGGGTCCCTGCAGCATGCTTGCAAGGTGGTGCGTCCAGGTCATGTGTAGGATGCATGAGCTTCTGAGAAGGGCTAAGAAGAACTCGGACTATCTGCGCCTCAACCGGGAGTTTAGGGCTGATGTGGAGTGGTGGAATGTGTTCTTGTCCACATGGAATGGCGTGTCCATGCTTTGCAGAGTTCGGGCAGAATCCCCGGATGCAGAATTTTGGAGTGATGCATCAGGTTCTTGGGGGTGTGGAGCACTATGGGGAGGTTTATGGTTGCAGCTTCAGTGGGTGCCATGCAGGAAGTGAGTTGGCATTGGCGTCCATAGCGTCCAAGGAATTCCTACCCATTCTTCTGGCAGGAATTGTGTGGGGTGAGTCGTGGCAAGGTTGCACAATCAGGTGCAATTGTGACAATGAAGCTGTCGTGCAGGTCATCAACGGCAGGTATGCTCGAGATCCTTTGTTGGCCCACATGCTGAGGTGTTTGTTCTTCATCTGTGCTCGTCATCAGTTCACCATAGTAGCTAAAGCATACCCCTGGGAAGGATAATGTGGCGGCTGACGCAATATCACGTAACAACATGCAACTCTTCCATTCACAGGTGCCCCATGCAGCCAGCTCACCAATGCCGGTTCCCCCACTAGCTGTAGTGGCACTGACCAGCAGTCAAATCGATTGGCTCTCGCAAGGCTGGACCAACTTGTTCAGTTTTATTTTAAGCAGGCCCTAGCTCCAGCTGGGAGTGCAGCACAATGGACATCATCCTCTGTAAGCACTAGCTGATCAGAGTGGCTGTAGTACTAGTAGTACCGTTCTCCATGGGCGTGGCTCGAGGTGGGTGTGTTTTGAGGGATGTGGCTCGCCAGCTAGTTGCTGGACGTGCTCTGCAAGGCAGCTACAGTGAGGCTAGTGCCTTTTCAGTAGATAAACGCGCTCGAAAGTGTGGCTCAGCTAGCTCAGACTTTGCAATACCCTCTTTAGTGTGCTTTCAGCCCTACGGCTGTCCCTGAGCTCCTTCACAAACGTCGAAACTTGTCTCTCGTGAATGTGCTCTCCCTCTTGCAACGAGTCTTCTGTCACCTACACAAAGTAATGTACTGTATTCACTGATGATCTTTACTTGAAAACGTACGTACAGTTAGCAAGAAGCTAGTTTATAACAGTTGCAGCTGTGTGGAACCCCCACGCAAGTGATTGGAATTTGCCGCCAGTGTCGGCGCGTGCGTTAGCCGAATAAGGTCTATTTGTATGCATCCAGTGATCACTTACACAATATGCTGACTGCCTAGAATTCAGGTACAACTATGTAATCATTCAGTAACTACCGTAATCGTATTTTTGTGGATTTAGGAGGTGTTAGATTCTTTTAAGTATGGCCACAAAGTTAAGTGCATGAAGCACCCAATGCCACTGTCAAGCTGGGACGCAGTGTGGTATCGTTGAGAGTGGGGCAGTACTGGTCGCTTGCAGTATGCAAACTGCAAGCGATCAAAAAATGGAGGTGTGGAAGGCCTGGGAATGAGGCTAGGCAAACCTGCATTTGTGAAATAGAAATGTACATCACAGTACTGACATATACTTAGTACTGCCAGTGCTCCAAAGGTCCACATGAGCTCCATTCAAGCCACCAGACCGAGAGAGCCCTCCCCCTCCATTGGCTGTCTATTTGTGAGGAGATGAGGGGACAAGACTGAGAATGTGCATACCACTGTGGAGGTTGCAGGCTCCTATAGGTGCTGTTACTCCACCCCCATCCTGTGTGATATAAGTGCTATTGCCCACCCATTAGTAGTCCCACTCCCTGTGTGTAGGGGAGGTTGCATGTTCTTATAAGTGTTCATGCACATGGAGATAGTACCGTAGATTGGGAAATTTTCGCCATAATACTGTGTAAATAGGAGTAGAGCTACATGTAGCTGCCACGATATGAAAGAACAGTTATATCCCACTATATGTCATTCCAAGACATGCCTTGTTGTGCTCCACTTGAGCAAATACTGTATTGATTTACAAGCCATGGCAACCTCCTCACAACTAATTTAGCCACACCCATTAATAAATGCTTGTGATACGTTATTTATATTAATAGAAGCGTGACCTTTGGAAGGATAATTATTTAGTGTTTACAGAAAACATCACACAACATGCACTATTTTTTCCAGGTGGGCCCAGCGGACAGTGACCTCCGACCTCCTACGAGACCTCCTCCCAGGCCCAGTAACCACCGTGTTTGAGAGGACAAGACAGCTCAACGCCCAGCTGAACCCTGGCAACCCCCTGGTGGGGATAAGGGTGCCTGATCATCCCATTGCGAGGCAGCTGGTCATCCGCTGTGGACAACCACTGGCCCTTACTAGTGCCAACGTCAGTGACACAAGGAGCACTCTGGCTGTAGAGGTGAGACAACGGAGGGGCAGTGGCACCTGGTATAGCAGTCCCGTGTGTATAGCATTGTAACCGCCTAGGTATGAGGCTATTCTACTCAGAATTTTCATTCCAGAGTATGTCAGATTAGGCTGTTGACAGGTCACATGGGATGTCCTTTGGATCTCATGCAATTTTCCATGATATCCTGGAATGTCTAATGATATTCCACTGATATTCTTTGATGTCCCATGATATCCTGAGATGTCCAATGATATTCTGTGATGTCCCATGATATCCTGAGATGTCCAATGATATTCTGTAACGTCTGATGTCCAGCTCAGATATCCCTGGAATTCCCAATAGTTGAAGTAACCAATAATTTAGCCTCATTCCCAGGTGTTCTGTAATTACCAAGTGCCTGGGAACGAGCCTATCAATAATTATGCATCTCCGTGTGGTAGTTGAAGTGAGGTCACACAAATACGTATAGCCTGTTTCCCTCCACGCCGAGAACCAGGCTAACAAATACGAAGCAAAATGTCAGCTCCAGTCCAAACAGAGGTGGACATGACAAAGTTTAATGGCATGTTCATATGAGGCCGGGACGATCTACAGTAGTGAAGTTAGGCAAATCAAGTAATCCATGAGAGAGCATCTGTTAAGATATAACTATTTTCTCCAAAACAGGTTGACCAGTAATACATGAGAGAGTTCCAGGTAAACCCCGAGGGTGCAGCCCAAGGGGTTTATAATGGAACTGTCAAGTGTATTTGCATCAAGGGGTTGATTTAGCTGGTTTGTGGCATGGCAAGTTGGCAACCATACATATGAAAGGTTAGCTTTCAATTATTTTGATACTCTAGTTGCTGTGTTCAAACAACCCCGCAGTCAGGGAAAACTCAACAGGTCCCAGAGAAGACATACTATCGTACACTATGTTCTTACCTCTGCTCAGGAGTTCCAGGAGCTGTGGCCAGAACTGAATCTCGTGCTTGATGGTGGAAAGATCGAGGAGGCTCCTGGAGAGGGAAGGGAGAGTAGGACGGGCTCGACAGTGATCGACCTCTCACAGCAGGGCAAATTTAAGATCATCCGACAGGGAAAGTAAGTTGACAATTACTCAGTTGCAATCCTCCTGCACTAGTCTACTGAGCTACATGCTTATGACATTCTGTGAAGCTGGCTGAACAGTGAAGTCACAGCCCATTATACAGGTGCTACTATTCTTCTTATTTAATGAAAGGCGTGTAATTTTGAGGTACTCTTTGACACCAAGTTCATTGTTTGTATGCTTAATTGAAGGGGTCAGACCAGAGTGAGCCAACACATCAATTACCTCCCAAGACCGAAAATGTAACTGGAAGGCAGAAATGAATAAATCCTGTGCTCAGAGAAAGTAGTATACCACCAGTTAGTGAAGGGAAAATCGGAGAGCCACCATGGTTGCTGAGCTATGGGCAAACTAGCCACCATGGCTTGTAAATCAATACAGTACCGGTATTTGCTCAAGTGGAGCACAAACAGTGCATGTCTTGGAGTGACATATAGGTGTTCTTTCAATCTAGCCTTGTTCCCAGGCCCTGTCCAGCTTTTCATCATTTGCAGTACAAGCAACAAAAAGCTGGGCGGGGCCTTGGAACGAAGCTAGGTGCGATCAGAGTCTGCCGAAGTTACCATCAAGAGTAAGACCTGGGGCATCATTCTGAAAAGTGGATTTACCCTACCAGGTGTGTGGTTGCATGCCACTCGACTCGAATACAACACAATACTATCAGAATATACCTATGCACAGACACACAGTATTGTGGTTTGGGTTGGGTTTATCAGTAGCTGAAGGATCGCAACAAATTTTAGATCCTGTTACCAGCCCACTCTGGTGCTGACCCATCCCCTTTGTTCCCGGTTTCGATCTAAAGTTTGATGCCATTTGCTATTCATATTTGCCGGGATTCCAATTTTCAGGAGGGAAGGTCACGTAATCCTAGGAAAATGCTGGAAACCCAATTCGTGGAATGGGGATGCGAGGGTGCCAATGTTTGGTGACACTGGTTTGCACTGGGAGGTGTGCATGGTGACCCATAATGAAGCACATTCAGTTATTAATTTGAATATTTCTGCATTTTCTCTACAGCTCTTACCAGCACATAGTACAGCTACTGAGACAGAAATATAACCTGACAGAGCTAGTCTCCTGATCTCTTCATGCCATGCATTGCTAGGTAAAATTTTAAACTGACCTACAGTAATTATTGTGTGACTGCTTATATTGAAACAAGATTGTTCAGCAGGCAACATACAAGCAGAACCCATCGCTACCAATCCTTCATTTGTATTTCCTCCCATAGTTAGTGATCACATGACTATAGAATATGCATGATTCTGGTCCACGATCAAAAACGAGGCTATGTTAGGGTTGACTCAGTACAGTAACCCATGACCATTTAGTCTTTAGTCTGGTTCCCAGACCCTCCTCCGAGGGAGGTTTGGGAACGAGACTAATGCCCACTATGACGCACAACTCAGTCACACTCCCAGCCACAGCCTAAGTATGGAGTGAGTGTCCACGAGTAGTGATCATCAAGGCTCAACCTACACAGGATGAGTGGGACTTAATTACTAGTTATTAGTAGTTATGTATTGCACATGCGCAGTAAAAATACTTTGTGTGGGTGCATGGGACCATTGCTAGCTCAGTTCGACAGTCGCTAGCTAGCTGGGTCGAGTCGACATATCAGAACCCGGAAGCAGTGCGGATCTGTGAGATCTCGAGAACATGTGAGTGTAAACAAAACGTCAATTTATCAACGTGAGCATGATTATTTTCTGGGCGCTAGTTAAGTTAGTCTCGATCTCGTGGCCAGTGGGCGTGAGATTACAGTGCAGTCTCAAGTTAACTCTCAACTTGAAGTATCACACATCATAAACAACCTGAAATGAAATTGCCAACAAAGTTACATAACCGTTTATCTGCTCAATAATTTGATTACGTGTGCATTAACACCACGCACGTTCGAAGCGAAGATCATTTTGCGTTGACCTACGGACAGTTGCAGAGTCCGATGTGGGATGGTGTAGGCAGTTGCCAATAGTCGGTGTGTGCAGTAAATCCACTCGGCACACAGTATGCAATTGGTGTGTGTAATAATATCATCAGCGAAGACTGAAACGTGATCTGTGCATGCAAACGGTGTAGCAGCGCAGCGCATGGCCCATGGGACAAATTGACCCAAAGTGCAAGGAGCTCCGGCTGGGGTGGATAAAACAGCGGATGGGCTAGCTAGTCTCGCAAGCCAGCCTCTTTTTCTACGAGGGGGCGCGCGCGGAGGGGGAGGGAAAAAGAGTCTGGTGCCAACATTTTGTTTTCTCTGCCGGAATGTGGGTAGAGCCAATGAGATTGCAGCAGTCACATGATTTTCATAGCGTAATTCAGAGAGACACTGCGTGCGATTGCCATCGCTGCAAAGCGCAACTAGGCTATCCAAGGTTGTGCCCCAAGCAAGAATTAGCAGTGAAGAACTCCTTCAGCGGACGGGATGTAAGGTAGGGCGGGGTAATTCGGGCCACGGTATAGTACGGGGTAATTCGGGCCACTTCAACGTTGCAACAGGAAAGAAGCATCCTTTTTATTCTTGCTTCTAGTGAGTTGTAGGCAGGTTGAGTCCCTAGATATACATGGCCAGAAGTTTGCCTAAAGTCTGTCCGTTTTTAGTTACCGTTGACCTGAAGTTGAAGTGGCCCGAATTACCCCGTGGCCCGAATTACCCCGCACTACCTTACTCGTGAGTCTTCTAAACGGCACTGGAAAATCGCCTTGTTACTACGTATATATACTGCTGAAGGCTTTTCCCTGGCTCACCTTCCAACGGTTACTACTCTCCAGAGCTTCGCGAGCCTCCTCCAACTCGCTTCGCAGTCGCACATTTGAAAGTTGTGGGCAATAATTGGATAGCTATCATGTGACTTTTTCATTTGTTACAGTTGATTGCATTCCACTGGGAAACGAAATGTTGGCTCAAGTCACAAGACTCTTTTCCCTCCCTCCACGCGCGCCCCCTCGTAGAAAAAGAGGCTGGCTTGCGAGACTACGGATGGGCAAGGTGAGCAGCAAGGCAAACGGCAAGGCGAATGGTAAGCCAAGCAGAAAGGTGAACTGTGCTTGCTGCCGCCATGTTCGTTCCCGCTGTCCCCCACCAATATGGGATCATCTGCCTCACCGACCACAGTGGCCGAAATAACAGTCGGACATCCGGACATTTTCCGACTATTTATCCACTTTTTCCGACCAAACATCCAAACATCCATGTGTTCGGTCAAAATGTCCAGCCATTAAAATACCACATCCGGATGACACTGCGCGAGCTACTAGTGCAAGTACACTGTGTGAGTAGACGCTTTACTGCAAGTGTACGGCGAGATGCTCTCCTTACAATATAGAGACATGCACTCGTATTTATAGCACTAAGTTGGAGCTTCAAATATGATTATGGGTTTCACAGTTGCTTCATGAATATACTTACCAGGTGGCAAATAGGACTATGAATGCACAACTATAAAAAGCATTCTGTGGCATGTGTGGATAATAGCTAACCTCATTCCCAGGCCTACCCTGTTCTTTCTGTTCTTCAGTTTGCATTGACAATAATACACGGATGCGGAAGATCCGTCAACGCAAACCGAAGAGCAGAAAAAAACGTGGAAAGAGGCTAGATAATGGCAGATCAACAGTTGAGAATGGCAGAACAAAATTGATTGTGCTCGGACAAATTGTCCGGACACTTTAAAATTTTTATTTCGTCCACTGGACTATTTCGATGTCTTTACACAGAAATCTGTATCTGGGGAACAAAACACACGAGCCACAAAAAAAAAACAACGTATTACCATGCCACGCCAGCAAACTAGTAACACACATGCAGGGAAAATTATTGGGTCATTAAAGTTATTTAGTTATAGGCAATTCATGACGTTTGACAGTCCAGTCCAGTTCAGTCCAGTGATTAGTGACACCCCTCTATTATCTATCCATACATTAGCCTCGTTCCCAGTCCATCGCCCAGCTTATCGTCTGTGTGTGACGTCATGGTAGAGAGAACTTAATTGAACATGGGTACACTGACCGCAAATACATGTATGCAGTGCGAAGCTGGCTCATTCAGCGTTCGACTGTTGGCTGCGTGGAGATGGACGGTAGCCGTACTTTGGCAGTCTATGTGAACAGTATGTGTCGAGAACGATTCATACAAAGGGTCATTTTGGCCTTCTATTCGGCCATTTTTCAGTGGGGCCATGGAACGTCCGTCTTGGCATCTTACCCAGAACCTGGTGCATGCGATTTCGGAATCTTTGAGCAGGAATAATGCAGCTGCTGTGTAGTACGGGGCGACATGGTAATGTTATCAACTATACAACAGTCTCAAATAAGAACTATACACACTCTGGTATAAAAATTAATTATAGTGTATTCTTACATGACTTGCGGTTTTGATCGCCAACACGCAATTAAATGCCATTTCTCACATGACAAAATACCCCAGGCTCTCCCCATTTCTGTTCGCGTGTGGGAGAGCCTGGGAACAAGCTATCCATACATTATGTCCATTTCGTACATGACTTCAAATCTGTTTTCAAACCAGTCAGAGGGCTGCATTTGGTGTCTGAGGGACTGATGAGCTTGGGTGGAATACCGTACCTGAGTCAGTCGTTAATGCAGATACACTTCAGCAGTTCAAGTCTGGATTAGATAATCACTGGATGAGTTATATCCTCAAACCCAGGCGCGGAGGAGGGGGAGGGAGTGCCTGGTTCGAGACTATGGATGAGTATACAGTGTCCCGCTTAATGAAAACACAAGATTGAAGACTGAAGTTGAAATGAGGCTTACAGGAAGTGTTGAGGCCACACCCTTTGCGTGCGTGTAACTTGGATGTGGCCTAGGCCTATAGCTTACAGGCTGCTTAACCAAACACACAAGATAAGTGCAGGCTGCACATGCATAAGGGAAATGTTGGTATTTGGGAACGGGCCGGGGGGGGGGGGGGGGGGGGGGGGGGGGGGTGGTAATTCTGAACACGTACTGAGTCAAGTCTTCTGACTGCATGGAGTATTGCTAACAGCTGAATGCACCAAGGAACTACCAAATTCCTGTCTGTCTGGGCGGTGACAATAATGTGCAATCATATTTGTGCAGTGCTACAGCAATGATACTCAGTTAGTGCACTAGACATTGTTAATGTACCGTTTGTAACTTGTATCCAAGAGCTATACGTTGTCGTTGCTAGAGTCCCAGAGGCTTGGGTGTTCCATAATTATTACCCCTAGTTTCTTAGGCTGGCAACTCTGGAGGACATTACTGTCAATAGAAGGAGTCTGGTACTAGCTAGCTCCTGAGAGCAGCACTCGTAGGGTGAGCGGCACTCGTAGGGTGAGCGGCACTCGTAGGGTGGGCGGCACTTGTAGGGTGGGTGGCACTCGTAGGGTGAGCGGCACTCGTAGGGTGAGCTGCACTCGTAGGGTGGGCAGCACTCGTAGGGTGAGCGGCACTCGTAGGGTGAGCGGCACTCGTAGGGTGAGCGGCACTCGTAGGGTGAGCGGCACTCGTAGGGTGCGGTACTCGTAGGGTGGGCGGCACTCGTAGGGTGGGCAGCACTCGTAGGGTGAGCAGTACTCGTAGGGTGGGCGGCACTCGTAGGGTGAGCGGCACTCGTAGGGTGGGCGGCACTCGTAGCGTGGGCGGCACTCGTAGGGTGAGCGGTACTCATAGGGTGGGCGGCACTCGTAGGGTGAGCAGTACTCATAGGGTGAGCAGGCTACTTTCCCTAGGTCTGGTGAGGTAATTCCCACCTGTTGCTTTGTGAGTGACTTGTGGCCAAGTGGTTAAACATTTCACTGTGGACCAAAAGTCCCCGGTTCAAATCCCACCTGTTGCTTCACTGGTGAAGTGCTTTCATTACCCCTCCACCCATTGGCTGAAAGGGCCAGGAGGTAAACACCTTACACCTAAACACCTAATTGCCAAGTGTCTTAGTGTGTGTATCATGTCTGCCGCACATTAATTGCGTGGCACATGGCATACATAATATAGGTTGGTATATTATCTATGCACATGGACAGGATATAGCACTACCATATAGTTTCCGGAATTTGACAATCGGAGATGTCACTGTAGGTGCTGTACCACAGTACCGATGCCATTTGCTGTATTGTTTACATGGTTGGTTTGTTTTCATGCAGATTCATTGATTTGGAGTTGAACTGGAGCGGTGACAATGGCAGAGGTTGGTGGTGGCCAGCCATGGGAACAGTTGAAGTTGACTTGGGAAACACGCAGAGAAGCACCACGTGCGATGGATACGGGTGCAGCTGTAGTTCATGGCAGTTTGGCCTATTTCAGTTCATACGATAGTCATGAGGTGTTTGCGTACAACTCAGAGAAGGATGACTGGAGTAAACTGCCAGAGTGTCCTCAGAGCAAATTTGGACTGGCAGTTGTCAACAACCTCATAACTGCAGTTGGAGGTGTGTCATATATCCAATCTACCAGCTGCCTTAGTAGTTTCAGTGGTGGTGAGTGGGTGACAGTCTTTCCTCCAATGCCCACCAAGCGACACTGGGCTGCTGTCATTAGTGCACAGAACTGCCTCATAGCAGCAGGAGGATGGAGAGTGGGAGGAGCCCTGTCCACAGTGGAGGTAATGGACATGAACACTCGAGAGTGGTACACTGCTGCCAGCCTACCAGAACCTGTCTACCGCATGTCAGCCACTGTCTGTGGAGGGCGTCTCTACCTCCTGGGAGGCTGCAACATGTATGGCTACCGAACCCATGCAGTCTTCACCTGCACCCTGGACTCCCTCATTCGCTCGTGTCACCCTCCCTCACAGACCCCAATCCACACTAGTGAAGCCAGTGTCTGGCAGTGTGTCGCTGATGTACCAGTGGAGGGGTCTACTTGCACCACCTTGAATGGGAGGGTGCTGGCCGTCGGTGGGAGGGGTTCATATGTCAATCCCACAGCTGCTGTTCACATGTACAATCCTGACTCTGACTCATGGCTGGTTTTGGGAAATATGCACCCGGCTCGAGCCTGGTGCCTAGTGGTGGGACTGAGAGACTGCATCATTGCTGTTGGAGGTTTCATACCAACGCATAGAAGCTGTGGAACTGTTGAAGTTGGCTACCTGCAGTTATCAGGTGGGTGTTAATTGTATAAAGTGTATGACTGTATGTGAACAATGTACTTGTCCAGGGTCATACCTAAATTTCTCTGTGCTATAAAGGGGCAGCCCCTCCCATTTGTAGTGGGGGGCTATACGTTATAGCTGTGACCTGAGTTATTTCTGAGAACCGGTTAATTATTGACCAACCAATAACTGCTGATCGGTTAACCTAGCTGTCACACCCACTTAATTAATGTAATAAAATTAGCAGTAGATGGCTGTACTGTTGACTGAAATGCCTTCTAAAGCAATAGTTCAAGTGAGCCGAGAGGTTCAAGATGTGGGAGAGCTACAAGTAGTGCAGTGTGAAGGAGCAGAGCTCAAGTTCTTTCTAAGAAGCTTGGTTGCGTATGTGCGAATGAAAGGCAATTGGGTTGTTTAAAAAATGTGCAATTGCATCAGTTCGCAATGAGTTTTCGACCCGAAAAGAACAATTTTCAGCACGAAAAAATTTGCATTCAGAAAAGAAAACTGCTGGAAATTCTATGCATGAAACATGCATGTTTCAACAGATTTCATGCATGGACGCATGTAAAATGCATGAATCATGCATGTATCATGCATGGGTCTCATGCACCACGCATGGATTTCCATTTCCATGCATGGATCATGCATGGATCATGCATGGGTCTCATGCACCATGCATGGATTTCCATTTCCATGCATGGATCATGCATGGGTCTCATGCAACATGCATGGATTTCCATTTCCATCCATGGATCATGCATGGATCTACCTTTTCATGAATGCATCATGCATTTCCATTCATGGAACATTCACAGGTCCCCTTTCCATGCATGGATCTCCGCTTGCATTCATAAAACATGTACATGTTTTGATCCACCAAACACACACAAGTCATGAAACCAAACCATGTAGACTTCCAGCTTCTTTATGTGGCTATCTGGAGTGCATTTGTGAAGGGTTCAGCTGCGTATTATAGGCTGCAGCATAGTCATTTTAATTTACCTTCCTGTGAAGCTGCAATTGTGCTTATGCCCCACCAGGAAGCCTTTGCAGGGTTGCAGTTGTAGCGCTTCGTAGCTGACTACTTGCCACCATCTCACAGCTAGTTACTAAATGTAGCTCTTGCAGCACTCATGATTATCAGTCAGTAATCATGCAGTAATTACTTTGGCTCCAACAGTCTGAGTACTGTACATGCAGCAGCTGCCCATTTCATTTGAAATTTTTGTTGCTTTAGCAGAGTCTAGCAAGTTGCAGTAGCAGTGCGTAGCTCTAGACCCCTTTAGTTTTGCTATAGCTAGTATAGTCTAGCTGCTATATTGGTTCTCAAGCTACAGTTGCAAATGTTTCAGAGGGCTAGTTGCAATTGCCAATACAGCCAACTGAGATTTGGTGAGTCCATACGACATACAGCTAACCATGTACAGCTATATATACAGCCAATTCTGTGCCTTCGTGATTTATGAGCTATCTGGTAGCTATCAGTTTAACCAGCAAGGTCATAAGCAGTTTAGCTCTTATAACAAGTTTGACTGACGGAAGGGCACCCATCCATAGGAAAGCTCTGAGTAGCCTCGTTCCCAGGCCGCGTGGGAGGAGGAAAGACGGCCTGGTATCCACTGTTCGCGCAAGCACCGCATTCAAAGAAAAACCTGGGAATTCGTTTTCATTTGTAAATGGTCAGTAAAATTGATACGTATACGTCCGATTCACTTCCGTATCATCGAAAAGAAACAAGTGAGAAAGCGCTTTCTGTGCGTCTAAGGTGTCTGGAAACTTGCCACGCTGTCAGGAACCTGCTTCATAAGTGCCCTGAGTTTCGGTTTGACTTCACCTACGCGGGAACGGCATGTAAACCGTCGCCACTGTCAACAGACACGGCAGACATGAGAAGTAACTTACACAGACGAGAACGCCAATCTTCGCACAATCCTACATCACTGAAGAGAGCAGCGGAATACTTGGGTCGCCCTTCTGAACGACGGATTCGACAGAAATGCTTTGCAGCAACTTTTTGACTTGAGCGTGTACGTAGATTAGACCTTGAATATTCGGTCCGGATATGTTCCACGTGGAATGACAACGTAAACATTACAATTTTACGGAAATATACCGGAAATAGCGGCGCTTGCGCGAGCAGTGGATACCAGGCCGTCTTTCTCTCCTCCCACGCGGCCTGGGAATGAGGCTAAGCTCTGAGATATCCAGCAACCATACTTTGTGGAAACATAGTGGTTTTTTGGTCTAGCCACTGAACATAGTGGCATGCAGTACAGGGCCAAGTGTAAGCAACAATCTGTTGTTGAAGTAACTTGATTATGACATGTATCGAGTGTCCTGTTGTGGTTCCAAGCAGGCTGTCCCATCTAAACTATACCTTTGTGATTCTAGGAGGGTTATTCGTGACCTGTGGTTGCTTTAGATTTGTCAGGAATGTTAAACTATGGTACCAGTATTGAAGTAGCTTGTGGGAGGCTGCATGCCTTCATGTAGTGCTTCAGACTGGTATTCTATTTCGACGTGGATATTGGTCCGGCAGGAAGTAAATACGGTACCGGAAATGTGCGCGCATCTAGAACCGGCCCTGGACCTAATATACCCTAACCCATTGCCCTACTTCCTGCCGGACCAATATCCACTTCGATTCTATTTAGTGCATGCGGCTTTGCACATACGTACTGCATATAGCGGGAAACTTTGTACGGTGCAAATTTTTGTTTGTTTCGTATGAAGCCTTGAGATGTACGAAAATAGAAAGCTTTAACGGTCAAAATTGTAATGAACACTTGAACACATGGAAGCGGCGAGTAAGCAATGGTGTTTGTAACGTATTTCTAGCCTTCGAACGGCCTACCAGATTCCAGTGGACCTGTCTATGACTGTTAGCCTGTGATGATAACAAGGCTGTGGGAAGTGTGACAGATGGAAGTAAGCCAAGTTCACTGAGCAGCAATGGTCGATGAGTATGCTGCCAACAACAAAGGCCCATGCAGATGTCAGCATTGTAGACGTGGTACCCTCTCACTATTGTGCATTGCTTCAATCGAAAATGACACCATCGATACGTGTTACGTTCATGTAATGCTAGGGGGTGTGGCAATACGCATGCAGGGCATATGAAAATACGCTTCTGAAGTCATTTCAGCCATTTATGCGAAAATTTGTACCTACAAAATTTCCCGCTATATGCATAGCAATAAGTACATGTACATTCAGTCACACTTCAGTGAGAAGTCAACACTAGCCAGCTGTGTTAGTAGTAATTCTGGTAATGTGTAATAGAAAATTGCTCATTCATCATGAGGTCAACAACAAAATTGTGGCAATAAGAGGAGAGTGATAATGCGCATCCAAATTCCCGTTGACGGCTATAGTCCGGGGCCCTGTGGACTGCTATGCATGCTTATGCTGTACTGTATTGCCCACCAGGACATGGTATCATGGAAACATGTCCCTGTGATCCATGCACCATTTCTGCATGATTCTCGCATAGTATTCGAATTTCCATGCTTCGTGCATGAACCATGCATTCCATGCATGCCATGCATGTTTCATGAATGAAAAGCGTCCGAAATTCTGACATGTTCCATGCATGTTTCATGCATGAAACATGAAACGTGCATGGTATACAGTATAGGAAAAACATGAAACATGCATGGATCACCATGCATGAAATATGCTGTGGTATACATGAAACATGCATGTTTCATGTAGAGTTTTTCCAGCAGGGTAGTGCAAGCTATAGCTTGTTCCAATTAATGCACATGTCACATGACGACCATGCTCAGCTGATGAAGTGTGCGATGGTATCTTTGTCGGTACATGTACAATCACTACAATGATTCATGTCAGTACGTGTCCTTCTCCAATTAATACCGCTACCTGTACAGCACACTTAATTGTCAGTTGGATTGCCACTATGCTGTCACATTTCCACGGCCATGCAGTTCTTTGATCTCCAAGAGTCAGTTGCCAAAATATTGGAGACATGATATGTTCATAACCTCATTCCCAGGCCCCATACGAAAGATTGAAAGGGTTATTGGATGGGGCCTGGGAACGAGGCTATCACCAAAACATATAAGCAACATACATCCATCAAATTTAATTCCCACCAATATTTCCAGCCATATATAAATTATGGTATTCTGCTAGCCTGTTCCTGGTTCCCAGCTTTTTGTTGCACACCGAACACACTCTGAAATCAACTCTCCCATCCTGCTAGCTAGGGGTGCTCAAATTGGAACATGCATATTAAGCTAGCTAGCCCATGCTTCCACATACATACTATATAACTACTCACTATAGTGGGAAACATTGGGTTCTTAACGGAATTAGCCTCGTTCCCAGGCCCCTCAATCTCCAGCTTTTTGTCGCATACTATAGTATGTAAGGATTTTAGTCTGAAAGCACAGAGGTGGGGATATTGCCTCACTCCTGGTATGATAAAGCTCACTCTTATTCACAATGATGCCTCATGCTCTGCTTCACCATGTGGGAACTCTGATTGCATCCATGTGCAGTTCATATTCGTTCCAGCTAACACTCTACCTGGGGTGTATTGGATGTTGTGTGGGTACCAAATCAGTACAAGTAATAAAAAACATTTGAAAATGTAACGGGATGTAGGGATACCAGAACGGCAAAAAGTAAGGAAACAAGGTAGGGATGATCGCACAAAACAGTGAAGTATACAACCCCCTACAGAGATCTCTTTCCATTATACATGTATAATGAAAAAACATATGTAGGGGGATTGTATACTTCACTGTTTTGTGCGATCATCCCTACCTTGTTTCCTTACTTTTTGCCGTTCTGGTATCCCTACATCCCGTTACATTTTCAAATGTTTTTTATTACTTGTTTACGTCATTTTTTTTAGCAGCAGCACATGCAATTTGCCATCACAGAGCGGAAGTCGGTGTCCTCACAAGTAGTAGGAGCCCTTGCTCTGGTATATGGACAATATTGACTCCGGTATTCACACTGCCAGCATTGGCTGAAGAATCAGACCCAAGTCAACCCTTTTCTGGATGGCAGTAATCCCTGTCTGAAGACCTGAAGACCATAATATTAGCTATACCAGAAGTAGCAAGATTTATATATTGTTGAGTCTTTAGATAGGCATTCAGCCCTCTCACAGAACACAGTAGGTATGCAGAGTAACCAGAGTTTAGAATTTACCTCAGTTTTATGAAGTACGAAATTTAATATCGTCAACACAACGGCGCAAGACACTTCTAATTCAGCGATCTTGAGTAATAATTACGTTCGTTGCTAAGTGATCGCGCATGCGTACAAACGAGAAAATGGCGTGACTAAAGAAGCCATAGTTATTGAGTGGGCAGCTGCAGCCGCCTGGTGAAGACTTGGAGGTTGCGAAAAAGCGATTGCCAGGTGCACTACTCGGTGTGAAATGCTGCTGTTTCGTGCGAAAACCATCATGAGAGATTGAGTCGACGTTGAGCTAGCCCGTCTGAAAGAAGAAGAAGAAGAAGAAGAAGAAGAAAGAAAAACAATTTGCCCGTTTTGCGAGTACCTGGTGTGGTACTTTCGCGACGGTTTTTCGCGGCGCGAGGAGTCTTGTTGGTCTTGAAAACACTCGAAGATGAACAGTATGTGGTTATAAAGGCTTATAAGTGTACCGTTTCTGAGATTTGGAGAGATTCTTTTGTATTAGCATATATTGCGTGTACGTCGTATCCCTACATACAGAGTCTACCGACTCTGCGATAGTCATCCATCCATAAGGGCAGTGTCTATTCATGCCGCGATCTAATATTTCAAGTGGCCAATGCGCATGAAAAGCAGGGGACAACACGTATGCCTTAGGATGGTGTAGGTCCAAGTGCTTTATTTGGATATCATGTGTAAATTGGTACTCGATTCCCTATATAGATATCCCCTCCCTCATTCTCCACTCCCCCTCTCCTCTCACCATCCCTCCCCTCTCCACTCCACTGTCCCTTCCTCTCCCCCTCTCCTCACACTATCCCTTCAAATTCCCTCTCTCCCTCTCCTTTCACCAATCCTTTGTTCTCATCCTCTCCTCACTCCGGTACGCAGATGAGCAGAGACACCTGGCTGCCTTTGAGCTGGCTATGAGGCAGAAAGGATCGCTGGACAAAACCATCATGCAGTGTGTCTTTGTCGGCCCTCCCCGCTCGGGCAAGAGCTCCCTAATGAAACGTATTGTGGGTGAACACCCCACCCCCTCCTCCCCCAGCACTGGGGTAGCTGACAAGGTGGTGCAAGTTGAAATTGTAAAATCATCAACAGCAGCTGCAAGTGTGTCAGGCTCAACGTGGGTCAAACTCAGCCATGATGAGGAGGCTGTCACGGTAGTCATGGACACATCTCAGAGTCATTCAGGTCAGGCAGCAAACAGTGAAACACATTCGCCGGCTTCAGTAGCTGTAGCACCTGTGAATCAGACTGAGCTTACCACCACAACACTAGTCAGTAATGCACCAATCCACAGCAACCAACCCCAGCCACACCAGTCTCCCAGTCCAGCCCCAGCCACAGCTAGCACACAGCCACACCTTCCCTTTCCGTCTAACACCAATACGGTTGACCTCAAGCCCTCAGTGGATTTCTGCCAAAATGCTCTCCGGACAAATCCTTTCTATGCAGTTAGGGCTTCACAGGAACGAGGATGGATGGTCTACCTCACGGACACGGGAGGTCAGATTGAATTCCAGGAGCTCCTTCCTCTCTTAGTCTCAGGTCCGTCAGTGTTCTTCCTTGTCTTCCGATTGGACCATGACCTCAACAAGCAATTCATGGTGGAGTATGTCCGCTCCACTGGGGCAACGTCAGAGCCCTACCAGTCGAACTTCACAGTGAAGGAGGCCCTCCTCCAGTCCCTCGCCAGCATTGCCTCCATGGGGACATACGTCAACAAGGGGGAGCAAGCCCCACTGAGGTCCAAGGTGTTCTTTGTGGGGACACACAAGGATAAGGTTTTTCAAAAGCGAATCAATCGCATCGATCGCTGCCTCCAGCAGATGGTGAGATCCACAGGTCTGTATCGCGAAGGCATGATCCAATTTGCTTCCGAATCACGAATGCTACTGGCAGTCAACAACCTGTCCCGTGATGATTCTGATGTTAAGTTAATTCGAGCAGCTGTGGAGCGAGTTGGCACCCAGGGTGATTTCAAGATTAGGGCCCCCCCTTCCTGGATGATTTTCAGCCTGACCATTCGACAACACAAGGAACGAGTTCTCAGCTACGAGGAGTGCTTCGAGGTAGCCAGGCAGTGTGGCATTGAGACACAAGAGGAGCTGAATGAAGCTCTGTGGTTCCTCCACACCAAGGTGGGTCTGATTCGGTACTTCCAGGGAGAGGGTCTGGAAGATCTCCAGAAGATTGTGATCACAGACCCACAGATACTCTTCGACATGAATACTGACCTTGTGGTAGAGACCTTCACTTTTGATAATGTTGACCCAATCATTCGAGAAGCCTTCAAGAGGAAGGGTATCTTCCCCTTCAGCACCTTCGAGAGGATCAGTGGGAACTCAGAGCAGCTCCTGACTCCATCCCGGCTGGTGAAGATCCTGGAACACCTCCACATCATTGCTCCACTGGAGGAGGAGGAGGATGGAGAGAGGAGATACTTCATGCCATGCGTACTCGCACACACCAAGCCTGCAGAAGCTACCTCACTGGTGGAGCGAATTGCGCGAGCAATCACAGCTTTATTGTGGCCATCAGCTGAGCCAGCTCATAACACCTCCTCCCTCCTCATTGCCTTCAGATGTGGCTACTGCCCCAAGGGTCTCTTCGCGGCCCTGGTGGTGTACCTCCTGGCTAACACAGAGTCTGATTTCCAGTGGAGGCTCCAGAGAGACAGAATCTTCAGAGATCAGATCTCATTTTTGGTAGGCCCCTACGACACAGTTACGATAACTGCACAGCCAAAGTTCCTGGAGATAACTTGCACCCCTGCAGCATCCGAGTCGACTCACAATCGCCACTTCCCCCCAGCCACGACATGTGGGGAAGTACGACGTTACATTGAGAGAGGCCTTCGTGAGGTCACCTCAGCCCTGCACTACACGAGAGACGCTGCCCACTATCTCACATTCTACTGTCCCGGTGACCATCGAGGTCCAGACCCGAGGGAACCTCACCCGGCCGAGGTCAACTTCCATGGTGGGGTACCGTGCACCCTCAGGTGTGAGCTAGCAGAAGAGAGGACGTTCGGACTACCCCCTGGACATGAGAGGTGGTTCACTGAGGTACGTAGTAGAGTTTGTATGACTGTACAGTCATAACATGTTATCACTGTGTGTCAGTTGGAAGTAAGGTGCGCAGTACGTTGGGATATCATGTAACATGAGTCAGAGCTGCTTTCCTCTATACTGCTCTGCATGTAGTTATCAGACATATTTTAATGTGACTGGATGTATCCCATTTCGTGTAGGGGAGTGAGTGCAGTGGAAGGCAGCAACAAGGGAGACAGTCCACAGGAGAAACTGGTGGGTCTTTAGTGTGTTGTACTGTGGAGCAAGAACAAACCTGACCCATCAGGGAGAGGACTTGCAAATTGTGACCATGCAACCTCTCTCCCTGATA
The DNA here is from genome assembly GCA_963931865.1 of Axinella damicornis. Lineage (NCBI taxonomy): Eukaryota > Metazoa > Porifera > Demospongiae > Axinellida > Axinellidae > Axinella > Axinella damicornis. Next base: position 17,423,838 of record OZ007506.1, read on the forward strand.
ATTTAGCATGGGTCCTTGGAGTGAGGCTTTGAGAACATGAGCTCATCTTGTGTGTGAGAGTGTGTGATTGTGTGTGTGTGTGTGTGTAGTCTCTTCCGAGGCTGTTACAACCTCACAACCTTCATGCATCAGTGCGTGTGAGGAGACCCTCGATCCTCAACTCAAAACTACTAGTGTTTGTGTGGGATTTCATATGTAACTAGGTCTCACATTATTAGTGCAGTTGTTGCTGTGTAAACTCAAATGCTATAGTATGTGTATGTGTGCACACATGGATGTGCTGTACTTCTGTGCAATTGACACTATAATATTATGCTTCTGTCTTCCCTCCCCTCCAGCCCTCCCCACCCCACCCCCTCCCTCCTCCACTGCTGCCACAGGATCGGGGACTGCCCGTCCCAGGAGAGGTTAGTAGAGAGCCCTGTTGTACAACAGTGTATAGTAGACTCAGGTGAGAGAGCCTTGTTGCTAGGAGACAGAAGCACATGACTATTGAGAGTATGGGTACCCCCCATGTTATCTCATCTGTGTGACCACCTGACCACATTGTTAAAACATAGCAGCCACCTTTGACCTTGGCAAATTTCCAGCAAGACTTATATTATTGATCGATCTCACCCACTTCCACAGTATATGGTCACAACTCAATCACAATCCCAGTCACAGCCTAAAAGCACTCACTGCTATTTGATCTGCACAGTGAGTACATTGTATGGTAGTACAATACGTGCATGCACTAGCATGCAAGAGCTGTGTGGTCACAGAGAACTGGAAGAAGGCTGCCTCATTCCCAGTCCTGGTGGTGATGGCCTGGGAATGAGACCAGTGCTTGCATCAATGAGTGAACTCTGATATTATCCCACTCACAGGAGACCAGCCTACACTGATGGAGCTAATCAGGTTCCGGGGAAGAGAAAGACGCATCAACGTCCCCCAGCAGATCGGCACCAACTTCATGAACTTTGGGATACTCCTTCTGGAAGATGAGAATGGTGCCAGAATCAAGTCCATCATTCACGAGTGCAGAGACAATCCCGAGCAAATCACTACAAACGTTCTGCAAGAGTGGATCGCTGGTCGAGGCAAGCTCCCGGTTTCCTGGGACACACTGATCGAAGTGCTACGAGATATTGACCTTGGTACCCTCGCTGATGAGATTGCAGCTGTGAAATGATCATCTCCTCCCAGGAGCAGGCAGGTCAGTCCTGGGAAGTGATAGCTTTGTTCCTGGGGCATTCCCAGCCAGCGTTTGTCACTGGCAGCACACAAGAAAAACCTCCAGGCCCTCTCCACTGACTTTTCATACTGCAAGCTACACCAGCTGAGTGGGAAGGTCTGGGAACAAGACTAGGGGAGTGTTGGGTTGTCGGTGTGCAGGTCTGTGCACCTCATTCGAATATTCCCAGGCCTCTGCCCAGCTTGTGTTCTTTGTAATTTGAAAAGTGTGGAAGCAGTGGAATATTGTACCTGATGAATGATGTGTAGCTAGGGGAGAGAAATCCTTATGGTGATTGTGGATGGGTAACCTGGTGCCCAGAACAACACTCAGAACACACCCACACACTCAGCACACGGTCTGCACAACAGTAGCTACTGGTACGTTTATTGTGTTGGTGCTGTCCCGAGAGCTCCCTGTTGGCCACACCCAGTAAACTGTGTCATGTGATGAAATGTAGCAGGTGCTCTCTCCCTTCTTTTTCATTTCGACTCCATTGAATTTCCACTCACCCCAGAGGAGGGGGTGGACCCAGACGAGGGTATACGTTAGTCTCACTCCCCACCCATTTTTCATGACTTCCTCTTCGATTATTAATTATGGCGACAAAGTGAAAGTGAAGAGAACAGTGTGGGCCTGGGAGGAAGGAGGCTACACAACCCATGTAGAGTCTCTTGTACTGGCAGCAGTATAGCCTCACTTCTGATATAGTACCTAATATGGTGGTTCTGAACCAGGTCCACGCTCGGAACATGGCCTAAGCCTCACTCAAGTGTTTGCCATCAGGTAGGAGCAGTATCACCCACTGCACCCTCAGCTACTTATTCTGCAACTTCCACATACTTCTTATATACCATATTGTACACTAAACCATCACATGTGCGATACTACGGAATGGTAGTTACACATGCACTATAGTGAACTTGTCCTCCCCCCGGCCCCCCTCGCTGTTGCTGTGTGTTGGTCACTAGGGTGATGAGTGTGCCATGATGCACAACAGAGAATGTGCTCTATCAGTGTGTGAGGGAATTGGATGGCAATCACTTGTTGTGTACTTCCTGTCAGAGATTGGAGGGAGGTGGTTTGATGGTAGTCATAGCAATCACATGTTGGGGAGGTCCCAGCAAGTATGTTTATACATATACTCGTACAGTCTGTTTCTCTTCCCTCCCCCTCCTCCATTGATATAGGCTGGAGTATGGGACAAGGCCTTGGGACAAACTATGTCATTGTGTAGCATGCACATACTCAATTGTAGGGATGGGATGGCAGGATACTAATATTATTCATGACCTGCCATGCCATCACTTGATTGAAATTAAGTGTATACACTTTGACTATTGTTGACTGTCGGTCTTATATACTTTCATGCTAGCCTCGATCATTCCCAAACCACTCCCCCTCCAGCTTTTGTTGCTTGCAGTAATACAACTGCACTGTTTGCACCTGTGATTGCTGTACCAGTATTGACCCTGGTCCCTCTCCCTCTTGCCCAGAGATGGACTGGAGTCTGAACTTCACTTCAACAGCTGCCACTCTTAACCCCGGAGCACTAGGGACACCTGCATTAACCTCTTGATGAGGATGTGGGGCTACACACCCCTGCTGTGGACACAGATGAGGACCAGACCCACTGTCGGAACAAGATTCTATAATCAGCATTGCATGAGCCAGTTATGACTACTAGAGTCTGGCCCGCGAGACTAGAGCTGGGCAGATTTGCGAAGGGAATATCCAAAGGCAGTGCCCGCTCTGTGAGACCATGTGAGTGTGTAAAACGTCAACTTGTCAGCATACTATGCATATTTTGGCAGACAAATTAAACTTTTAAGGCATATTTGGTCTAGTCTCGCGGGCCAGACTCTCACACGGGAAGAGAGAGTCTGGTCAAGTTGCCATAAGGCTCTCATGTTGCACAATCAGCAGTAGGAAGGCTAACTAAGTGGGTGCGAACATAATTGGGCGTGTGTGTAGTAGAAAAGCATTGACGAGCAGGATGTTAGCTCGCGTACTAGTGTACTGAAAGGCAACCGCACGCTGTTGAATCCACTTAACACGCCAAGAAATTCTTGGCAGGTTAGACACGAGATGATGATGGGAACTTGATCAGACTCTCCCCTCCCCGTAGTGGGTGTGGCGAGAGGCTGGCCCGCGAGACTATATTTGGTCTAGATCTGAGTGCAAGACTGAAGCATACACTATATAGCTAGCCTGTTACTTTAAAAATCAAGGGGACTTTTGTTGTCAAAAAGGAGTTGGGGTACTAGCTCCTGAGCGAAACTGGTAGGGACTACTTTCCCAGGGTTTATAGAGCGGCTGCATTGACGTAACAAAACCACGTGACTGAGTATTGTATACTTCCGCATGGCAAAAGAACGTGGAGTTCAATGGCAGCTGGACGGAAGCTACTGACTCACTTGTGCTCGAGGTCGCGTAGCTGCTCGATCTAATCGGCATGGCAACTGCGCTACAGTGATAGTTGACACAGTAGTACTTCGTAAGTTCCGAGCTGCTTGCGTTTCTGAGATCACTGTAGAAATTACTGCTTTCTTGCCATGCAGTCTTATGAGAGAAACGGAGTTGTTTTACGGCCGGTGACGTCAAACGCAGCCGCTCTATAGGATAATAATTCAGGTTACGGGATCCCTGCCCGCGGATACGCGCACCGTATACTTAATTAAGCGCTATATCATAGTTTTTTTGTCACCAAAAATAAAGCCGTGTGATCCGACTTGGACTTGGAAGACCGTGTTGAAATACATGAAATAGGCACGAACAGTATAGAAAGGGCCGGACGAAGCGTTTTTGTAAATGCTGACGACCGTTCCGAAGTTATACGGCGCTGCATGTCTTCCAAAGACAGGAATCAAGATGGCGGTTATTCGCACTCAAGGGTCGTTCTTTCGAAGACAGTTCAACCTAGCCACAAAACGCTTTCGTCCCGCCCTAGAGCTTCCTATGGCGTGTCTCCAAACAGTAGAATCGAGTTGCTGGTGGTTGCTGGTGGTCTTCGCACTGGAGATTTTTGGTGAATAGTTTGCTGGAATTGATTTAACCAGCGTACAACGACTACGGTGTGAGCTGCTATAATGATGTTTAGTCTGCATGTTGACTACCCTCCCTGCTTTGTGTCGAGTAAGTTTGATTTCACTAGCTTACTTTCTGTGTGAGAAAAAGGGGGTTGAACAAATTGTCTGGCCACGCCCACCGCGCGACGAGCTCGTAACCTTAACTGCCTTGTTTATCTGTATTGAAAATTAGGTGTGGCTGCATGGTGGCCGAGTGGTTGAAGCATTCGACTGATAACTGCAAGGTTGCTGGTTGGAGTCCCACCATTAGACCTGAGTCAGACGTAGTTTATACCTCATCCTTCGGAAGGGATGTAATGCTGTCATTCCCGGGGTACTGGTTAACATTAGCTATTTGGGTCACCTCGTTAGCCACTCTACATGGTGGTTCTCACAGGGAGAAAAATACAAAAATACGTTTAATCTGGGACGGCCTTTGCAGTACATTTGCAACATCACCTTCCTTACTTCTGAGAAGTTAGCAGCGGGGACCCTACGGCATTGTTTACATCCTGGATTGAATTCACTTAGGTAAAATCTTGGCCTGGATCGGATTTTCAAGGAAATCAGATCCACTGTGACACCAGAAATGGTGGCCAATACTCTGCAAAGCAGTTCGTCGCCCTGCACCATGGAGTGCGTACCAATCACAGGGCAGTAGTAGCCTCGTTCCCAGGCTCCCCCCTTGCGCACGGTGAAGAAAGTACATGCTACCTGAAGTATTTGATTAATGGGAAAATTCAAAATGTGTGCTGTGCAAGAAGCATCTTGACTCAAGAGCTGGAACACAGGAAATCGCGAGTGCAGTAAGGTCCCAAGTATTACTTTGGTGACCAATGTGGCTTACGTCATTGCTGGAATACATAACTAATTAAATTCCTGAGCAACAAGCCGCTCTATGGCCATGTCCCAGACCCTTTCCCTCGGTACGGAACGGGGTCTGGTCACGCGAGACTAGGGTCTGACTCAATGCTTGTAGTGTGTGAGGCTGCACTGAACATCCAGACAGGATGAGTGGGAGTTTAAATTGCTAGTTATTAGTAGTTAGAGTAGGAGTGGGCGTTGCCCATGCACAGTATCACAGCAGTGTATGGTGGTGAGCATTGGAACGGGTAGCTTGCTGTGACAGATCGAGGTGAGGATCGAGGTGCCCATGCAATGATGCATGTACTGTCAATCACTGTGAAAGCTGAACTAAGTGTGGACACGGATATTCCAGGTGTGCTGAGCAGTAGCACATGGTAGTACAGTGGAACCTCTATAATCAGGACACCATTGGAGGACAATATGAATTCAGGAGTTTTGTCCTTTGTAGAAAATTGTCCTCTTTTTGGAGGTCCAAGAACTATGGGGAAACAAATTATTTATGACCTCAAAACTTTTTTGTAGAGAGGTTGACTATATTAAGTCCCATTTACGGACAGTCCACCCATATCAGACATTTCACTGTGGTTGTATGCTTTAGGCCAGCTGTATCACACACACTACACTAGTACTGTTGCCATGCAGTGCTATCAATACATTAAGATTTTAACGTGTGTGTGTCTGTCTGTGCATGACGGAAGTGGGTTGCTCGTGGGGCGGGATTGGACTATAGTGACGCGCGACCTTCGTACTTCGTACTTCAATTTGTTTACTGAACCTCGAAGAATGTTCGAGAACGTTAACGTTGGGCTGGAATCCGGTTGGGGCTGCAAGCGGATGCATGCAGTCGGGAGCAGCAGTGGAAGCGAGCAGCAGTTGAAGCAGACGCAATCGGGGAGCAGCAGCCGAAGCGGACGCGATCGGGATCAGCAGCTGAAGCGGACGCAATCGAGGAGCAGCAGACGCAAACGGGGAGCAGCAGCTGAAGCGGACTTAATAGGGGGGCAAGCGGACGCAATCGGGGAGCAGCAGCTCTGCACAGAGAGCTGTCCGGCGCCGGATTACTCACGGTAGGCGAACGAGGGGGAAGTAGCTGAGCGAGCGAAGCGAGCAAAGCTACTTGTAATTATTGTATTGTTGACATGGTTGGTTTGTTTTCATGCAGATCCATTGATTTGGAGTTGAACTGGAGCAGTGACAATGGCAGAGGTTGGTGGTAGCCAGCTGTGGGAACAGTTGAAGTTAACTTGGGAATCACGTGGAGAAGCACCACGTGGGATGGAGAGGGGTGCAGCTGTAGCTCATGGCAGTTTGGCCTATTTCAATGCAAGTAATAGTCATGAGGTGATCACATACAACTCAGAGAACAATGACTGGAGTAAACTGCCAGAGTGTCCTCAGCGTGACTTTGGACTGGCTGTTGGCAACAACCTCATAACTGCAGTTGGAGGTATGTTAGGTGGACATGATACCAACCTCCTTAGTAGTTTCAGTGGTGGTAAGTGGGTGACAGTATTTCCTCCAATGCCCACCAAGCGAAGCTGGCCTGCTGTCATTAGTGCACAGAACTACCTCATAGTAGCAGGAGGACAGGGAGTGGGAGAAGTCCTGTCCACAGTGGAGGTAATGGACATGAACACTCTAGAGTGGTACACTGCTGCCAGCCTACCAGAACCTGTCTACGACATGTCGGCCACTCTCTGTGGAGGGCGTCTCTACCTCCTGGGAGGGTTGAACAAGAACTTCAACCGAACCCATGCAGTCTTCACCTGCACCCTGGACTCCCTCATTCGCTCGTGTCACCCTCCCTCACAGACCCCACCCCACACTAGTGAAGCCAGTGTCTGGCAGTGTGTTGCTGATGTACCAGTGAGGAGGTCTACTTGCACCACCTTGAATGGGAGGGTGCTGGCTGTCGGTGGGAGAGATTCACCTGACAATCTCACAGCTGCTGTTCACATGTACAATCCTGACTCTGACTCATGGCTGGTTTTGGGACACATGCCCACAGCTCGATTGGGGTGCCTTGTGGTGGGACTGAGAGACTGCATCATTGCTGTTGGAGGTTACAGACGCTACTCTACTGTTGAAGTTGGCTACCTGCGGTTATCAGGTGGGCGTTGTATATGTATGTGAACAATACTCTTGTCCAGGGTCATAAATTTGTTTTATTCTTCCATGGGTATTCTTTTGTGCTATGAAGGGGTGGCCCCATTTTCCATTGTAGCCCCTCCCATTTGTGGTGGAGGGCTATACATTACAGCTGTGACCTGAGTCATTTCTGAGAACCGGTTCATTATTGGCCAACCAATAACTGCTGATGGGTTAACCTGTCACACCAACTTAATTGACGTATTAAACAGCTGTAGAGATGGACTTCTTAACAGTACTGAAATACCTAAATTCTAAGCAATAGTTCAAGTGAGCCGAGAGGTTCAAGATGTGGGAGAACTACAAGTAGTACAGTGTGAAGGAGCGGAGCTCAAGTTCTTTCTAAGAAGCTTGGTTGTGTGCAAATGAAAGGAAAGGTTGCTAAAAAATGTGCAATTGCATCAGTTTGCAATGATTTTTCGACCCGAAAAGAACAGTTTTCAGTGTGAAAATTTTCAGTGTGAAAATTTTCAGCGCGAAAATTTTCATTCAGAAAAGTAGTGAAAAATCGATTCATTTAGGGAACTGCGCATGGTTATCCGAAAATTTAGCTGGTTGAAGTTAGCTTGTTCCAATTAATGCACATGTCATGTGACGACCATGCTCAGCTGATGCAGTGTGCGATTGTATCTTTGTCGGTACTTGTACAATCACTACCATGATGCATGTCAGTACGTGTCCTTCTCCAATTATTACCGCTACCTGTACAGCACACTTGTCAGTTGGATTGCCACTAGCTGTCACATTTCCACAGCCAGTTCTAAGAGTTGGTAACTAAAACATAGCCTCATTCCCAGGCCCCATACGAAAAATCGGGAAGGGTTATTGGATGAGGACTGGGAACGAGGCTATATAAACCAAAACATATAAGCAACATGCATTCACCAAATTAATTCCCACCAATATTTCCAACCGTATACGGTATTCCACAAGCCTAGCTGTCCCTAGTTCCCAGCTTTTTGTTGCACACAGAACACACTCTGAAATCAACTCTCCCATCTGCTAGCTAGGGGTGCTCAAATTGGAACATGCAATTAAGCTAGCCCATATGCTTCCGCACTATACATACTAACTACTCACTATAGTGGGAAATTTTGGGTTCTTAGCGGAATTAACCTCGTTCCCAGGCCCCTCGATCTCCAGCTTTTTGTTGCATACTATTGTATGTAAGGATTTCAGTCTGTAGGCACAGAGGTGGATATTGCCACACTCCTGGTACGGTAAAGCTCACTCTTCACAATGATGCCTCGCGTATGCTCTGCTTCACCATGTGGGGACTATGATTGCATCCACAGCTCGTATTATGTGATGTCACATACGTACTGCTAGCAACGTACTGTCGAAGCAAGCAATGGCGGCCATTGGGAAGACAAATATGTTCACAACTCCTCAACCACAAAGATCGACCGAGCTTCTATATTAATATAAGTGTCAATGGGTGACGGTGGTCATGATGGTGCAGGGGCGGCAGCGGCATAGAAAGAGTGGTACGGCCCACAATCGTAGCGCACCGCCGAAGGCGGTGCCCGGATGCCCTCTCTGTGTTTGCAGAGGCGCAAAGCGCCGATCTGTCCGCGCAAAGCGCGGAAAATATTTTTCGCATGTATTTTTTGCGATGAGGAAGCGCTCTCGTAGCATCCGAACGGCCGTTTTGGGAAAGAAAAGACCTTGGCTGGTGTGGAGTATCAATGGTAGGCCCAGAACTAGGACGAGAAACAGATGCCATTGCCGAGTCTGTGTTATTAATTATCTGGTCGGCTCAAAAAGTGGTCCAGCCAAAGCCGGACCAGCCGGACCGGCGGCGCCGCCACTGTGGTGTAGTCAGATTCTTCGTGCCAGAGTGTACTATTACTGCTCTACGAGGAGCTAGTGTATTTGAATATCGTTCGACTAGTCACGTACAGCCATATTAGGTACAATTGCCATCCTTAATTGGGGCAAGCATCAAATTAGTGTATAGTCTACATCGTCAGGTGTATATACTGCTATTTCAAGCACATAATTATATGCACATTATTTTCGAGTGCCCAAAGCATGTTCATGCTCATGGAATATTGATCCTCAAAGTAGCGCCTTCAAAACAGCATACATGTATCAATCACCAGGGTCCAGGGGATGAATAGATAGATAAGGGCAATCACATGAGTAGGTTGCATAAGATCGGAAAGTTGGTTGCAGTCCCAAGTACATCTGGATGTCATGTGTAAATCGGTAGTCAATATCTTATAAACATATATCCTCCCTTCTTCATTCTCCACTCCCCCTCTCCTCTTACTGACCCTTCCCTCCCCCTCTCCACTCACCATCCCTTCCCTCCACCTCGCCTCTCACCAACTTTCTCTTAAATTGTTACTTTATTCCCACCCTTTCCTCCCATCCCCTCCTCCCACTTCCACTCCTCTCCCCCCTCCCTCTCCTTCCATGCACCTTCTCTCCACCCCCCCCCCCCCCCCCCCCCCCCCCAACAACTCTCAGATGTAGGTGAGGAGAGACACTTGGCTGCCCTCGAGCTGGCCATGAGGCAGAAAGGATCAATCGACAAAACCATCATGCAGTGTGTCTTTGTCGGCCCTCCCCGCTCGGGCAAGAGCTCCCTAATGAAACGTATTGTGGGTGAACGCCCCACCCCCTCCTCCCCCAGCACTGGGGTAGCTGACAAGGTGGTGCAAGTTGAAATTGTAAAATCATCAACAGCAGCTGCAAGTGTGTCAGGCTCAACGTGGGTCAAACTCAGCCATGATGACGAGGCTGTCACAGTAGTCATGGACGCATCTCAGGGTCATTCAGGTCAGGCAGTTCACAGTGAAACACATTCACAGGCTTCAGTAGCTGTAGCACCTGTGAATCAGACTGAGCTTACCACCACAACACTAGTCAGTAGTGTACCAGAGCACAGAAACCAACCCCAACCACACCAGTCTCCCAGTCCAGCCACAGCTAGCACACAGCCACACCTTCCCTCTCCGTCTAGTTCTGCTAGCACCAGTACGATTGACCTCAAGCCCTCAGTCGATTTCTGCCAAAATGCTCTCCGGACAAATCCTTTCTATGCAGTTAGGGCTTCACAGGAACGAGGGTGGATGGTCTACCTCACGGACACGGGAGGTCAGATTGAATTCCAGGAGCTCCTTCCTCTCTTAGTCTCAGGTCCGTCCGTGTTCTTCCTGGTCTTCCGATTGGACCATGACCTCAACAAGCGATTCATGGTGGAGTACGTCCGGTCCACTGGGGCAACGTCAGAACCCTACCAGTCCAACTTCACAGTGAAGGAGGCCCTCCTCCAGTCCCTCGCCAGCATTGCCTCCATGGGGACATACGTCAACAGGGGGGAGCAAGCCACTGAGATCCAAGGTGTTCTTTGTGGGAACACACAAGGATAAGGTTTCTCAAAAGCGTATCAACCGCATCGATCGCTGCCTCCAGCAGATGGTAAGATCCACAGGTCTGTATCGAGAAGGCATGATCCAATTTGCCTCTGAGTCCAGAATAATACTGGCAGTCAACAACCTGTCCAGTGATGATTCTGATGTTCAGTTAATTCGAGCAGCTGTGGAGCGAGTTGGCACCCAGGGTGATTTCAAGATCAGGGCCCCCCCTTCCTGGATGATTTTCAGCCTGACCATTCGACAAGAGAAAGATCGTGTTCTCAGCTATGAGCAGTGCTTCGAAATAGCCAGGCAGTGTGGCATTGAGACAAGAGAGGAGCTGAACGAAGCTTTGTGGTTCCTCCACACCAAGGTGGGTCTGATTCGCTACTTCCAGGGAGAGGGTCTGGAAGATCTCCAGAAGATTGTGATCACAGACCCACAGATACTCTTTGACATGAATACTGACCTTGTGGTGGAGACCTTCACTTTCGACAAAGTTGACCCAGCCATTCGAGAATACTTCAAGAGGAAGGGTATCTTCCCCTTCAGCACCTTCAAGAGGATCAGTGGGAGCTCAGAGCAGCTCCTGACTCCGTCCCGGCTAGTGAAGATCCTGGAACACCTCCTCATCATTGCCCCACTGGAGGAGGAGGAGGATGGGGAGAGGAGATACTTCATGCCATGTGTACTGGCACATACCATGCCGGCAGAGTCATGGTTTACACGAGCTTTTCAAGCAATAAGAGCATTTTTCTCGCCATCATATCCCTCCCTCCTCATTGGCTTCAGATGTGGCTACTGTCCCAAGGGTCTCTTCGCAGCCCTGGTGGTGTACCTCCTAGCTAACACAGAGTCTGATTTCCAGTGGAGGCTCCAGAGAGACAGAATCTTCAGAGATCAGATCTCATTTTTGGTGGGTCCCTACGACACAGTTTCGATAACTGTACAGCCAAAGTTCCTGGAGATAACTTGCACCCCTACACCATCCGAGTCGACTCACAATCGGCACTTCCCCCCAGCCACGACATGTGGGGAAGTACGACGTTACATTGAGAGAGGCATTCGTGAGGTCACCTCAGCCCTGCACTACACGAGGGACGCTGCCCACTATCTCGCATTCAGCTGTCCCGGTGACCATTGAGGTCCAGACCCGAGGGAACCTCATCCGGCCGAGATCAACTTCCATAGTGGGATACCATGCACTCTCAGGTGTGAGCTAGCAGAAGAGAGGACGTTCAGACTACCCCCTGGACATGAGAGGTGGTTCACTGACTCAGAGGTACGTAGTAGAGTTTGTATGACTGTTATCAATGTGCTACAAACGTCAGTGCAGAGTTCTTCTATACTTTCATTTTGTTGCTCGTGCATGGTGCCACTTAATTTCTTCTCTAATTATCAGTCACAGTTTAATTGGGGCGAGCCTGAGCGAGCCCCACACTAGCGTGATTTCATTGTGCTCTGCGTGTGTATTAGTATAATTGCTTGTCCGGTGGATCTTGCAATTACCGTAAATTTTAAATCAGCGAATTTCACTTGCATGTGCACAATAATATTCAAATTCAACGAACTCGACGAACCGTCTATGGTCTAGCTACCTGTAACCTGTTTGACGAACGATGGTGACAACAAAGACGGAGACCACTCGTGGACATTGGCTAGAGCACCATGAACATTCTTCCTCCTCGGCGACACTGATAAAGACGGAGACAGCGTGTGGACCTACCGGCGTACTGCGGTGACGTTGCTGCTAGGCCTACATATAAACGCTGACCTGACTCACAGTTGCTGTGATGTGCACGAGTTTTATGTTTCAAGAGTGCCATAATTTCTGTGCTTATTGCCCGGTCACATTCTGATGACAATCATGTGAATGCAACTGCTCCTTGCATGCCCTGCATGCGCATACATATGCACTTCGCTCAGGCTCGCCCTCCAATGTCCTGCATTCCACTAGTATTACTGGAGCTGATATTTTGATGGTCTAATGTGACTGGGTGTATTCCCATTACGTGTAGGGGAGAGAGTGCAGTGGAAGGCAGCACCAAGGGAGACAGTCCCCAGGAGAAACTGGTGGGTCTTTAGCGTGTTGTACTGTGGAGTGAGAGCATGAGCCTGCATGGCCAATAGGGAGAGGGTTTGGTCACGCTTGCAAATGCTTACTCAGCAAATCAGTATCAGTGAGTGTGTGTGTGTGTGTGTGTGTGTGGGTGTGGTGTACATGTGTGTGTGAGTGCATGTGTGTGTGTGGGTGTGGGTGTGGTGTACGTGCATGTGTGTGTGTGGGTGTGGGTGTGGTGTACGTGTGTGTGGGTATTTGGATGGGTGGGTGGTGTACACTTGCAAATGCTTACTCAGCAAATCATTAACGGTGTACGTGTGCTGTACTTACACACAGTACTTTATGACTATGACTGTCTTTCCTCTCCTCCAGCCCTCCCCTCCCCACTCCCTCCCTCCTCTCCTGCTGCCACAGGATCGGGGACTGCCCGTCCCAGGACAGGTCAGTAGAGATGCAGTGTGGGATGTGTGAGTGTACACACTGTAGCCCTGGTTGTACATCTGGTGGCCGTCCCAGTGTGTAATGATGGTTGGTATTGAGTACCAGCTAGCTATAGAGTTTATGAGCTAGGTGATGGACTGCTGGTGTTGCTAAGCAAACACTGATAGACAGAAAAGAGTCTGTGTGGACAGTGTGTTAACACTTGCCATTGTTCCCGCGCTGGCCTAGCTCTTTCGAGGCTGTTCCAGTTCCAGTTGTTGTTTGCTTGCAGTACAACAGAATACCGGTCACCTCGCAACCACATACATCACTGCATATGAGGAGGTTTTAGTAGACATTCCTCAATTTAAAAATACTCCTGTTTGTGTGGGTGTACGCGTGCAGTAAATGGGGATTAATTTCATATGACTTGTAATAAACTCAATGCCATAGTATGTTAATGTCTGTGGACAGAGTGTTGCACACGTTACGCAGCAAACTGTGTATCAGGTGCAGAGGATGAGTACACATGCAGTGTGGTGAATACTGTTACCATGGTAACATTGAGCCTCATTCTCAGGCCACACCCAGCTTTTCATCACTCGCAGTATGGAAAAGCGGGAGAGGGCCTGGTATCTTTCCTCATGTGAGCATGAGGTTACACTAGTCGTAATCAACAAATGGCAAAGACTGAATGTGCGAAGTTTGCGTATTGTTTAACTCTTTAGGGCCCAAATTTATTGAAATCTCCCCCCACAGCATAAATAGGCATTTGCACACAGCGTTTTAGCGTTGCCTAGGGCGCGCAATGTCCAGCAAAACTCGGGGGAGTGCCCCTGGCTGTTAGCAGTAATGATTACACTCACCGTTCACCAAGGCAGGAAGGGGCGGAGACACTGGGTGGAGCCGATAACTGAGCTAGCTGTGTGGTTATCGCGCCGTTCGACCAGCTGCTAAAACTCGACTGTTGTCTTGCCATACGCGGAGGACCATCGCTACTTACTTTATTGCTGGAGAGGGGAGACCAACAGTAAGTCGAAACAGGAGCGTTATGGCAAGTAAGCGTATACTGAAGGCGAGATAAGGCTTTTTAGCTTTACCGTTCGATCGACTTACAATGGCGGACTTGTTTCTGCCCGTAACAGCTGCCAGCTGAGACACTTGGCGCTCTCGATTCTGTTGTTATGCGGAGAGGGATTACCAACAAGTCTCCAGGAGTAGTGCTGGTCCAAGCCCGTCCATCGCTAGAAAGTGAGAAGCCATAGTACATGGTTCTGTAATACGCGTGACTTTTGGCGGATATATCCGCTATGGGCCCTAAAGAGTTAACCAACTACATGTTCAGTGCGCCCACGTTCAATCAAACCCTTTTCTACCATCCTTTCTATCCTGACGTCACTCATGTGAGGAAAGATACCACCTAGGCCTCTCCCGCTTTTCCGTACTGTAAGTGACAAAAAGCTGGGTGGGGACTGGGAACGAGGCTATAGGTAGCATCCTAACCACCATACAGTGTTCTACTTCTCCTGTCCTGTAGGTCTGGACTTGGAGAGTGTGGATGGTGCTGTGCTCGGTAAGCTGGACTAGAAATGGTGGAGGGAAACATTTCACAGCTGTAGTCCAGCTGGTCACACTCAGTGTAGTTCATACAAGTGATCACTTCAATTCATGTACATACCTCAAATGATGTGACTATAGGGTCACCAGTAGTAGCAGTGAGGTGGTCATGCAGTGAGGGAGGTCCAGTCAAGTTGTCAACAGCTCGGCTACCTCTGTGTGCTACTTCTTGCAGGTGATGGTGATCTTCGTGACGTGAGGTCAGCTGTGGATAACCTCGCTGGGAGGTGGCAGGACCTCGGTATCTCCCTAGGGCTTGACCCGGGTGACCTGGATGCCATCCTCTCCGACAACCCCCACTCCTCCAGTGACTGTCTGAGAGAGACACTCAAACTGTGGCTGAGGCAAAGCTACGAGGTAATTATAGGACCAGCCTTGTACACGATTCCACTGTTGAAGGCTCCTTCAACTTTAACCCCTGAGTGTCCATTTTAAAGAGGGTTAACAAGGGATCCGGGATAAGGCTTGAGGAACTTAACCCTGTAGTCACCCTAGACTCAGTACCTGGCCTGGGTAAGTAGCTAGCTATAGGCTACATATGGACTAAATATAGTCCTACAAATTTTATGTCGGCTTAGTTTCTGTCTTGTTGCAGAAGTCAAGCGCAGTACACAATGTAGTTGCCAAGCATAGCAATGCAATGTATTAGCTCAGTATCTCAGCTAGTGTTTGACGTCCACTCCCCTGAGTTCCAGAGGGTACCATATTATGTTCAAAATGATGTCTTGGACGGCTTCTTGGATGTTGTTTTTGTTGGTTTGTGATATCATGCAGCCACTTAACTTTACCAAGGGATATGTTTGTATTGGTACTGTTTGTGTAGTCGTGAGTGCTGGTGACTGCATGATGGGATGATCAAGCAATGTGATCGTGAAGTTAAAACCCTGCCGTAACACCCATGGCTTCTCCTTGGAAGTGTGTTAAGGACAGAAGCATATCATTCCCTGAAGACCATGTAGCGCCCCTATTGTTCCTTGTTAGTAGTGCAACTTTGCAGTGCAGCTGCTGACCGTGTACACCAGCTCACGAGGCCTATTGCATGTCAGTACATATCTGGACGTTCTTAGACATGTTGTGGCAGTCCTGGAAATTTGTGTCTGTTGTCTGCACCTCCAGGTGGAGAGGTTTGGGAAGCCGACATGGAGGAGACTGGTGGAGGCTGTGGAGGACCACAACCCTGCTCTGGCCCAGACAGTAGCAAGAGAGCACCCCGGTGGGTTACCATAACAATCCCACCCTACTCCATTTCAACTAGCCTGGTACCCAGACCATGTACAAGATATGAGCTACACACACTCTTGGGATAGCTTAGATGACATATACTTGTCTCATGCACCCATGTGTACCCTTGGTCCCCTCACATCCTAATGCCCCCCCCCCCCCCCCCCCCCCCCCCCCGCCCGGTCCACACTGTCATGACCGTTATTTTATATGCCCCTGTAATCTTGTCTCATTTGTTTCCTACAGCCCAGAAAGCTCCGCCCACCCCTCTTCACTAAATGGCATCGTCCCTCGCAGGTGGGACAGGATTGGGAGGTGGGTGCATAACACATAATACATCAGCTGTATCCATGACGATGTCAGTATTAACTGTACTCCAGTTTGGTGTTGTGTGTGTACCATGTACTCAGAGCAGCTCATGACTCCCCAGCAGGTGCCTAGGCCTGTACGTACCAATTATTTCTTCCCTATTATTATATTCTGTTCCAGATTTCGTGTTCCTACTAGTCTCCACTATTACACAAATGGTAGTCCAGTGTTTAAAAATGAATTTGCACACGCTTGCTGTCTTTGCTCCTCTGGACTATCTGCATTGGCAGGGACCTTGTGGTTCAGCTCAGACAGTGTGGGGGGTTTCATGCAGCCTGTAGAGTATGGACGGTAGAGCTGCTGGTACTCTGGACACAGACGTTGCACTTACTGCACAGACTAAAGTCCGTGTGGATTAAATGTGTAGTGTGCATGTGCCTTAATGGTATTATCGTTCGTACTGGATCCACCTGTCATTCTCATATTATTCTTTGCATTGCAAAATTATGTATAGGTGGTTGTTCTACTAGCTAAAGAGAGTGTATTACCCCCTGGTACTTGTTTCCATCCTCACAGCTCCCTCCTCCCCTCCCCGGAACTCCCCTCCTGGCCTTGTATCCAGTGACTCCATTGCATTCCCCCTACTACCCCAGTATCACATGGAAACCGGTTCTTCAGAAACTGGACTATAATTGAGGGGTTAACTCTTCAAAGTACCAGGAACAGCTGTGTGACATTCTGACTGACCATTCCTGATGCCAACCATTTCTTCTACATTTACAATAGCCACAAACTTGGGAGTCCTTTATCGTCCAGCCGACCTCAAGTGAAAGTGAAACTAAGGATTGACTGTGCGTTGGATTGTGAACAGAACCAATGTGGAACACTGATAGTAGTACTGCATTAAACATTGCAGCTGCCCAGTCCAACTTTTCTCTGGTGCTGGGATCCGGAGGTACTCGTGGTGAGATGGGTGTACAGACATACGCTTGTCTTATCGAGTCTCTCAGATGTGCTTCCATATACCTGTGGTAGTGACAGACTACCGTTTGATGATGTCATCAACTAGCATCGGGCAGCCATATTGCTTCCAGCTTTACGTCTGAGGGCCGTGGTCCACATGATATTCCTACAGGAATCGTGTTATACTTCAGCTAGGTGTTAGAGATGGTGGCTGCCATGCATATCCCTCCACCCTCCCCCTGACTTTGCTGTCACTATGATATAGACTCAAAGAGTCCCAGCACCCTCTTTCCCCCTCCCCAAGATTTCTGAGCAATGTCTACAGAGGAATTCTGGAACTCCCCTCATGGCCATGTACCCAGTGACTCCATTCCGTTCCCAGTATGACATGGAAACTGGATCATCAGAAACAGAGCACACCTGGTGATGAGGTTATTGAGGGGCTAACTCTAGAGCAGTACCGCAAACAGCTGCATGACCACGAAGGGTTCACAGTTCAAACTTCACACAGTGACAATGATGTACCACACGACGTCCGTACCTTGAGAAGTGGTGGAGGTCTGGAACAACGAGGAAGACCCTCCACTGGTAATATGATGTGGGAGTACCAGTTTGTGGTGAGGTTTGTGCGTGTGTGGAGGGGGGAGTGTTGCCCTGTGCTGGGGCCATCACCAGCGTTACAACCTGGTCATTGCATATTGTAGCGTAGCCACGAGAGTGTCTGGTGGTCACATCAAACTGAGTCTTCCACCTACTGAAGGTAGCCATGGTGACCTGCCTCCTGATCTTGTTGGATGTGCACTGTTCTCTTTTCAGCTTCACATGGCTATAGCTGCACGTGCAAAAAGTGGGTGTGGCACAAATCAATAGTAGAAGTGTCTGGAGGACATGTACATACCCCGCACGTGCTTGTTGAGTACAATGGTGAACTTTATGAACAGCAACATACGGTACAACGATACTTATACTCTCGAGATTACAAATTCCTGGATTGCATGTATGTAGTAGTATAGTTGTAGCTGTGTAAACACAAGTTGTAAGTACACCATGCTCCTTGTGTACACATGTGACACAACACTAATAACTCTGTCCTCCCTCCTTCCAGCCCTCCACTCCCCACCCACTCCAGCCCTCCCCTCCCCACCCACTCCAGCCCTCCACTCCCCACCCACTCCAGCCCTCCCCTCCCCACCCTCTCCCTCCTCCACTGCTGCCACAGGATCGGGGACTGCCCGTCCCAGGACAGGTCAGTAGAGAAGTCAGTGTGTGACCATCCCAGTGTGTGATGATGGTACTGACATTGTCAAGTCACTGTAAAAATAGTGGGGTGAGAGGGTTTTGTTGCTAGGAGACAGAAGCACATGACAGTAATTGTGTGTGACCATGGGACGACATGTCTTGTTAAACTGGCAGTCACCTTTCACCTTGGCAAATGTCCAGCAGGACATATGTTGATCTCAGTATGCCACACCCACGTCCGCAGTATATGGTCACAGCTCAGTCACAATCCCAATTCACATGCAGCGTATATAAGCACTCGTTGGAGTGAACATCCGTTGAAAAGACATTATATTATCCCTCCAGACCATTTGATCTGCACAGTGAAGAGTAAACTGTACAAGTAGCTTCGCTCGCTTCGCTCGCTCAGCTACTTTCCCCTTGTTCGCCTACCGTGCGTAATCCGGCGCCGGACAGCTCTCTGTGCAGAGCTGCTGCTCCCCGATTGCGTCCGCTTGCCCCCAGTGGCCGATTGCGTCCGCTTCAGCTGCTTCTCCCCGTTTGCGTCCACTTCCAGCTGCTGCTCCTCGATTGCGTCCGCTTCAGCTGCTGCTCCCGATCGCGTCCGCTTCGGCTGCTGCTCGCCGCTTGCGTCCGCTTCAACTGCTGCTCCTGATCGCGTCCGCTTCGACTGCTGCTCCCTGATTGCGTCTGCTTCGACCGCTGCTCCCCGATTGCATGCATCCGCTTGCAGCCCCAGCTGGATTCCAGCCCAATGTTCTCGAACATTCTTCGCGGAGTTCGAGGTTCAGTGAATAAATTAAAGTGCGAAGGTCGCACGTCACTATAGTCTAGTCCCGCCCCACGAACATCCCACTTCCGTCACTCACAGACAGACACACACACGTTAAAATGTATTGATGGTAGTACAATGCACTAACATACATTAGCTGTGTGGCCACAGAGTACTGCCTCATGCCCAGTCCTGGTGGTGATGGCCTGGGAATGAGACCAGTGCATGCATCAATGAGTGAACTCTGTGATATTATCCCACTCACAGGAGACCAGCCCACACTGATGGAGCTAATCAGGTTCCGGGGAAGAGAAAGACGCATCAACGTCCCCCAGCAGATCGGCACCAGCTTCATGAGCTTTGGGATACTCCTTCTGGAAGATGAGAATGGTTCCAGAGTCCAGTCCATCATTCACGAGTGCAGAGACAATCCCCAGCAAATCACTACAAAAGTCCTGCAAGAGTGGATCACTGGTCGAGGCAAGCTCCCGGTTTCCTGGGACACACTGATCAAAGTGCTACGAGATATTGACCTTTGTACCCTCGCTGATGAGATTGCAGCTGTGAAATGATCATCTCCTCAGGAACAGGCAGGTCAGTCCTGGGAAGTGATAGCCTTGTTCCTGGGGCATCCCCAGCCAGCGTTTGGCAGCACACGAGAAATACTTCCAGGCCCTCTCCACTGACTTTTCATACTGCAGGCTACACCAGCTGAGTGGGAGGGTCTGGGAACAAGACTAGGGGAATGTTGGGTTGTCGGTGTGCAGAGGTCTGTGCACCTCATTCGAATATTCCCAGGCCTCTGCCCAGCTGCCTTGTAATTTGAAAAGTGACTTCCTTAATTCACTTCAACAGCTGCCACTCTTAACCCCAGAGCACTAGGGACACCTGCATTAACCTCTTGATGAGGGTGTGGGGCTACACACCCCTGCTGTGGACACAGATGAGGACCAGACGCACCGTCGGAACAAGATTCTATAATCAGCATTGCATGTGCCAGTTATGACTACTCCCTGGAGACACACTACAGTTAGGAGTTCTTGTTGTCTGTTAGGAGTTGCTGTCTGTAATGAGTATTTTTTGTACATGTTCCATGACAGGAAGTGAGACTTCAAATTGCAAGTTACTGTTAAGTCTTGCACTAGTCTCGTTCCAAGACCCTGTCTGGGAACGAGACGCCTTGCACATGCGCAGTAATTATATGGGTGGAACCAAGAAAAAAAAGTTGCTGCTGTCAGCTTCAGAGCTATAGCTAGCTGATTTACGAAGGGCTATCCGAAGGCAGTGCGCCCACATGCAGCTCTGTGAGACCATGTGAGTGTGTAAAACGTCACCTTGTCAGCACAAACCCATGCATATTTTTGGCAGACAGTTAAAAAAGCTGTTGGTCTAGATCTGAGTGCAAGACTGAAGCATACACTATATAGCTAGCCAGTTACTTTAAATCAAGGGGAAATTATAGACTTTTGTTGTCAAAAAGGAGTTGGGGTACTAGCTCCTGAGAGCGAAACTGGTAAGAACTGGGTTTATAGGATAATAATTAACTGCCTTGTCTATCTATATCTGTATTGAAAATTGGGTGTGGCTGCATGGTGGCCGAGTGGTTGACGCATTCGACTGATAACTGCAAGGTTGCTAGTTCGAGTCCCACCATTAGACCTGACGTTAGTTAACACCTCATCCGATGTAAAGCTGTCAATCCCGGGGTATTGGTTAGCATTAGCTATTTGGGTCACCTCGTAAGCCACTCTACATGGTGGTTCTCACAGGGAGAGAAATGCAAAAATACGTTTGGTCTGGGACGGCCTTTGCAGTACATTTGCAACATCACCTTCCTTACTTCTGAGAAGTTAGCAGCGGGGACCCTACGGCATTGTTTACATCCTGGATTGAATTCGCTTAGGTAAAATCTTGGCCTGGATCGGATTTTCAAGGAAATCAGATCCACTGTGACACCAGAAGTGGTGGTCTTAAGTCAAGACACTTCTTGCACAGCACACTTCTCAGCAATGACGTAAGTGACATTGGTCTCCAAAGTAATATTCTTGACCTTACTGCACTCGCGGTTTCCTGTGTTCCAGCTCTTGAGTCAAGACGCTTCTTGCACAGCACACTTCGCATGCTTCAAGTTTAGGCCAACTCTCCACTCGAACTCGAATTTTGAATTTTCCCATTAATCAAATACTTCAGGTAGCATGACATTGTACTTTCTTCACCGTGCGCAAGGGGGGAGCCTGGGAACGAGGCTACTACTGCCCTGTGATTGGTACGCACTCCATGGTGCAGGGCGATAAACTGCTCTGCAGAGTATTGGCAGCTGGAACACAGGAAATCGCAAGTGCAGTAAGGTCCCAAGTATTACTTTGGTGACCGATGTGGCTTACGTTATTGCTGGAATACATAACTAATTAAATTCCTGAGCAACAAGCCGCTCTATGGCCATGTCCCAGACCCTTTCCCTTGGTGCGGAACGGGGTCTGGTCACGCGAGACTAGGGTCAATGCTTGTAGTGTGTGGCTATTGAGTAATATTTTCATGATTTGAGGTGACTTCTTCAACCAATCAGAGAGCTGCATTGAACATCCAGACAGGATGAGTGGGAGTTTAAATTGCTAGTTATTAGTAGTTAGAGTAGGAGTGGGCATTGCCCATGCACAGTGTCACAGCAGTGTATGGTGGTGAGCATTGGAACGGGTAGCTTGCTGTGACAGATCGAGGTGAGGATCGAGGTGCCCGTGCAATGATGCATGTGCTGTCAATCACTGTGAAAGCTGAACTAAGTGTGGACACGGATATTCCAGGTGTGCTGAGCAGTAGCACATGGTAGTACAGTGGAACCTCTATAATCAGGACACCGTTGGAGGACAATATAATTCAGGAGTTTTGTCTTTTGTAGAGAGGTTGTCCTCTTTTTGGAGGTCCAAGAAGTATTGGGAAAATAATTATTTGGGACCTCGTAGAGAGGTCTATTATGGACAGTCCACTATCAGACGTTTCTGTTGTATGCTTTAGGGCGGCTGTATCACACACGCTACACTAGTACTGTTGCCATTGCTATAATTGTTGACATGGTTTGCTTGTTTTCATGCAGATCCATTGATTTGGAGTTGAACTGGAGCAGTGACAATGGCAGAGGTTGGTGGTGGCCAGCCATGGGAACAATTGAAGTTGACTTGGGAAACACGCAGAGAAGCACCACGTGTGATGGAGAGGGGTGCAGCTGTAGCTCATGGCAGTTTGGCCTATTTCAGTTCATGGAATAGTGGTGAGGTGTTTGCATACAACTCAGAGAACAATGACTGGAGTGGACTGCCAGAGTGTCCTCAGAGTGACTTTGGACTGGCAGTTGTCAACAACCTACTAACTGCAGTTGGAGGTAGACAGTACGTGTATACCAACCGGCTGAGTAGTTTCAGTGCTGGTAAGTGGGTGACAGTCTTTCCTCCAATGCCCACCAAGCGAGCCTGGCCTGCTGTCATTAGTGCACAGAACTACCTCATAGCAGCAGGAGGACGGGGAGTGGGAGAAGTAGTCCTGTCCACAGTGGAGGTAATGGACATGAACACTCTAGAGTGGTACACTGCTGCCAGCCTACCAGAACCTGTCTGGCTCATGTCAGCCACTGTCTGTGGATGGCATCTCTACCTCCTGGGAGGCAAGGACAAGAACTACGTGTCAACCCATGCAGTCTTCACCTGCACCCCGGACTCCCTCATTCGCTCGTGTCACCCTCCCTCACAGACCCCACCCCACACTAGTGAAGCCAGTGTCTGGCAGCGTGTCGCTGATGTACCAGTGAGGGAGTCTACTTGTACTACCTTGAATGGGAGTGTGCTGGCCGTCGGTGGGGAGGTTTCACATGACAATCCCACAGCTGCTGTTCACATGTACAATCCTGACTCTGACTCATGGCTGGTTTTGGGAAACATGCCCACAGCTCGATATGAGTGCCTGGTGGTGGGACTGAGAGACTGCATCATTGCTGTTGCAGGTTTCATACCAAAGTTTAGTAGCTGTGCAACTGTTGAAGTTGGCTACCTGCAATTATCAGGTGGGCGTTGTATGACTGTAGGTGAACAATACTCTTGTCCAGGGTCATATCTAAATTTGCTTTACTCTTCCATTGGTATTCTTCTGTGCTATGAAGGCAGGGTTTCATCCAGGATACAAGGGGGGGGGGGAGGGGGGGGGGGGGGGGGGGGGGGGGGGGGGGGAGTTTTGCGCGACGGCAAGGGTATGGCCATTCCTAGGGGATCTGCCCCCCCCCCCCCCCCCCCCCCCCCCCCCCCCCCCCCCAGGAACTTTTGGAAAATAGATGCTACGAGATGTATTCTGGTGGTTTTCTAACACCTATCTGACTACAATAATTATTATGAATAACAAGTAGCTGAGCTCGCTGAGCTCGCTCAGCTACTTCCACCTTGTTCGCCTACGTGAGTAATTCGGCACCGGACAGCTCTCGTCCGCTTCAGCTCTGCTCGCCGACTGCATCGATCCACTTTGACTGCTGCTCCCGTTTGCGTCCGCTTCAGCTGCTGCTCACCACTTATGTCTGCTTCAGCTGCTACTCCCCGATTGTGTCCGTTTCAACTGCTCCCCGATTGCGTCCGCTTCAACTGCTGCTCCGGCTTCACCTGCAGCTCCCAGATTGCGTCCTCTTTGACTGCTGCTCACCAATATTGCATCCGTCAGCTGTTCTAGAAGCTTCCAGCGGAGTTCGAGGTTCAGTGGTACGAAGGTCGCGCGTCACTAGTCTAGTCCCGCCCTATGAACATCCCACTTCCGTTACACACACACGGACACACACACGGTTAAAATCTTAATGTATTGATAGTGTATACCAATTAGTTACAGGAAAATCACTGCTACTAAGGAACCACAAACATGCACATTACCGTAGTGTCCCGCTAATACGCCCCCTTCGAAAATACGCCCTCCCCCCTCTTTTCGCCCAAGTTCCTGCACAGGGTAGTTTGACTCGTTATAACGCCCCTTAGTGAGCGTCTTCTGGAATATCTAACCTACACGTAGTCTCGGAACCAGACCCTTCGCGCGGGGGAGGAGGAAAGGGTGCGAGTGTCTGACAAAAGTTGAGGCGAGCAACGAGCAGGTCAACTGTGTTCATACGCGTGGTATCGCAGTTGATCGCTAATTTCTACGCTTAATTACATTCCGTGAGGACAACTCGCATGTAGGCACGTGCCCAGACCCTTTCCTCCTCCCCCGCGCAAAGGGTCTGGTTCCGAGACTAACCTACACGTGCGTAACTTTGCAGATCGTCAGTAGTCACCGTTGACGCCGACGGTACAAGTCATCTCGCTGCCACTCTTCCGCAGGAAATACCAGGAAATGTTCCGTGGTTCATGACCGACAGTATTGCTGTTCTTGAGGATGGCTACAGCGAAGTCGTCGTGAATGTTATGGCCCTCGAGTTGAAGTGCAGCTCTTCTCGCCGATGTAGGGAGACCACACATGATGACCACGAACGGTACTGGCGATCGTTTGTACTTTTGTAACTGTGAACAAGAACCTTGGCAGTGTCATAAACCACGTAGTGATAGAGGCACTAATGAAACGTAGCGAAGGTTTTTGAGGGGGCGTATAATCGAGACTAATTGCGTACTCGAAAATACGCACCCTCCCCTCTTTGGGCTGGATGTAGTGTACAAAATAGGGGGGCGTATTAATGGGACACTACGGTATCAGCATTGTAGACGTACCCTCTCACCATTGTGCATTGCCTCAAGCAGTAACGATCGGCGAGTATGCCGCCAACCGGGCAGTTATTCGTCATTTTTGCCAACAGCAGAGGCCCAGATATCAGCATTGTAGACGTACCCTCTCACCATTGTGCATTGCCTCAATCGAAAACAGTATTAGACGACACTTACTTAACACTTATACGTACGCGTACACGTGCGCGTAATAGTGCTATATAGGGGGGTGTTGTACATAGTGTATGACTGTATGTGAACAATACTCTTGTCCAGGGTCAATGTCTAGATTTGCTTTACTCTTCCATTGGTATTCTTCTGTGCTATGAAGGGGTGGGCCCATTTCCCTTTGTAGCCCCTCCCATTTGTGGTGGGGGGCTGTACATTAGAGCTATGACCTGAGTCATTTCTGAGAACCGGTTAATTTTTGGCCGACCAATAACTGCCGATCAGTACTGCTGTTAAAAGTACTGTTGACTGAAATACCTTCTAAAGCAATAGTTCAAGTGAACCGAGAGGTTCAAGATGTGGGAGAACTACAAGTAGTACGGTGTGAAGGAGCGAATCTCAAGTTCTTTCTTAGAAGCTTGGTTGCGTGCGAATGAAAGGCAAGGTTGTTAAAAAGATTGTACAATTGCACTAGTTTGCAAACAATTTTCAGCATGAAAATTTGCATTCGGAAAATGTAGGAAAAATTGATTCAGGGAACTTGCATGTATATATCCAAGAATTTAACTGTATAAACCTAAAGCTACAATCTATGAATGTCATTTAGCCAGAAATTAAATTAGGTGGATTGGTGGTTTTGCAAGCACACTCTGCAACTTATAGTGTCAACCGCACTGCTGGTAGCCAGCGGTGCTACTTGCCGGCATTGCAAGCTAGGTTGCTCCAATTAATATGCTCATCTGTGCACAGTGTGCTGCTCTCCAAGTACATACGTACATGTACATTACTCTACACCTCTAGCTAGATAGATAATTGCTCAAGGAATTGGCCTTGAACAAGGTGTTGTCTATACAGGTCCTAAATATCAAGCCCATGCGGACACGACCATGCTGCTTTCACCCTTTGGGTGAACATTCCCACCTCCCCCTGGCCCACCCTTTGCTCACGCAGAACTTCCAAGGATACTGACGCTGACTTAATTAAGCTGAAAGTCTCATAGCTAACAGGTTTTGCAGTCATTTAAAGGGTTAAACAGCTGCCATGTCCTCTGTATTAGGCTTGGGCGGATTATTCCGGAGGTAGTGGGGAGATTCCAGAATAATGCAGGAATAATAGGTGTGGAAATTGCTATAATTATATTCATTCAATCAATGTGCATGTGCACACCGCGCCACAGCTGCCACTTCGCATGCTACATAAATAATTTGCTAGTTCTAGTGCCAGCAGTGGTACTAGTAGTTCAGTAGACCCAGTGTGGAGTCTGATTCGGATGACATTGACTCCTCCGAATTGAGAATAATAGGTACTAGACTATGGGAATAATGGGAAGTTTTAGGGGAATCAAATGAAAGAATAATAGGTGGAAAAATAGGAATAATCCGCCCAAGTCTACTCTGCATGATTCTGAGCTGATACCAAGTCTTTTTAAAGAGTCACTTTGTTACTGCAGTGTATTTGAATATAGTGCGAGTAGTCATGTAGAGCCATATATATTACGTAGGTACAATTGTTGTCATCCATCCTTAATTGGGATGGATGACAACTACGAGCACCAAATTAGTGTATACACATAATATATAGTCATGGTCCATATATATAGTGCTATTTGAAACGCATAATTATAATATGCACAATGTGATCTAATATTTTCGAGTGCCCATAGCATGTTCATGCAATGAATATGGATCCTCAAAGTAGCGCCTTCAAACAGTGTAGGTGCATAAGATTTGAAAAGTTGGTTTCAGTCCCAAGTACATCTGGATGCCACGTGTAAATCGGTAGTCAATATCCTATAAACATATATCACCTCCCTCCTTCATTCTCCACTCCCCCTCTTCTCTCCTGTCTTCCCTCCCCCCTCTCCTCTCACCAATCCTAATTCTCATCTTAATCCCACCCTTTCCTGCTCCCCCTTCCTCCCTCCCTCTCCTTCCATGCACCTTCCCCCCACCTCCCAACCAAATCTCAGATGAGGGACACTTGGCTGCCCTTGAGCTGGCTATGAGGCAGAAAGGATCACCGGACAAAACCATCATGCAGTGTGTCTTTGTCGGCCCTCCCCGCTCGGGCAAGAGCTCCCTAATGAAACGTATCGTGGGTGAACGCCCCACCCCCTCCTCCCCCAGCACTGGGGTAGCTGACAAAGTGGTGCAAGTAGAAATTGTGAGATCTTCGACAGCAGCTGCAAGTGTGTCAGGCTCAACGTGGGTCAAACTCAGCCATGATGAGGAGACTGCCATGGTCGTCATGGAAACATCTCAGAGCCATTCAAGTCAGACCGGTCACAGGGAAACACATTCACAGGCTGTGAATCAAAGTGAGCTTAACTCCACACTATTGGTCAGTGGTGTACCGGAGCAATCCCAGCCACACCAGTCTCCCAGTCCAGCCACAGCTAGCACCAATACCGCTGACCTCAAGCTATCAGTAGATTTCTGCAAGAGAGCTCTCCAGAGAGATGTGCGGTATGCAATGAGGGTTGCACGAGAACGTAGCTGGTTGGTCTACCTCACGGACACGGGAGGTCAGATTGAATTCCAGGAGCTCCTTCCTCTCTTAGTCTCAGGTCCGTCAGTGTTCTTCCTTGTCTTCCGATTGGACCATGACCTCAACAAGCAATTCATGGTGGAGTACGTCCGCTCCACTGGGGCAACATCAGAGCCCTACCAGTCCAATTTCACAGTGAAGGAGGCCCTCCTCCAGTCCCTCGCCAGCATTGCCTCCATGGGGGCATCCAAAGTCTTCTTTGTGGGAACACACAAGGATAAGGTTTCTGAGGCTGAAATTGAGTGCATTGATCTCGGCCTCCAGCACTTGGTCAAATCTACAAGTCTATACCGTAAAGGCATGATCCAGTTTGCCTCTGAGTCCCGAATGCTACTGGCAGTCAACAACCTGTCCCGTGATGATTC
Organism: Axinella damicornis; assembly: GCA_963931865.1. Lineage (NCBI taxonomy): Eukaryota > Metazoa > Porifera > Demospongiae > Axinellida > Axinellidae > Axinella > Axinella damicornis. Next base: position 17,451,899 of record OZ007506.1, read on the forward strand.
GGATGCCCAGCTGGTTCGATCAGCTGTAGAACGATTGGGCAGCCGGGGTGATTTTAACATCAGGGCCCTCCTTTCTTGGCTGATTTTTAGCCTGACAATTCGGAAACATAACGATCGTGTTCTCAGCTATGAGCAGTGCTTTGAGGTAGCCAGACAGTGCGGCATTGAGACACGAGATGAGCTGAACGAAGCTCTGTGGTTCCTCCACACCAAGGTGGGTCTGATTCGCTACTTCCAGGGCGAGGGTCTGGAAGATCTCCAGAAGATTGTGATCACAGACCCACAGATACTCTTCGACATGAATACTGACCTTGTGGTGGACACCTTCACTTTCAACAAAGTTGACCCAGCCATTCAAGAAGCCTTCAAGAAGAAAGGTATCTTCCCATTCAGCACCTTTGAGAGGATCAGTGGTAGCTCAGAGCAGCTCCTGACTCCGTCCCGGCTGGTGAAGCTCCTGGAACACCTCCTCATCATTGCCCCACTGGAGGAGGAGGAGGATGGGGAGAGGAGATACTTCATGCCATGCGTACTGGCACACACTAAGCTAGCCATACCAGCAGTAGCTCTGCCAGGGTCTGAGCAAACTCCTAGGCCATCAGGAGAGCAATGTCTTCTTGTTGTTGGCTTCAGATGTGGCTACTGTCCCAAGGGCCTCTTCGCGGCCCTGGTGGTATACCTCCTGGCTAACAAAAGGTCTCGTTTCCAGTGGAGGCTCCAGAGAGACAGAATCTTCAGAGATCAGATCTCATTTTCTGTGGGACCCTACGACACAATTACGATAACTGTACAGCCAAAGTTCTTCGAGATTACCTGCACTCCTGCATCATCCGAGTCGACTCACAATCGCCACTTCCCCCCAGCCACGACATGTGGGGAAGTACGACGTTACATTGAGAGAGGCATCCGTGAGGTCACCTCAGCCCTGCACTACACGAGGGACGCTGCCCACTATCTCGCATTCAGCTGTCCCGGTGACCATCGAGGTCCAGACCCGAGGGAACCTCACCTGGCCGAGATCAACTTCCATGGTGGGGTACCGTGCACCCTCAGGTGTGAGCTAGCAGAAGAGAGGACATTCAGACTACCCCCTGGACATGAGAGGTGGTTCACTGATCGGATCGAGGTACGTTGCAGAGTTTGTGTGACTGTTGTCACTGTGTGTCAGTTAGAAGTAAGGTGTGCATATCATATGACACAAGTCAGTGCAGAGTTCCTCTATTATGTGGTGCCTCATATTAGTTCCCCTGCTCTAATTATCAGACACAGTTGAACCTGATGTCTAATGTGACTGGATGTATTCCATTATGTGTAGGGGAGTGAGTGCAGTGGAAGGCAGCAACAAGGGGGACAGTCCCCAGGAGAAACTGGTGGGTCTTTAGTGTGTTGGTCTGTGGAGCACGAACATGCATGAGCCTGGCCCATGTGAATAATTGGGGCGAGCCTGAGCGAGTCCCACACTAGCATGACTTCATTGCGCAGTGCGTGTGTATGTTTGTTTGGTTGGATCTTGCACTTACCGTAAATTTTACACCAGATTTCATTTGCACGTGCACAATAATATTCTAATTTAATGGACGGTATGCGGTTTACCTGTTTGACGGACGATGGCGACAACAAAGATGGAGACCTCTCGTGGACCTGCCTATTCATGGGCTAGATCAATAAGCGAACCACAAACATTCTGCCTCCTCTTACTCATGCTCACACCTCACACAGACAGAGGGGTTGGTGACACTTGAGGGAAAATTTGCAAGCCCTCTCCAGGCTCTCCCTAACTAGTGGAATGCAGGACATTGGAGGGCGAGCCTGAGCGAAGTTCATGCACGTGCAGGACGTGCAAGGAGCAGTTGCATTCAATTCACATGACTGTCATCAGAATGTGACTGGGCAATGAGCATAGTAGGCCACAGAAATCATGAAACTAAACGTACACTCGTGCACATCACAGCAACTGTGAGTCAGGAGCTGTCTAGCAGGTACGTCACCGGCCAGCCACGGCGATAGGTCCACGAGCTGTCTCCGTCTTTGTTGTCGCCTCCGAGACCTCTTCCAAGGCTGTTCCAGTTGTAGGTTTCTACCTCATGACCACCTACATCACTGCATATGAGGAGCTTTAACCCTCAACTCAGAAATACTAGTGGGTAAATGAGGATTTCAGTAGTGCAGTTGTTGCTGTGTAAACTCAAATTTCTGTAGTATGTGAATGTGTGCATGTGAATGAACCGTACTTCCACGCAATTCTGTCTTCCCTCCAGCCCTCCCCTCCCCACCCCCTCCCTCCTCCACTGCTGCCACAGGATCGGGGACTGCCCGTCCCAGGACAGGTCAGTAGAGAAGTCAGTGTGGGATGTGTGAGTGTACACATTGTAGCCCTGGTTGTACATCAGCTCAGTAAACTAGCTGAACGAGGGTGCGGACGGGTGGTCATCAGCCAACTATTGAAAGCTCATTAATGAGTGGGTGAGGTCGGAGTCACACTAATGTTCAGAGGATGGCTGAGGGCACTTAATTGTGTGGTGTTTGCAGGGTGAAAACCCGAGATGAGTTCTTTTCTCGGGAGGTCCCTTTAGCCTATGGGTCTGCATGACAATTGAGAGTAGGTATGTTATCTCATCTGTGTGGCTGCATTGTTAGCCACCTGACCACATTGTTAAACCAGCAGTCACCTTTGACCTTGGTACAAAACTGGTCTGGTAGTAAGCCACACCCACTTCCTCAGTATACACACAATTCAGTCACAATCCTGTCAAAGCCTAAGTAGAGTATACTCACTGAGCGTCCATTGAAAAGATGCACGACATCAGTTGCCTCATACCCAGGCCTTCCCACCGTACAGTTTTAGATTGCTTGCAGCCTATAGTATACTATAGTCATTGTTATATAGGGACACTGGGGACTGGTTGCTGCACAACACTAATGCGGTTGGGACTGTTTCCAACTCAGTCTACATTGACGTCACTCACATGATAAAATGTACTAGGCCTTCCCCTCCATTCTTGCATACTGCGAGTGATCAAAAGCTTGGGAACGAGTCTAAAGATGCAGGCTGTTTGATCTGCACAGTGAAGGGTACATTGTATGGTAATGCAGTATTGTTCGAGCATCATGAGATGTGATTGTGTAGGAATGTGTATGTACTGACATGCACTGGCTGTGTGGCCACAGAGTGCTAGTGCTGGACAGAGTTGGCAGACATTGAACTGTGTTTCCCTGTGTCCCTCCTGGCAGGAGACAAACCTGAGATGTGGCAGCTGCAGAGGTTTGTTGGTGTGAGCGGGAGGCCGGTCGGGGTGGTGGAGAAGGTCTGTGCAGACTGGGAGAAGCTAGTACTTGCCCTCCAGTTCCGTGATGGGGTCATCAGGGCAGTGCAACAAAGCCAGCACTTTCAGGTCGAAGCAGCATGTCGCACCATTCTGCAGAGGTGGCTGGATGGGGAGGCCCGACAGCCGGTGACCTGGGAGACCCTGATGGAGAGTCTGGAGGATATTGGACACGACACTCTAGCCAGTGATCTGAGAAGGGAGCTGGAGCCATGAAGGATGGAGGACCATCAGGAACAGGTGTGTGCATGGTCAGTAGTATGAGGATGTTAAAAGGTGACTGTCAGTGTGCTAGCTACCATAAGGACTGAGCTGCTAACAGCTGTGACAGGCAGAAACTCAAGACTCCATGCAGCCTCAGGCTGAGAATGTTTTGTAGCAGGAATGGTTTGTGTAACCAGTGTTCCCTGGCACACAGGACAGCAATGATTATTCTTGTGTGATGGAAGTAATCACATGTTGTTTACTTCCTGTCAGAGATGGGGGGGAGGTCCCAGCAAGTGATAGCAGGTCATGAATAGTATCAGTATCCTGTTCCAACTGGAGGTGTTCATAGAACACATACCCTGCACGGACGTGTAGCTGCCATGGGCATCTCTCTGTCCATTTATCGGTACAATATAAATTATGCTACTGATGCTTCGATCAATGTATGATGGGTGAGCATGTACTATCGCATATACACTGTTTATGTATGCTCGTATCCAAGGTGTGGGAGTGACCAACTGCCGTATATACAGCAACTTTGATCGTGAAAAGGAGGAGGAGCCAATGTTATGAATAAGTCCCTTTTTGGGGGGTCTATGTCACGAGATTTTTTTCACTGGACAGACAGACAGACAACAGACAGATGACAGACGGACAAAACCGATTGCTTCACACATGCACGCACGGAGTATGTATAACTACATCCCATCCCTAAAAGTGTTTACCTGCATGGTACACTGCTGTCCCGCGTCCTAAGTAATTGTCCCATGCTCCCTGTATGAATGGAGGAGGGAGGGAGGAGGAGTGGGGAGGGCTGTAGCTACTGAACTGAATGAAGCATTGCCTCTGGTTGTAGAGTGTCATGCAGTGGTGAGAGAGGCGCTGCATGCACCTCATTTCCACAGGATTAGTAATGACATGCTTGGGATGGTCTTCAAGTGCGTATACATTAATTAGACTGCTATAAACTATATGTTGTGTTGGTCCTATTCACTTGCTTCCCGGACCAACTGCATTGCTTGCACCTGTGATTGTGGTGAACTGTATTGACCCTGGTCCCTCTCCCTCCTGCCCCCTACAGAGATGGACTGGAGTCTGAACTTCACTTCAGCAGCTGCCACTTAACCTGGGAGCACTAGGGACTCCTCTTGATGAGGGTGTGGGGCCCACCGTCGGAACAATGGAGACACATGCAATAGCTGTGTTAATTATGGCAGGAGTCTGTTGTCTGTGATGTTCTCATGACTTGTAATTACAAACATCTACATGTACGTAGTCTCGGTACCAGACTACGTATTCGCACACAGCAGAATATTCCGCCGTGCGCGAATATAGTCTGGTACTGAGACTATAAGGAACTGTCAGGACAAGCTTCTGTAATATATTGGACTACTCCCTGGAGATGCCCTGCAGTTAGGAGTCCTTGTCTACTCTGTGATGAGTACATGTTCCAAATTTCAAGGCAGGATGTGAGACTTAAATTGCTGGTTATTGGTAGTTATACTGTAAGTGTTGCACATGCGCAGTGCAGTAATGATGTGGGAGGAATTCACATTGCTCGAGCTATAGCTGGGCGTTTATGTCGGAAGGGAACCCAAGGGCATTGCTCCTACGTGCAGCTCTGTGAGATCGACTATGCATGTGAGTGTGTAAAACGTCAATTCATCCAATTGCAACTTAAAATCCTGAGAGTGAAACTGGTAGGGACTACTTTCCCTGCTGGGTTTATAAGATAATAATTAACTGCCTTGTTTATCTGTATTGAAAATTGGGTGTGGCTGCATGGTGGCCGAGTGGTTGAAGCATTCGACTGATAACTGCAAGGTTGCTGGTTCGAGTCCCACCATTAGACCTGACGTAGTTTACACCTCATCCTTCGGAGGGGATGTAAAGCTGTCAATCCCGGGGTACTGGTTAGCATTAGCTATTTGGGTCACCTCGTTAGCCATTCTACATGGTGGTTCTCACAGGGAGAAAAATACAAAAATACGTTTAGTCTGGGACGGCCTTTGCAGTACATTTGCAACATCACCTTCCTTACTTCTGAGAAGTTAGCAGCGGGGACCCTACGGCATTGTTTACATCATTGATTGAATTCACTTAGGTAAAATCTTGGGCTGGATCGGATTTTCAAGGAAATCAGATCCCCTGTGACACCAGAAGTGGTGGCCAATACTCTGCAGAGCAGTTTATCGCCCTGCACCATGGAGTGCGTACCAATCACAGGGCAGTAGTAGCCTCGTTCCCAGGCTCCCCCCTTGTGAAGTATTTGTTTAATGGGAAAAAATGCAAAATTCGTGTCCGAGTGGAGAGTAGCCTAAACTTGAAGCATGAGAAGTGTGCTGTGCATGAAGTGTCTTGACTCAAGAGCTGGAACACAGGAAATCGCGAGTGCAGTAAGGTCCCAAGTATTACTTTGGTGACCAATGTGGCTTACGTCATTGCTGGAATACATAACTAATTAAATTCCTGAGCAACAAGCCGCTCTATGGCCATGTCCCAGACCCTTTCCCTTGGTGCGGAACGGGGTCTGGTCACGCGAGACTAGGGTCAATGCTTGTAGTGTGTGGCTATTGATATCTGTGAGTAATATCTTCAAGATGTGAGATGACTTCTTCAACCAATCAGAGGGCTGCATTGAACATCCAGACAGGATGAGTGTGGAGTTTGAATTGCTGGTTATTAGTATTTAGAGTAGGAGTGGGCATTGCCCATGCACAGTGTCACAGCAGTGTATGGTGGTGAGCATTGGAACGGGTAGCTTGCTGTGACAGATCGAGGTGAGGATCGAGGTGCCCATGCAATGATGCATGTATATACTGTCAATCACTGTGAAAGCTGAACTAAGTGTGGACACGGATATTCCAGGTGTGCTGAGCAGTAGCACATGGTAGTAGAGTGGAACCTCTATAATCAGGACACCATTGGAGGACAATATAAATTCAGGAGTTTTGTCCTTTGTAGAGAGATTGTCCTCTTTTCGGAGGTCCAAGAAGTACGGGGAAACAAATTATTTGGGACCTCGAAACTTTGTAGAGAGGTCTATTGTATTGGGTCCCTATTACAGACAGTCCATGCACTATCAGACGTTTCACTGTAGTTGTATGCTTTAGGCCGGCTGTATCACACACGCTTCACTAGTACTGTTGCCATTGCTATAATTATTGCATTGTTGACATGGTTGGTTTGTTTTCATGCAGATCCATTGATTTGGAGTTGAACTGGAGCAGTGACAATGGCAGAGGTTGGTGGTGACCAGCCATGGGAACAGTTGAAGTTGACTTGGGAAACACGTGGAGAAGCACCACGTGGGATGACTAGGGGTGCAGCTGTAGCTCATGGCAGTTTGGCCTATTTCAGTGCACGTAATAGTCATGAGGTGTTTGCATACAACTCAGAGAACAATGACTGGAGTGAACTGTCAGGGTGTACTCAGAGAAACTTTGGACTGGCAGTTGTCAACAACCTCGTTACTGCAGTTGGAGGTTGGTCAGGTGGACAGTATACCAACCTCCTTAGTAGTTTCAGTGGTGGTGAGTGGGTGACTGTCTCTCCTCCAATGCCCACCAAGCGACGCAATACTACTGTCATTAGTGCACAGAACTACCTCATAGCAGCAGGAGGATATGGAGTGGGAGGAGCCCTGTCCACAGTGGAGGTAATGGACATGAACACTCTAGAGTGGTACACTGCTGCCAGCCTACCAGAACCTGTCGTCGATATGTCAGCCACTGTCTGTGGAGGGTGTCTCTACCTCCTGGGAGGGGTGGACAAGAACAACTGCTCAACCCATGCAGTCTTCACCTGCATCCTGGACTCCCTCATTCGCTCGTGTCACCCTCCCTCACAGACCCCACCCCACACTAGTGAAGCCAGTGTCTGGCAGCATGTTGCTGATGTACCAGTGAGGGGGTCTACTTGCACCACCTTCAATGGGAGGGTGCTGGCCATCGGTGGGAGGAATTCACATGGCATTCCCACAGCTGCTGTTCACATGTTCAGTCCTGACTCTGACTCATGGCTGGTTTTGGGAAACATGCCCACAGCTCGATACTTGTGCCTGGTGGTGGGACTGAGAGACTGCATCATTGCTGTTGGAGGCCTCGGAAGCTTCTCTACTGTTGAAGTTGGCTACTTGCAGTTATCAGGTGGGCGTTGTATATTTAGTGTATGACTGTATGTGAACAATACTCTTGTCCAGGGTCATATGCTTTACTCCTCCATTGGTATTCTTCTGTGCTATGAAGGGGTGCATTTCCCATTGTAGCCCCTCCCATTTGTAGTGGGGGGCTATACATTAGAGCTGTGACCTGAGTCATTTCTGAGAACCGGTTAATTAACTTAATTATTGACCGACCAATAACTGCTGATCGGTTAACCTGTCATACCCACTTAATAAATAGCTGTAGAGATGGACTTCTTAACAGTACTGTTGACTGAAATACCTTCTAAAGCAATAGTTCAAGTGAGCCGAGAGGTTCAAGATGTGGGAGAACTACAGGTAGTACAGTGTGAAGGAGCGGAGCTTAAGTTCTTTCTAAGAAGCTTGGTTGCATGCGAATGACAAGCAAGGTTGCTAAAAAATGTGCAATTGCATCTCATTTTTCAACCTGAAAATAAAAAAATTTACAGCGCGAAAATTTGCATTCTAGCTACGATCTACTGGTAGTCGGTGCTACTTGCCGGTAGTGCAAGCTAGCTTGTTCCAATTTACACATGTCACATGACAACCATGCATGCTCAGCCAACGAAATGTGCGATGGTATCTTTGTCGGTACATGTACAATCACTACAATGATGCATGTCAGTACGTGTCCTCCAATTAATACTGCTACTGTACAGCATGGTCCATATTTCAAATTATGCACATTGTGATCTAATATTTTTGAGTGCCCAAAACATGTTCATGCTCATGGAATAAGGATCCTCAAAGTAGCGCCTTCGAACAGAGTAGGTTGCATAAGATCAGAAAATTGGGTGCAGTCCCAAGTACATTATCTGGATGTCATGTGTAAATCGGTAGTCAATATCCTATAACATATATCCCCTCCCTCCTTCATTCTCCACTCCCCCTCTTCTCTCACTGTCTCCCCTCTCCCCTTCTCCTCTCACCATCCCTTCCCTCCCCCCCTCTCCTCTCACCATCCCTTCCCTCCCCCCCTCTCCTCTCACCATCCCTTCCCTCCCCCTCTCCTCTCACCAACTTTCTCTTAAATTGTTACCTTATTCCCACCCTTTCCTCCCATCCCCTCCTGCCCCCCTCCCTCTCCTCCCCCCTCCTCCCTCTCCTTCCATGCACCTTCCCTACACCACCCCACCAATTCTCAGATGTAGGTGAGGAGAGACACCTGGCTGCCCTTGAGCTGGCCATGAGGCAGAAGGGATCAATCGACAAAACAGTCATGCAGTGTGTCTTTGTCGGCCCTCCCCGCTCGGGCAAGAGCTCCCTAATGAAACGTATTATGGGTGAACGCCCCACCCCCTCCTCCCCCAGCACTGGGGTAGCTGACAAGGTGGTGCAAGTTGAAATTGTGAGATCATCGACAGCAGCTGCAAGTGTGTCAGGCTCAACGTGGGTCAAACTCAGCCATGATGAGGAGGCTGTCACGGTAGTCATGGACACAGCTCAGAGTCATTCAGGTCAGGCAGCTCACAGTGAAACACATTCGCAGGCTTCAGTAGCTGTAGCACCTGTGAATCAGACTGAGCTTACCACCACAACACTAGTCAGTAGTGTACCAGATCACAGAAACCAACCCCAGCCACACCAGTCTCCCAGTCCAGCCCCAGCCACAGCTAGCACACAGCCACACCTTCCCTCTCCATCTAGCACCAATACGGTTGACCTCAAGTCCTCAGTGGATTTCTGCCAAAATGCTATCCGGAAAAATCCTCGCTATGCAGCTAGGGCTTCACAGGAACGAGGGTGGATGATCTACCTCACGGACACGGGCGGTCAGATTGAATTCCAAGAGCTCCTTCCTCTCCTAGTCTCAGGTCCGTCAGTGTTTTTCCTGGTCTTCCGATTGGACCATGACCTCAACAAGCGATTCATGGTGGAGTACGTCCGTTCCACTGGGGCAACGTCAGAGCCCTACCAGTCCAACTTCACAGTGAAGGAGGCTCTCCTCCAGTCCCTCGCCAGCATTGCCTCCATGGGGACATATGTCAGCAGGAGGGAGCAAGCCCCACTGAGATCAAAGGTGTTCTTTGTGGGAACACACAAGGATAAGGTTTCTCAGAAACGAATCAATCGCATTGATCACAACCTCCAGCAGTTGGTGAGATCCACAGGTCTGTATCGAGAAGGCATGATCCAATTTGCCTCTGAGTCCCGAATGCTACTGGCAGTCAACAACCTGTCCAGTGATAATTCTGATGCTCAGCTGATTCGAGCAGCTGTGGAGCGAGTTGGCAGCCAGGGTGATTTCAAGATCAGGGCCCCCCCTTCCTGGATGATTTTCAGCCTGACCATTCGACAACACAACGAACGAGTTCTCAGCTACGAGCAGTGCTTCGAGGTAGCCAGGCAGTGTGGCATTGAGACACAAGAGGAGCTCAACGAAGTTCTGTGGTTCCTCCACACCAAGGTGGGTCTGATTCGCTACTTCCAGGGAGAGGGTCTGGAAGATCTCCAGAAGATTGTGATCACAGACCCACAGATACTCTTTGACATGAATACTGACCTTGTGGTGGAGACCTTCACTTTCGATAATGTTGACCCAGCCATTCGAGAATACTTCAAGAAGAAAGGTATCTTCCCCTTCAGCACCTTCGAGAGGATCAGTGGGAATTCAGAGCAGCTCCTGACTCCGTCCCGGCTGGTGAAGATCCTGGAACACCTCCACATCATTGCCCCACTGGAGGAGGAGGAGGATGGGGAGAGGGGATACTTCATGCCATGCGTACTGGCACACAGTAAGCCTGCAGAAGCCACCTCACTGGTGGAGCGAATTGCCCAAGCAATCACAGCTATATTTCGGCCATCAGCTGAGCAAACACGTAACAGTTCCTCCCTCCTCATTGGCTTCAGATGTGGCTACTGCCCCAAGGGTCTCTTCGCGGCCCTGGTAGTGTACCTCCTGGCTAACACAGAGTCTGATTTCCAGTGGAGGCTCCAGAGAGACAGAATCTTCAGAGATCAGATCTCGTTTTTGGTGGGCCCTTACGACACTGTTACGATAACTGTACAGCCAAAGTTCCTGGAGATAACTTGCACCCCTGCAGCATCCGAGTCGACTCGCAATCGCCGCTTCCCCCCAGCCACGACATGTGGGGAAGTACGACGTTACATTGAGAGAGGCATTCGTGAGGTCACCTCAGCCCTGCACTACACGAGGGACGCTGCCCACTATCTCGCATTCTACTGTCCCGGTGACCATCGAGGTCCAGACCCGAGAGAACTTCACCTGGCCGAGATCAACTTCCATGGTGCGGTACCGTGCACCCTCAGGTGTGAGCTAGCAGAAGAGATGATATTCAGACTACCCCCTGGACACGAGAGGTGGTTCACTGAGGTACGTTGCAGAGTTTGTGTAACTGTTAACTTGTCACTGTGTGTCAGTTAGAGGTAAGGTGTGATATCATATGACACAAGTCAGTGCAGAGTTCCTCTATTACGTATGTGGTGCCTCATATTAGTTCCCCTGCTCTAATTATCAGACACAGTTGAACCTGATGTCTAATGTGACTGGATGTATTCCATTATGTGTAGGGGAGTGAGTGCAGTGGAAGGCAGCAACAAGGGGGACAGTCCCCAGGAGAAACTGGTGGGTCTTTAGTGTGTTGGTCTGTATATAGAGCACGAACATGCATGAGCCTGGCCCATGTGAATAACCTCTCGTGGATATTCAAATTTAATGGACGGTATGCGGTTTACCTGTTTGACGGACAATGGCGACAACAAAGATGGAGACCTCTCGTGGACCTGCCTATTCATGGGCTAGATCAATAAGGGAACCACGAACATTCTGCCTCCTCTTACTCACGCTCACACCTCACACAGACAGAGGGGTTGGTCACACTTGAGGGAAAATTTGCAAGCCCTCTCCCTAACTAGTGGAATGCAGGACATTGGAGGGCGAATCTGAGCGAAGTTCATGCACATGCAGGACGTGCAAGGAGCAGTTGCATTCAATTCACATGACTGTCATCAGAATGTGACTGGGCAATGAGCATAGTAGGCCACAGAAACCATGAAGCTAAACATACACTCGTGCACATCACAGCAACTGTGAGTCAGGAGCTGTCTAGCAGGTACGTCACCGGCCAGCCACGGCGATAGGTCCACGAGCTGTCTCCGTCTTTGTTGTCGCCACCGAGACCTCTTCCAAGGCTGTTCCAGTTGTAGGTTTCTACCTCATGACCACCTACATCACTGTATATGAGGAGCTTTAACTCTCAACTCAGAAATACTAGTGGGTAAATGAGGATTTCAGTAGTGCAGTTGTTGCTGTGTAAACTCAAATGCTGTAGTATGTGAATGTGTGCGTGTGAATGAACCGTACTTCCACACAGCACTTTATGATTCTGTCTTCCCTCCCTCCAGCCCTCCCCTCCCCACCCCCTCCCTCCTCCACTGCTGCCACAGGATCGGGGACTGCCCGTCCCAGGACAGGTCAGTAGAGAAGTCAGTGTGGGATGTGTGAGTGTACACATTGTAGCCCTGCATGGTTGTACATCAGCTCAGTAAACTAGCTGAACGAGGGTGCGGACGGGTGGTCATCGGCCAACTATTGAAAGCTCATTAATGAGTGGGTGAGGTTGGAGTCACACTAATGTTCAGAGGATGGCTGAGGGCACTTGCGTGATGTTTGCAGGGTGAAAACCCGAGATTGACTGTTGAGTTCTTTTCTCGGGAGGTCCTTTTAGCCTATGGGTCTGCATGACAATTGAGAGAGGGTATGTTATCTCATCTGTGTGGCTGCATTGTTAGCCACCTGACCACATTGTTAAACCAGCAGTCACCTTTGACCTTGGTACAAAACTGGTCTGATAGTAATTAAGCCACACCCACTTCCTCAGTATACACACAGTTCAGTCCCAATCCTGTCAAAGCCTAAGTAGAGCACTCACTGAGCGTCCATTGAAAAGATGCACGACATCAGTTGCCTCATACCCAGGCCTTCCCACCGTCCAGTTTTAGATTGCTTGCAGTAGTCATTGTTCGGGACACTATAGGGACTGGTTGCTGCACAACACTAATGCGGTTGGGACTTCAGTCTACATTGATGTCACTCACATGATAAAATGTGTATAGGCCTTCCCCTCCATTCTTGTGTACTGTGAGTGATCAAAAGCTTGGGGACAAGTCTAAAGATGCAGGCTGTTTGATCTGCACAGTGAAGAGTGCATTGTTTGGTAGTGCAGTATTGTTAGAGCATCATGAGATGTGATTGTGTAGGGAGTGTGTATGTACTGACATGCACTGGCTGTGTGGCCACAGAGTGATAATGCTGGACAGAGTTGGCAGACATTGAACTGTGTTTCCCTGTGTCCCTCCTGGTAGGAGACAAGCCTGAGATGTGGCAGCTGCAGAGGTTTGTTGGTGTGAGCGGGAGGCCGGTCAGGGTGGTGGAGGAGGTGTGCGCTGACTGGGAGAAGCTGGCACTTGCCCTCCGGTTCCGTGGTGGGGTCATCAGGGCAGTGGAACGAAGCTAGCACTTTCAGGTCGAAGCAGCATGTCTCACCATTCTGCAGAGGTGGCTGGATGGGGAGGGCCGACAGTCAGTGACCTGGGAGACCCTGATGGAGAGTCTGGAGGATATTGAATACGGCACTCTAGCCAGTGATCTGAGAAGGGAGCTGGAGCCATGAAGGATGGAGGACCATCCCAGAACAGGTGTGTGCATGGTCAGTAGTATGAGGATGTTAAAAGGTGGCTGTCAGTGTGCTACCATAAGGACTGAGCTGCTAACAGCTGTGACAGGCAGAAACTCAAGACTGTATGCAGCCTCAGGCTGAGAATGTTTTGTAGCAGGAATGGTTTGTTCTTGTGTGGGATTATCACTATAGCAACCAGTGTTCTCTGGTACACAACAGATTAGGCATTCTAGCAATGGGTGATGAATTTGAAGACAGCAATGAATATTCTTGTTTGATGGAAGTCATAGTAATCACATGTTGTTTACTTCCTGTCAGAGATGGGAGGGAAGTCCCAGCAAGTGATAGCAGGTCATGAATAGTATCAGTATTCTCATATGCCCTGAGGGAAGGATAGTGTGTAGCTACAATCGCTGGGGCATCTCTCTGATCGATTATTTTTGGGGTGAGCATGATGCTATCACGTATACAGTGTTCGTGTATGCCCGTATCCAAGGTGTGGGAGTGACCAACTGCCGTATATACAACAACTTTGATCGTGAAGAGGTGGGACCAAATTTACGAATAAATGCCGAAACAATAGTAATGACGTTTGAGAAGTATATAAGTGCTGGGATAAGACCATTTCTAGCAGTCATCTCGAACATGAAGTTTCCAACTGCAGTACGTTTCCTGTTTTTGAAAGGACTCTGTGATCATGATAATGAGGAGGAGCCATGCAATGTTATGAATCCTTTTTGGGGGGTCTATGTCACGCGATTTCAATTTTTTTCACTGGACAGACAGACAACGGACAGATGACAGGTGGACCAACCGATTGCTTAACCCCGCTTCACACATGCACATGCAGAGTGTATATGACTGCATCCCATCCCTAAAACTGTGTACCTGCATGGTACGCAGTTGTCCTGTGTCCTTGTCCCATGCTGCCTGTATGAATGGAGGAGGGAGGGAGGAGGGAGGGAGGAGGAGTGGGGAGGGCCTGATAACCAGTTGTAGCTACTGAATTGAATGAAGCACTTGCCTCTGGTTGTAGAGTATCATGCAGTGGCAAGAGAATCCAGTTGTGAATGGGGGGCAGTGAAAGTATGTCACTGGAGGCGCTGCATGCACCTCATTTCCACCGTTAATTGTTAGCTAGAAATGGCGTGCTTGGGTGGAATTAACGGTCTTCAAGTGCGTATATGGTCTGCTAGCCTCGATCATTCCGTATACCAACGGTCTTCAAGTGTCTTACAGTAAATGTTGTGTTGGTCCTATTCACTTACTAGCCTCGATCATTCCCGGACCAACTGCACTGCTTGCACCTGTGATTGTGGTGAACTGTATTGACCCTGGTCCCTCTCCCTCCTGCCCCCTACAGAGATGGACTGGAGTCGGAACTTCACTTCAGCAGCTGCCAGCTGCCACTCTTAACCCGGGAGCGCTAGGAACTACTCTTGATCAGGGTGTGGGCCCACCGTCGGAACAATGGAGACCCTCCCCCACCGTCGGAACAATGGAGACACATGCACTGTGTTAATTACAGCTAGAATTCTGTTGTGTGTGATTTTCTTTTACATGTTCTCATGACTTGTAGTAAGTTACAAACATCTACACAGGCAGTGAGGAATTGTTAGTCTCGGTACCAGACTACGTATTCGCGCACAGTGGAATATTCCGCCGTGAGCGAATAGTCAGCTATATAGCGTTTGTAGAACCTGAATCAATAGTCTGGTACCGAGACTAAGGAACTGTCGGAACAACATTCTATTGGGTTACTCCTTGGGGACACCCAGTGTTAATTACAGTTAGGAGTATAATAGTCTACTCTGTGATCAAGGCAGGATGTGAGACTTTAAATTGCTAGTTATTGGTAGTTATACTGTAAGTGTTGCACATGCGCAGTAACTGCGTGGGAGGAAACAAACGCTATATAGCTGGGCGTTTATGTCGAAGGGAACCCAAGGCAGTGCTCCTGCGTGCAGCTCTGTGAGACTATGTATGTGAGTGCATGTGTATAAAACGTGAATTCATCCAATTGCAAGTTGTCAGCACAACCCCCGTATAGTTTTTGCCAGACAAAAATTGATCTGGGTGCAAGACTATAAGCTGAAGCATAGTAATAGTACTGGAGCAACCTGGTAGGGACTACTTTCCCTTAGCCTCATTCCCAGGCCTAGGTCTTCTACACCTCCAGTTTTTGATCGCTTACAGTTTTTGCATACTGCAAGCGATCAAAAACTGGAGGTGTATAAGGCCTGGGAACGAGGCTACTTTCCCTAGGTCTGCTCCTTGTTTGACAGTTTTGGGGGTGGCTGGTGGTCGAGTGGTTGAGGCATTCGACTGCTAACTGCAAGGTTGCTGTTTCGAGTCCCACCACTATTGTGACATGACGTAGTTTATACCGCATCCGCATCTGTCAATCCTGAGGTACTGGTTAGCATTAGCATTCACTTCACCTCGTTAGCCACTCTACATGGTGGTTCTCGCATGGAGAAAAATTCTGTGACGGCCTTCACAATACATTTGCGACATTACCTTCCTTACCTAAATTCACTCTGAGAAGTTAACAGCGGGAGCCCTACGGCAATGTTTATAGACCAGCTTAGTTAAGGATCGGATTCAATCAGCCTATATCGGATGTTTGGGGAAATTAGATCCACTGTGATTCCAGAAATGCTGACCAATAGTCTGCATTGAATTGCAGACAAATTTAGTGGATAGCATTTCAGCAGTATTATTGCAACCATATATATCCTCCATGCTGTGCCTCATGTAGACCTTATAGTGTCTGGCTAATGATGTCTGTGAGTAATATTTTGATTTGAACTTCAACCAATCAGAAGGCTGCATTGACAGGATGAGTGGGAGTTTAAATTGCTAGTTATTAGTAGTTAGAGTAGGAGTGGGTGTTGCCCATGCACAGTGTCACAGCAGTGTATGGTGGTGAGCATTGGAACGGGTAGCTTGCTGTGACAGATCGAGGTGCCCATGCAATGATGCATGTACTGTCAATCACTGTGAAAGCTGAACTAAGTGTGGACACGGATATTCCAGGTGTGCTGAGCAGTAGCACATGGTAGTACAGTGGAACCTCTATAATCAGGACTCCATTGGAGGACAATATAAATTCAGGAGTTTTGTCTTTTGTAGAGAGGTTGTCCTCTTTTTGGAGGTCCAAGAATTGTGGGGAAACTAATTATTTGGGACCTCGTAGAGAGGTCTATTACGGACAGTCCACTATCAGATGTTTCTGTTGTATGCTTTATGGCGGCTGTATCACACACGCTACACTAGTACTGTTGCCATTGCTATAATTGTTGACATGGTTTGCTTGTTTTCATGCAGATCCATTGATTTGGAGTTGAACTGGAGCAGTGACAATGGCAGAGGTTGGTGGTGGCCAGCCATGGGAACAGTTGAAGTTGACTTGGGAAACACGCAGAGAAGCACCATGTGAGATGTGGAGGGGTGCAGCTGTAGCTCATGGCAGTTTGGCCTATTTCAGTTCAAATGATAGTCATGAGGTGTTTGCATACAACTCAGAGAACAATGACTGGAGTAAACTGCCATGGTGTCCTCAGAGTGACTTTGGACTGGCAGTTGTCAACAACCTCATAACAGCAGTTGGAGGTTGGTTAGATGTATACTATACCGACTGGCTGAATAGTTTCAGTGGTGGTAAGTGGGTAACAGTCTTTCCTCCAATGCCCACCCAGCGACACTGGGCTGCTGTCATTAGTGCACAGAACTACCTCATAGCAGCAGGAGGACAGGGAGTGGGAGGAGTCCTGTCCACAGTGGAGGTAATGGACATGAACACTCTAAAGTGGTACACTGCTGCCAGCCTACCAGAACCAGTATACGACATATCAGCCACTGTCTGTGGAGGGCATCTCTACCTCCTGGGAGGCAGGGACAAAGAGAACAGACCAACCCATGCAGTCTTCACCTGCACCCTGGACTCCCTCATTCGCTCGTGTCACCCTCCCTCACAGACCCCACCCCACACTAGTGAAGCCAGTGTCTGGCAGCGTGTTGCTGATGTACCAGTGGGGTGTTCTACTTGCACCACCTTGAATGGGAGGGTGCTGGCCGTCGGCGGGAGGGATTCAGATCACGATCCCACAGCTGCTGTTCACATGTACAATCCTGACTCTGACTCATGGCTGGTTTTGGGAAACATGCCCACAGCTCGATCCTGGTGCCTGGTGGTGGGACTGAGAGACTGCATCATTGCTGTTGGAGGTTCCTTTTCAAAGATTGCAACTGAAGTTGGCTACCTGCAGTTATCAGGTGGGCGTTGTATAATTATAGTATGTGAACAATATACTCTTGTCCAGGGTCATACCACTTTACTCTTCCATTGGTATTCTTCTGTGCTATGAAGGGGTGGGCCCATTTCCCATTGTAGCCCCTCCCATTTGTGGTGGGGGGCTATACACTAGAGCTGTGACCTGAGTCATTTCTGAGAACCGGTTAGTTATTGACCAACCAATAACTGCCGATGGGTTAACCCTTTCCCAGCTAATGACGCCTTAAGGTGTCATGAGGCTTTCAGCTTCATGATGTCACATCCGGCAATGTCCTTGGGAGATAGGTTCTGCGACAGCATAAAGGGCGGGACAAGGGGAGGTGGGTGGGTGCACCTGGAGAGTGCAAACAGCATGGCCGTGTCTGGGCTCCGCGATAGAAAGGTCTTGGTTGGCACTGGGAGGGCCATTTCCGCCGTTTTTGGCATAAATGGACTTAGAAAGTAGCTGTCTTGCCTTGTAGGGCCTCCATTTCCAGCATACATCGCCCGTTTTTCAGCTACGGCAGGTTGGCATTTCTCAGGAGGCTTGATTGCAAACTCGTTAATTGGTGGGTGTGGTTAAGTCACGTATATGCTCAGTATAGCTGAAATTACCTGTGTGAGCAGTTTCGAGCCCAGCAATGCCAGGGAACAGAAATTAGGGTATGTTTAAGTGTTCTATAGACTGAAAATGACCTATAGAGAAAGAATTTGGCCCCTAAAGAGTTAACCTGTCACATCCACTAAATTAAATAGCTGTAAGAGATGGACTTGCTAACAGTACTGTTGACTGAAATACCTTCTAAAGCAATAGTTCAAGTGAGCCGAGAGGTTCAACTTTGCTACTTGTACAGCACACTTGTCTTGGATTGCCACTAGCTGTCACATTTCCACGACCAGTTCTAAGAGTTGGTAACATAACCTTGTTCCCAGGCCCCATACGAAAAATTGAAAGGGTTATTGGATTGGGCCTGGGAATGAGGCTATAACCAAAATATATAAGCAACTGCATCCACCAAATTTAATTCCCACCAATATTTCCAGCCGTATACGGTATTCTGCTAGCCTGCCCAGCTTTTTGTTGCACGCCGAACACACTCTGAAATCAATCCTAACCCACCCTGCTAGCTAGGGGTGCTCAAATTGGAACATGCAATTAAGCTAGCCCATGCTTCCACGCTATACATACTAACTACTCACTATAGTGGGAAATTTTGGATTCTTAGTGGAATTAGCCTTGTTCCCAGGCCCCTCAATCTCCAACTTTTTCTATAGTATATAAGGATTTTAGTCTGTAAGCACAGAGGTGGATATTGCCACACTCCTGGTACGGTAAAGCTCACTCTTCACAAAGATGCCTCATGCGCTGCTTCACCATGTGGGGACTCTGATTGCATCCACGTGCAGCTCATATTCGTTCCAGCTAACACTCTACCAGGGGTATATGGGATGTCGTGTGGGTACCAAATTAGTAGTCATCCATCATTAAGGGCAGTGTGTATTCACGCCGCGATCTAATATTTTCGAGTGGCCAATGCGCATGAAATGGATCCTCAAAGCAGGAGACAACACAACACGCCTTAGGATGGTGTAGGTTGCATCAGTTCCAAGTGCTTTATTTGGATATCATGTGTGTGTAAATTGATACTCGATTCCCTATATAGAATATCCCCTCCCTCATTCTCCACTCCACCTCTCCTCTCACCATCCCTCCCCTCTCCGCCCCACTGTCCCTTCCCTCTCCCCCTCTCCTCACACTATCCCTTCAAATTACCTCTCCCTCTCCTTTCACCAATCCTTTATTCTCATCCTCTCCTCACTCCTGTACGCAGATGAGCAGAGACACCTAGCTGCCTTTGAGCTGGCTATGAGGCAGAAAGGATCTCTGGACAAAACCATCATGCAGTGTGTCTTTGTCGGCCCTCCCCGCTCAGGCAAGAGCTCCCTAATGAAACGTATCGTGGGTGAACGCCCCACCCCCTCCTCCCCCAGCACTGGGGTAGCTGACAAAATTGTACAAGTTGAAATTGTGAGATCATCGACAGCAGCTGCAAGTGTGTCAGGCTCAACGTGGGTCAAACTCAGCCATGATGATGAGGCTGTCACGGTAGTCATGGACACAGCTCAGAGTCATTCAGGTCAGGCAGCTCACAGTCAAACACATTCACAGGCTTCAGTAGCTGTAGCATCTGTGAATCGGACTGGGCTTACCACCACAACACTAGTCAGTAGTGTACCAGAGCACAGAAACCAACCCCAGCCACACCAGTCTCCCAGTCCAGCCACAGCTAGCACACAGCCACACCTTCCCACTCCTGCTAGCACCAGTACCGCTGACCTCAAGCCCTCAGTGGATTTCTGCCAAAATGCTCTCCGGACAAATCCTTTTTATGCAGTTAGGGCTTCACAGGAACGAGGGTGGATGGTCTACCTCACAGACACGGGAGGTCAGATTGAATTCCAAGAGCTCCTTCCTCTCTTAGTCTCAGGCCCGTCAGTGTTCTTCCTTGTCTTCCGATTGGACCATGACCTCAACAAGCGATTCATGGTGGAGTACGTCCGCTCCACTGGGATAACATCAGAACCCTACCAGTCCAACTTCACAGTGAAGGAGGCCCTCCTCCAGTCCCTCGCCAGCATTGCCTCCATGGGGACATACGTCAGCAAGGGAGAGCAAGCCCCACTGAGATCAAAGGTGTTCTTTGTGGGGACACACAAGGATAAGGTTTCTCAAAAGCGAATCAATCGCATTGATCACTGCCTCCAGCAGATGGTGAGATTCACAGGTCTGTATCAAGAAGGCATGATCCAATTTGCCTCTGAGTCCCAAATGCTACTGGCAGTCAACAACCTGTCCAGTGTTGATTCTGATGTTCAGTTGGTTCAAGCAGCTGTGGAGCGAGTGGGCAGCCAAGGTGATTTCAAGATCAGGGCCCCCCCTTCCTGGATGATTTTCAGCCTGACCATTCGACAAGAGAAGGATCGTGTTCTCAGCTATGAGCAGTGCTTCGAAATAGCCAGGCAGTGTGGCATAGAGACAAGAGAGGAGCTGAACGAAGCTTTGTGGTTCCTCCACACCAAGGTGGGTCTGATTCGCTACTTTCAGGGAGAGGGTCTGGAAGATGTCCAGAAGATTGTGATCACAGACCCACAGGTACTCTTCGACGTGAATACTGACCTTGTGGTGGAGACCTTCACTTTCGACAAAGTTGACCCAGCCATTCGAGAATACTTCAAGAGGAAGGGTATCTTCCCCTTCAGCACCTTCGAGAGGATCAGTGGGAACTCAGAGCAGCTCCTGACTCCATCCCGGCTAGTGAAGATCCTGGAACACCTCCTCATTGTTGCCCCGCTGGAGGAGGAGGAGGATGGGGAGAGGAGATACTTCATGCCATGTGTACTGGCACACACCATGCCAGCAGAGTCATGGTTTACGCGAGCTTTTCAAGCAATAAGAGCATTTTTTTCGCCATCATATCCCTCCATCCTCATTGGCTTCAGATGTGGCTACTGCCCCAAGGGTCTCTTCGCGGCCCTGGTGGTGTACCTCCTGGCTAACACAGAGTCTGATTTCCAGTGGAGGCTCCAGAGAGACAGAATCTTCAGAGATCAGATCTCGTTTTTGGTGGGACCCTACGACACAGTTACGATAACTGTACAGCCAAAGTTCCTGGAGATAACTTGCACCCCTACACCATCCGAGTCGACTCACAATCGCCGCTTCCCCCCAGCCACGACATGTGGGGAAGTACGACGTTACATTGAGAGAGGCATTCGTGAGGTCACCTCAGCCCTGCACTACACGAGAGACGCTGCCCACTATCTTGCATTCTTCTGTCCCGGGAACCATCGAGGTCCAGACCCGAGGGAACCTCACCCGGCCGAGATCAACTTCCATGGTGGGGCACCGTGCACCCTCAGGTGTAAGCTAGCAGAAGAGAGGACATTCAGACTACCCTCTGGACATGAGAGGTGGTTTGCTGAGGTACGTAGTAGAGTTTGTATGACTGTGTCAGTTGGAGAGACTCTCACAATAAGCATTTCTGGGGAATTTCCTCCGGAACGACATTCATTATGTGTACTGAAATCACAGCACTTTACCAAATAATGCATTGTGTTTTAATTTAGAGTTCCTTGATGCTCTGATATGGTAGCTCATGTGATGCCTCTATTAAGTTCCCTGCTCTAATTATCAGACACAGTTTAATATTAGTGGACTTGGTATTTTGATGATCTAATGTGTCCCATTCTACGTGTAGGGGAGTGAGTGCAGTGGAAGGCAGCAACAAGGGCGACAGTCCCCAGGAGAAACTGGTGGGTCTTTGGCAGTGGTGATCACAGCCACGCACAATGTGCTGCGGTGGTCATGCAGGCTGGGCTTGTCAGAGTATAACGCTCGAAACTCACTTCATGGGTCACTGTAGACTTGATCTCCACCGTTTTGTAGAAAGGCGGTCAGGCTGGGCTCAAGAGTATATATACCGTATGGCCGGTAAATTTGGCGGGGAATTTAATTTGGCGGTTTGGCGGATTGTGAACGCACCGCCAAATTAAATTCCGCCAATACTTTGTCATGACATTTGTGCATGGGCGGGGTCTCGTAGCGAGCGACGCTCGAGCTAGCTCTCGCCGCAAGCACTCATAATACTATAGTACCTCTGTCACTGATCTGCCAGAAATAGCGAGCAAGCAGCGATCGGCCAGAAATCGCGAGCAAGCAGCTGATATCTTCCTGGGTTCGATAATTCATGGCCGACGTCGATGGTGCTCCTTCGCATTACTGCTACTGCGTACCACTCCCACGGCAGTTCCTCTCCTACACTCGCATCCCAGAGGTTTTTGTAGACGTGGTACTTCGAACACAGTACCGCAAACTCGGACTCCATCGCAGCCTATGTGCCGACACAAGATCTCAGTAAACCACCGAGCGCTCCGCGGCCATGCGGCCGCGCGGCCGTGCGGTTAGTATGACGTCATTCTCGCTCTGCAAATTTCCAAATCCGCCAAATTTTAATCCGCCAAATGCAATTCACAGCCTTTTTGAGCCAATCCGCCAAATTTAATTCCCGCCAAATTTTCCGGCCATACGGTATAACGCTCGAAACTCACTTGATAGGTCACTAGACTCGACTCCACCTTTTTGTAGAAAGGACAGGATCGATCGAGGCTGCTTTGGCTGGTGGGATGTTTCGTTCTAGCCTGAGGCCCCGAGCCTTCCACGTGACATTTGTTTAGTAATTACCTTAGCCTCGTTCCCAGGGTCCCCAAACGGCCTGGGAACGAGGCTATAATTACCTCTGAGAGTATGCAGAGATGCTCTGGCAATGCCCGGGTAGACCCAACCCTGCAGGCGCCACTGGTCTTTAGTGTGTTGTACTGTTGTTCAAGAACATGAGCCCGACTCATGTATAGTGGGGGAGTACTTATATAGGCTAGTCCTTTTGTGCAACCCCTTCTCCTTGAGATAAAATTATTTCAATCAATTCAATCAATCAGTGAATGATCAGTGAGCACTGTTCACTGTCAGTATGTGTGTCCATGCAACACTTTATGGCTCTGTCCTCCCTCCCCTCCAGCCCTCCCCTCCCCACCCCCTCCCTCCTCCACTGCTGCCACAGGATCGGGGACTGCTCATCTCAGGATAGGTCAGTAGAGAAATCTTGTGTGTGTCTGTCTGTCTGTGTCTGTCTCTCTGAATGTGCGTGTGGCTCTGTCTGTACGTGCGTGGTTGGCACTTAGCCTGGATCCAGGAGTTTGGGTTGCACAGGCTCATAGAGCCTACTCAGTACACAGGCATCCTGGCTGTCGCAGACGGCAGCAATAGATTTGGATTTGGATTTGGTGTTTGTGTGTGTGTGTGTGTGTGCATGCACGTAGTGTGTGTGTGTGTGTGTGTGTGTGTGTGTGTGTGTGTGTGTGTGTGTGTGTGTGTGTGTGTGTGTGTGTGTGTGTGTGTGTGTGTGTGTGTGTGTGTGCGTGCGTGCACGTAGTGTGTGTGTGTGTGTGCGTGTACGTGGTATGTGATTTTGTGTGTTTGTGGTGTACTTAATTGTGATTGTGTGTGTATATAGTCTCTTCTGAGGCTGTTCCAGTTCCAGTTGTTGTTTAATTGTTTGCAGTACAACAGAATACAACCTCACGACCTCATACATCACTGCATGTGAGGAGGTTTAGCAGACACTCCTCAACTCAAAAATACTGTGTTTGTGTTGGTGTGCAGTAAATGAGGGTTTTCATAGTGCAGTTGTTGCTGTGTAAACTCAATGCTGTGTAGTATGTGTGAATGTCTGTATAGACAGTGTTGCCATTGCATGTGTACACGTTACACAACAAACTGCATGTGTCTGGAGCAAGGGATGAGCAAGCATGTATTCTGGTGAATACAGTTGCAGTTGCCATATGGTAACATCCTAACCACCATACAGTGTTCTACTTCTCCTGTCCTGTAGGTCTGGACTTGGAGAGTGTGGATGGTACCACTGTGCTCGGTAAGCTGGACTAGAAATGGCAGTCCATTGGAGGGAGCATTTCACATCTGTAGTTTGGAAGTCCAGCTGGTCACACTCAGTTTTGTTCAAGTAATCACTTCAATTCATGTACTCAAACGATGATTGTAGAAACATCAGTATACTAGCAGTGAGGTGATCATGCAGTGAGGGAGGTCCAGTCAATATACTCCTTAATTCTCGCAGATGAGGATGATCTTCGCGACGTGAGGTCAGCAGTGGCGGACCTCGCTGGGCGGTGGCAGGACCTCGGCGTCTCCATGGGGATTCGCCCAGGTGATCTGGAAGCCATCATCTCAGCCAGTGGCTACTCTCCCAGTGACTGCCTGAGGAAGGTGCTCACCCTGTGGCTGAGACAGAACTACAAGGTATACAGACCAGCTTCATACCCGGGCTCCTGCTTGCTTATTCTGAGACCACTGTGACTAGTAGAGGTCAAAGTTGAAACCTCCTTCAATTTTAACCCCTTGTCTATGTTACTAGGAAGTTGGAGATTAACCCTTTAAGCCCCATTGACGTCTATAGACGTCATTTAGACCCTATGCACTTGTAGGGCTTCTCGTCAGTCCAAAAAGGGACCAAGAAGGCTTCAGAGGGCCTAGGGACGACTTTGAGGACCGAACTCAAAAATTTGGTCAGATTTCGGCGCGCCTCCCCCACTAAACGTACAAGCGGGGGGGTATCGAAAGGGGGGGCGGCAGCCCCCCCTTCGCCTGTCGTGGGCGTTTTTTTGGTTTTAATGAGATTCATTGACCCGAGAATTTTTTTGATTCTAATGATATTCGTAGACCCCCACCCAGGCCCTCAAGAAAACATGCAAATTGGTGGTGAAAGGTGTGCCATCAGTCAGATCTGGTCCAAGCTTAGGGAAATGCTGGGCGAAAATCCGGCTGACATCCACCTTTGACCTCCGATTGCTGGGCTTGCGGGGGGTCATGAATATCATTAACGGTATTGCCAGAGGGGTCTCTCCATGTGTGCGGGCCCCACCAAGTTTGGCCGCTGAGGAGCGAATGCTGCGGGAGAGGAGTACCTACGAAAGTGGTGTGCGCTGAATGCATGAAAATGTGTCGTCTTGGTGGGAAGAATTCGGTGGTTAAAGGGTTAACATTAATTAACTCTTTACTCACCCAATATCCCAGTGGACTCAGTACCTGCAGACCAACAAGGGTGCAGGTGACTGCATGGGTGCGAGGCCACAATGTCATGTGAATCAGAATGAAATGCAAATTCCTCCTTATTCCAGGACATCATAATGTGCACAGTATACATGTGCAGTGGCAGCTAGTCCTAGCTGTCTGTTCTCTGCACCTCCAGGTGGAGAGGTTTGGGAAGCCGACATGGAGGAGACTGGCGGAGGCTGTGGAGGACCACGTGGGGGGCAGCAACCTTGCTCTGGCCCAGACAATAGCTAGAGAGCATCCCGGTGGGTTACCATAACAACCCCACCCTGCTACTCCATTTCCACTAGCCAGGTACCCAGACCATGTAGAAGATACGATCAGGTCCCAGCGTGAGCTACACACACTCTTGGGATAGCTTAGATGCCATGTGTACCCTTGGTCCCCTCACATCCTAATGCCTCCCAATTCCCCCCCCCCCCTCCCCCCCCCCCCCAGGTTGGTCCACATTCTCACGACCATTACTATGCCCCTGTAATCTTATCCATGATTACCTCATTTCTTTCCTATAGCCCAGGAAGCTCTGCCCACCCCTCCTCACTAAATAACGTTGTCCCTCGCAGGTGGGACAGGATTGGGAGGTGGGTGACACATAATACATCAGCTGTATCCATGACGATGTCAGTACACTGTAATCCAGTTTGGAGTTGTGTGTGTACCATGTACTCAGAGCCTAGGCCTGTACATTTCTTCCCTATTATTATATAATTATGTATATCAGATTTCGTGTTCCTACAAATGGCAGTCGGTATAAAAGTTGACGAAAATGATTTTGCGCATTGTCTTTGCTCTTCTGGACTATCCTTTTGGCACATTGTCAGGGACCTTGTGGTTCAGCTCAGACAGTGTGGGGGGTTTCATGCAGCCTGTAGAGTATGGACGGTAGAGCTGCTGGTACTCTGGACACAGACGTTGCACTTACTGCACAGACTAAAGTCCGTGTGGATTAAATGTGTAGTACGCATGTGCATTAATGGTATTATCATTCGTACTGGATCCACCTGTCATTCTCCTATTATTCTTTGCATTGCAAAATTGTGTATAGGTGGTTGTTCTACTAGCTAAAGAGAGTGTGTATTACCCCCTGGTACTTGTTCTCATCCCAATAGCTCCCTCCTCCCCTCCCCGGAACTCCCCTCCTGGCCTTGTATCCAGTGACTCCATTGCGTTCCCCCTACTCCCCAGTATCACATGGAAACCGGTTCTTCAGAAACTGAACTATAATTGAGGGGTTAACTCTTCAAAGTACCAGGAACAGCTGTGTGACATTCTGACTGACCATTCCAGATGCCATGCAACCATTTCTTCTACATTTACAATAGCCACAAACTTGGGAGTCCTCAGGGTTTAAGTGAAAGTGAAACTAAGGATTGACTGTGCGTAGGATTGACTGTGCGTTGGATTGTGAACACAACCAATGTGGAACACTGATAGCATTAAATTAACATTGCAGCTGCCCAGTCCAACTTTTCTCTGGTGCTGGGATCCGGAGGCACTTGTGGTGAGATGGGTGTACAGACTGTCGAGTCTCTCAGATGTGCTTCCATATACCTGTGGTAGTGTGGTAGTGACAGACTACCGTTTGATGATAGCATCGGGCAGCCATATTGCTTCCAGCTTTACGTCTGAGGGACGTGGTCCACATGATATTCCATGTTATACTTCAGCTAGGTGTTAGAGATGGTGGCTGCCATGCATATCCCTCCACCCTCCCCCTGACTTTGCTGTCACTATGATATAGCCTCAAAGAGTCCCAGCACCCTCTTTCCCCCTCCCCAAGATTTCTGAACAACGTTTACAGAGGAATTCTGGAACTCCCCTCGTGGCCATGTACCCAGTGACTCCATTCTGTTCCCAGTACGACATGGAAACTGGTTCATCAGAAACAGAGCACACCTGGTGATGAGATTATTGAGGGCAACTCGAGCAGTACCGAGAACAGCTGCATGACCACTACCCCCATGAAGGGTTCACAGTTCAAACTTCACACAGTGACAATGATGTACCACAAGACGTCCGTACCTTGAGAAGTGGTGGAGGTCTGGAACAACGAGGAAGACCCTCCGGTAATATGATGTGGGGTGATATGGGAGTGCCAGTTTGTGGTGAGGTTTGTGCGTGTGTGGAGGGGGAAGTGTTGCCCTGTGCTGGGGCCATCACCAGCGTTACAACCTGGTCGTTGCATACTGCAGCGTAGCCACGAGAGTGTCTGGTAGTCACATCAAACCGAGTCTTCCCCCTATTGAAGGTAGTCATGGTGACCTGCCTCCTGGTCTTGTTGGATGTGCACTGTTCTCTTTTCAGCTTCACATGGCTATAGCTGCACGTGCAAAAAAGTAGGTGTGGCACAAATCAATAGGCAGAACTAGAAGTGTCTGGAGGACATGTACATACCCCGCACGTGCTTGTTGAGTACAATGGCGAACTTTATGAACAGCAACGTATGGTACAACGATACTCATACTCTGGAGATTACAGATTGCATGTATGTAGTAGTATAGTTGTAGATGTGTAAATTTACACAAGTTGTAAGTGCACCATGCTCCTTGTGTACACATGTGACACAACACTAATCTCCTCCTCCCTCCAGCCCTCCACTCCCCACCCACTCCCTCCTCCACTGCTGCCACAGGATCGGGGACTGCCCGTCCCAGGATAGGTCAGTGGAGAAGTCAGTGTGTGACCATTCCAGTGTGTGATGATGGTACTGACAAGTCACTGTAAAAATAGTGGGGTGAGAGGGTCTTGTTGCTAGGAGATAGAAGCACATGACAGTTGTGTGTGACCATGGGACGACATGTCTTGTTAACCTCGCCCATGCGGGGGCGAGGTTCTAGTACTCATTGTGTGTGTGTGTCTGTCTGTCTGTGTGTCTGTCTGTTACCGTTCTAGCGGGCGCTGCGGGTACTTGACGAGCGAGACAAAGGTATCAAAAGAAAGCGCTCGGCATAAGGAACAAAATTAACATAGCAATTTGGATAATAATGTTTAGTTCGAGAGTTATGACAGTTTTTAGCTCACCGCGAAAACTTTACTTGGTGCTTGTGCCACAAAATCGACATCAGCGGGTCGCTAGCGCTGTTACTAGACTACTGGTACGTGAAGCGTGGCATCTAGCAACACCAGCGCTACCACCAACCAAGCGGCACAAAGTGACAAACTGATGAGCTAACGGGCTATAGTCTGGTTCCCGGGATCCCGATACCAGACCCTAAACGCACACCGGATGACACGTGATACTTGCACGTCGTGATGAACCTACCTGGCCTGACCAGCTGGCTAGAGCACCATGAACTTCTGCCTCCTCGGTGGTGACAACAAAGACAGAGACAGCTCGTGGGTCTACCGCCATGGCCGGTGACGTACCTGCTAGACTGCTTCAGCTAACGCTAACCTGACTCACAGTTGCACGAGTGTATGTTTAGTGTCATAATTCTGTGGCTCATTGCCCAGTCACATAATTGAGTCTGATGACAGTCACTGTATGAATGCAACTGCTCCATGCATGTCCTGCACGTGCACTTCGCTCAGGCTCGCCCTCCAATGTCCTGCATTCCACTAGTAGATCTTATGCATGGGTACGCTTCGCTACATGAGGGCGAGGTTTGCACTTTAGTGCTTTTTCATTAAACTGGCAGTCACCTTTCACCTTGGCAAATGTCCAGCAGGACATATGTTGATCTCAGTATGCCACACCCACATCCACAGTATATGGTCACTGCTCAGTCACAATCCCAAGTCACATGAAAGCACTCATTGGAGCGAACATCCGTTGAAAAGACACTAGACATTATATTATCCCTCCAGACCATTTGATCTGCACAGTGAAGAGTAAACTGTATGGTAGTACAATACGTGCATGCACTAGCATACATTAGCTGTGTGGCCACAGAGTGCTGCCTCATTCCCAGTCCTGATGGTGATGGCCTGGGAATGAGACCAGTGCATGCATCAATGAGTGAACTCTGTGATATTATCCCACTCACAGGACACCAGCCCACACTGATGGAGCTAATCAGGTTCCGGGGAAGAGAGAGACGCATCAACGTCCCCCAACAAATCAGCACCAACTTCATGAACTTTGGGATACTCCTTCTGGAAGATGAGAATGGTGCCAGAATCCAGTCCATCATTCACGAATGCAGAGACAATCCCGAGCAAATCACTACAAAAGTCCTGCTAGAGTGGATCACTGGTCGAGGCAAGCTCCCGGTTTCCTGGGACACACTGATCGAAGTGCTACGAGATATTGACCTTTGTACCCTCGCTGATGACATTGCAGCTGTGAAATGATCATCTCCTCCCAGTACCAGGACAGGCAGGTCAGTCTTGGGAAGTGATAGCCTTGTTCCTGGGGCGTTCCCAGCCAGCGTTTGTCACTGGCAGCACACGAGAAATACTTCCAAGCCCTCTCCACTGACTTTTCATACTGCAAGCTACACCAGCTGAGTGGGAAGGTCTGGGAACAAGACTAGGGGAGTCGACTCGCAATCGCCACTTCCCCCCAGCCACGACATGTGGGGAAGTACGACGTTACATTGAGAGAGGCATTCATAAGGTCACCTCAGCCCTGCACTACACGAGGGACGCTGCCCACTATCTCGCATTCTACTGTCCCGGTGACCATTGAGGTCCAGACCCGAGGGAACCTCACCCGGCCGAGATCAACTTCCATGGTGCGGTACCGTGCACCCTCTGGTGTGAGCTAGCAGAAGAGACGATATTCAGACTACCCCCTGGACATGAGAGGTGGTTCACTGAGGTACGTTGCAGAGTTTGTGTGACTGTTGTCACTGTGTGTCAGTTAGAAGTAAGGTGTGCATATCATGTGACACAAGTCAGTGCAGAGTTCCTCTATTATGTGGTGCCTCATATTAGTTCCCCTGCTCTGATTATCAGACACAGTTGAACCTGATGTCTAATGTGACTGGATGTATTCCATTATGTGTAGGAGAGTGAGTGCAGTGGAAGGCAGCAACAAGGGGGACAGTCCCCAGGAGAAACTGGTGGGTCTTTAGTGTGTTGGTCTGTAGAGCACTAACATGCATGAGCCTGGCCCATGTGAATAACCTCTCGTGGATATTCAAATTTAATGGACGGTATGCGGTTTACCTGTTTGACGGACAATGGCGACAACAAAGATGGAGACCTCTCGTGGACCTGCCTATTCATGGGCTAGATCAATAAGCGAACCACGAACATTCTGCCTCCTCTTACTCACGCTTACACCTCACACAGACAGAGGGGTTGGTTGCAAGCCCTCTCCCTAACTAGTGGAATGCAGGACATTGGAGGGCGAGCCTGAGCGAAGTTCATGCACATGCAGGACGTGCAAGGAGCAGTTGCAATCAATTCACATGACTGTCATCGGAATGTGACTGAGCAATGAGCTTATATAGTAGGCCACAGAAATCATGAAACTATAAACATACACTCGTGCACATCACAGCAACTGTGAGTCAGGAGCTGTCTAGCAGGTACGTCACCGGCCATCAACGGCGATAGGTCCACGAGCTGTCTCTGTCTTTGTTGTCACCACCGAGACCTCTTCCAAGGCTGTTCCAGTTGTAGGTTTCTACCTCATGACCGCCTACATCACTGCATATGAGGAGCTTTAACCCTCAACTCAGAAATACTAGTGGGTAAATAATGAGGATTTCAGTAGTGCAGTTGTTGCTGTGTAAACTCAAATGCTGTAGTATGTGAATGTGTGCGTGTGAATGAACCGTACTTCCACGCAATTCTGTCTTCCCTCCAGCCCTCCCCTCCCCACCCCCTCCCTCCTCCACTGCTGCCACAGGATCGGGGACTGCCCGTCCCAGGACAGGTCAGTAGAGAAGTCAGTGTGGGATGTGTGAGTGTACACATTGTAGCCCTGGTTGTACATCAGCTCAGTAAACTAGCTGAACGAGGGTGCGGACGGGTGGTCATCAGCCAACTATTGAAAGCTCATTAATGAGTGGGTGAGGTCGGAGTCACACTAATGTTCAGAGGATGGCTGAGGGCACTTAATTGTGTGGTGTTTGCAGGGTGAAAACCCGAGATGAGTTCTTTTCTCGGGAGGTCCCTTTAGCCTATGGGTCTGCATGACAATTGAGAGTAGGTATGTTATCTCATCTGTGTGGCTGCATTGTTAGCCACCTGACCACATTGTTAAACCAGCAGTCACCTTTGACCTTGGTACAAAACTGGTCTGGTAGTAAGCCACACCCACTTCCTCAGTATACACACAATTCAGTCACAATCCTGTCAAAGCCTAAGTAGAGTATACTCACTGAGCGTCCATTGAAAAGATGCACGACATCAGTTGCCTCATACCCAGGCCTTCCCACCGTACAGTTTTAGATTGCTTGCAGCCTATAGTATACTATAGTCATTGTTATATAGGAACACTGGGGACTGGTTGCTGCACAACACTAATGCGGTTGGGACTGTTTCCAACTCAGTCTACATTGACGTCACTCACATGATAAAATGTACTAGGCCTTCCCCTCCATTCTTGCATACTGCGAGTGATCAAAAGCTTGGGAACGAGTCTAAAGATGCAGGCTGTTTGATCTGCACAGTGAAGAGTACATTGTATGGTGATGCAGTATTGTTCGAGCATCATGAGATGTGATTGTGTAGGGAGTGTGTATGTACTGACATGCACTGGCTGTGTGGCCACAGAGTGCTAGTACTGGACAGAGTTGACAGACATTGAACTGTGTTTCCCTGTGTCCCTCCTGGCAGGAGACAAGCCTGAGATGTGGCAGCTGCAGAGGTTTGTTGGTGTGAGTGGGACGCCGGTCAGGGTGGTGGAGGAGGTCTGCGCTGACTGGGAGAAGCTGGCCCTTGCCCTCCAGTTCCGTGGTGGGGTCATCAGGGCAGTGGAACGAAGCCAGCACTTTCAGGTCGAAGCAGCATGTCTCACCATTCTGCAGAGGTGGCTGGATGGGGAGGGCCGACAGCCGGTGACCTGGGAGACCCTGATGGAGAGTCTGGAGGATATTGGAAACGGCACTCTAGCCAGTGATCTGAGAAGGGAGCTGGAGCCATGAAGGATGGAGGACCATCCAGGAACAGGTGTGTGGTCAGTAGTATGTTGGTGTTCAAATGTGACTGTAAGTGCACAAGGGGTCACTCCCATAAGGAGCAGATTAATCAGAGAACGCGGTAGCGTTCTCTATTTAGGGATGGCCAAGGAAATTTCGATTTTACCATACTGATGCACCAGCAGGATAACGGCCAAAGAAGCTACAACCCCCCAAACCAAGCATACAGACAGAATGATACTGCCTAGCAGTTCACAAAAACACTCACAAACGTACCTTAGAGTACGCGGGAGTCGATGAACATGTCGCGGAGAAAAGTCCGATTTCGTCATCTTCTTTCTTCTTTCTTCTTTCTTCTTTCTTCTTTCTCATAACAAAACTTTGCCCAAGGATAGCTTACCAACTAAACCACTTCTTGAGCTAATTTATGTACAGGACAACACCGCTATCGCCGTAGTACTCGCCATGACCACGTTTGTCTGCAAACTGGCAAGACCAGCAGTTTTAGCTAGCTACGATCCGATGGCATTCTAGCACGACGCCATTTGAGGCAATGAGGTCACGTGTTCGCCAATTGCGCATGCGCAATCCAAAATGCAAGCACATTTTGTGTTCTTTTGCTTGTGATGGCTGCGTTTGGTACACTTACAGAATCCCTGTGAATCCGTCATCTGGTGGATCCTACTGCTACGAGGAAGTTCTACCAACCTGTTCTTGCAATTGTCAAGATGTATTGTGACTATGCCATCATGGAGGCGTGGCTTTCTTTTCATGACGTAACTACAGACTACAGTGCAGAACTGTGTGGCTAGAGTTTTGGATTTCCACATGACCTACATGGCTGGCACTGTCGGCTGCCATCAAGCTCTCTGATCTGATGAAGGGTGAATGCCCCACCCCCTCATCCGCGAAGGCAACAATAAACATTGATCACAACAGCAACATCAAAAAAATATTAATGGAAACTGCATTAAAGCCTGCTCAGTGCCCAGCAGAAGGTCCATGTCCATCAAGAGAGACCATCGCAGCTTTGTTGACATGGTGATCGCCTCGTAGTCTCAGGCCTAGGAACGAGGCTAACATGGTGATTAAGTAACAACACCAGTCTGGCATACATCCAGTTCCCCCGTACCCTTATGGTGACGTGATGTTGCACGTACCATGACTAAGAATTACGCATTTCATGCGCTCGAAAAAGTACGCAAACTAGTGGCAAAAAGTTTTCTGTGAAAATAAAAAGGATTTAGTGATGGCCTGTCACATTCGGAATTATTCCACCCCTCGAAAAAGCTAAGAAACAAGGAGAAATGCCTTTAACCAGGCTCAGTCCCATCCCCTCCCTAAATTCTACATTTTATAATGGGATGGGACTGAGCCTGGTTAAAGGCATTTCTCCTTGTTTCTTAGCTTTTTCGAGGGGTGGAATAATTCCGAATGTGACAGGCCATCACTAAATCCTTTTTATTTTTCGCAGAAAACTTTTTGCCACTAGTTTAACTTATAGTCTTCTATAGGACTGTGCTTACAGCTGTGACCACCGTTTTTGTGATTTGTTCCTGTGACTGATTGTCACTATAGCAACCAGTGTTCCCTGGTACACAACAGATTAGGCATTCTAGCAATGGGTGATGAATTTGAAGACAGCAATGAATATTCTATACTTTGTTTGTGTATTTCCTGTCAGAGATGGGAGGGAGGTCCCAGCAAGTGATAGCAGGTCATGAATAGTTGTCGATCAGTATCCCATCTTGCTACATATCCCATCCCTAAAGTGTGTACCTGCATGGTACACAGTTGTCCCACGGCCTTGTCCCATGCATGGGAGGGGGGAGGGGGGAGGAGGGGGGGAACATGGTGCCTTTTACCACTTTACGAAGCAGCTGTAGCTACTGAATTGAACTAGAGGTGTTCAATCGCCGGGGCATCTCTCTGTCTGCTTTTTATTGCAATGCCGATACATGCGTGATAAGTTTTTTTTTTGCAAACACGTGCTATCACATATATGTGTTCGTGTATGCCCGTATCCAAGGTGTGGGAGTGACAACTTGCCGTGTACAATGACTCTATGATTGTGAAGAGGTGAGGCCTAATGCACGAGCAATAGGAAATACCTGGAAAGACAGCTGAAACAATAGTCCCGACAGGACCATTTACTAGCGTACTTTTCCTGTTTATGAAAGGACTCTTTGATCACAAAGAGGTGGAACCAAGGTTAGGAAATAGCCAAAGTAACAGCGGAATGAAGCGCTCTTTGACTTCACATAGTTTAGGTCTATGTTGTGAGATTTCCGTTTTTTTTTTCACTGGACAGACAGGCAATGGACAGATGGACAAAGCGATTGCTTAACCCCACTTCACGCACGTGGGGTAATGATGTGTTGCCACTGGGTGTTGAGTATGTGTTTAGGTGGTCAGAGAATCCAGCTGCTAATGGTCTACATGGAGCAGATCCAGCATAGGGGGAGGGTAGTGTATGCGAAAGGTAGTATGACGCTGGAGGTGCTTTAAATTGCACCTCATTTTCACCATTACTGGGTAGGTCAGAAAAGAATGGTATATGAGCACAAACATACTTGGGTTGAATCAATGGCATTCAATATTGCTTAGACAGTTAAACGGAATATTAAATTTAATGCAACAGCACTGCTTGCACCTGTGATTGTAGTACCAGTATTGACCCTGCTCCCTCTCCCTCCTGCCCCCTTCAGAGATGCACTGGAGCCTGAACTTGCCTCTTGACGAGGGTGTGGGCTACACACCCCTGCTGTAGACACAGATGAGGACCAGACCCACCGTCGGAACAAGATTCTATAATCAGCATTGCATGAGCCAGTTATGACTACTCCCTGGAGACACACGACAGTTAGGAGTTCTTTCAATTGTTGTCTGTTAGGAGTTGCTGTCTGTGATGAGTATTTTAGTACAATCATGTTCCATGACAGGAAGTGAGACTTTATTATTAGTTACTGTAAGTCTTGCACATGCGCAGTAAATAATTATGTGGGTGGAACATGAACTTCACAGAAGTTGCTGCAGTTTAGATTTGCGAAGAGAACTCGAAGGCAGTGCGCCCACATGCAGCTCTGTGAGACCATGTGAGTGTGTAAAACGTCAGCTTGTCAGTACAAGCCCCTGCATATTTTGCCAGACAGTACAAAAACTGTTGGTCTAGATCTGGGTGCAAAGATTAAAACTGAAGCATCACTATATAGCCAGCTACTTTGAAATCAAGGGGAAATAAAACTTCTGCTGTCAAAAAGGAGTTGGGGTACTAGCTCTTGAGAGCAAAACTGGTATAGGGACTACTTTCCCTGGGTTTATCATATATATTATATAGAGTCGGTAGACTCTATAGCTATATTATAGTAGGTAGTCTCGCGGGCCTACTATACTAGCTATGCATGTAGGGATACAACGGACACGCAATATAAGCTAGCTCTAGCTAATACAAAAAAATCTCTCTAAATCTCAAAAAACCGGCGGCAAATATGACAACTTACTATTAGTCTTCGAGTGTTTTCCTGGCCAAGAGGTCGCGGGCTAGTCGCGTATTAATTCAATTAGCGTGCTACGCGCGTGTATTGTTTTCCAGCTGTACTGTCAATTTTCGTGAACCTATTGACCTTTTGCGGAAGTCAATTAGACATCGTGGAAAGTGTAGAGGCAGCCAGTGCGTGCCAAGGCGTCGTTGTACGTTTTGTGGGCGAAGTCTCTGGCTAAAGCTGTTGTTGTTCGAGCGAAAGTTATTTGAACCACAGCCCAGTTTGACTGACGGAAGGACACCAATCCAAAAGAGAGATCCAGGATGTCCAGCAACTGTACTTTGCGGGTACGTATAGTTTTTGTCTAACCGCTGAACATAGTGGCAGTACAGAGCCAAGTGTAGCCTAAAATGTGTCCTTGAAGGTGATTCTTGCTTGTACTCGAGCGTCCTGCTCTGGATACAAAGCAGCTGTCCGTCTAAACGATACGTACCCGCATTCTACGAGAGTGGTACTCGTGAGCTGTGGTTGTCATGAACTTGTCAGGTATGTTTCTGATTTTATTCTGTGGTTTAAAATTGTTAGTAGCTTGTGTGAGGCTGCCTCCATGTGTTAGTATAGTGCTTCAGGCTGGTATTCTATTTAGTGGCGGGCAAGTGATTTTAGAATTAATAATTATGTCATCTAAAATATGTTGTAACCTGCAAGTCCTGCCATGAATGGAAACCAAATGTGGCAATCAAACACTTCATGGTAAGTGCTACTTATGTACCAAGCCAGGATGTTCTGGAGCAGCAAACAACGCGACAGCGAATTATTTAGCGTTGATGGAATTACATAATTTTTCTGTACGTCTCAGTTTCATTGCACGCAAGCTACTGCTACTGTTCTTTCTCAGGATCAAGACAGGCCCAGTCTGGAAGGGGCTACGTTGAGTTTATATAAGTACGCTTCCGAACTAGCCGGATACGGAGTTAACAGTGTTATCGCGAGGTCAATTTTCCCGTTTTTGTACATCTTGCAGGGGAGAGACCACGATGAGACGTTCGTTCAACGCCATATGGCAACGTAGCCCCCTCGAGTAACCAGTGGAAGAGCTGCCTGCGAAGAGCATTTTAGCTAAATACGTTCAGCTGATTTTTGAGACGTACAGAAAAAACAGTGCTGTATTTCGCCGAGATTTGCAGCTGGCGTTGTCACGGTACGAAGTACGTATAACGTAGCGCTCAACTAGACACGCTGTCAATGGATGCCCAGCAGCCTTGGAAGAAGAAAGGTGGCACAGCATCTTGGATGGCTGCTGCTAGAGCGCTCGAGAGCGGTGATTCGGAACTCGAACCACGCCTCCAATTATTGCACGGTCACGCACGCGTAATCATTGCTTGCCCGCCACCTTAAGACTCCCAGATTCGTGAATAACCGTCGCGAAAGTACCGCGCCAAAAAGTCGCCAAACCGCCAAAATCGGTTTTCTTCTTCTTCTTTGTAGTGCAAACACCGTCTTGAGGGAGTCAGCCAAATTTGAACTTGCCCGTCTGAAGTTTACACCGAGCAGTGCACGACTCCATTGCTTTTTGAAGTCTCACGAAGCGCTTGAAACCGCCCACTCAATGGCTTCATGTGCGACGCCATTTTCTTCGTATGTGCGCATGCGTAGAGCAACTTTGAACTTTGAACTCAAAATTGTGTACTGTGTGGAATGCTATCAGAGAACGCGGTAGCGTTCTCTATTTAGGGATGGCCAAGGAAATTTCGATTTTACCATACTGATGCACCAGCAGGATAACGGCCAAAGAAGCTACAACCCCCCAAACCAAGCATGCAGACAGAATGATACTGCCTAGCAGTTCACAAAAACACTCACAAACGTACCTTAGAGTACGCGGGAGTCGATGAACATGTCGCGGAGAAAAGTCCGACTTCGTCATCTTCTTTCTTTCTTTCTTTCTTCTTTCTTCTTTCTTTCTCATAACAAAACTTTGCCCAAGGATAGCTTACCAACTAAACCACTTCTTGAGCTAATTTACGTACAAGACAACACCGCTATCGCCGTAGTACTCGCCATGACCACGTTTGTCTGCAAACTGGCAAGACCAGCAGTTTTAGCTAGCTACGATCCGATGGCATTCTAGCACGACGCCATTTTGAGGCAATGAGGTCACGTGTTCGCCAATTGCGCATGCGCAATCCAAAATGCAAGCACATTTTGTGTTCTTTTGCTTGTGATGGCTGCGTTTGGTACACTAACAGAATCCCTGTGAATTCGTCATCTGGTGGCTCCTACTGCTACGAGGAAGTTCTACCAACCTGTTCTTGTCAAGATGTATTGTGACTATGCCATCATGGAGGCGTGGCTTTCTTTTCATGACGTAACTACAGACTACAGTGCAGAACTGTGAGGCTAGAGTTTTGGATTTCCACATTACCTACACGGCTGGCACTGTCGGCTGCCTTCGAGCTCTCTGATCTGATGAAGGGTGAATGCCCCACCCCCTCATCCGCGAAGGCAACAATAAACATTGATCACAACAGCAACATCAAAAAAATATTAATGGAAACTGCATTAAAGCCTGCTCAGTGCCCAGCAGAAGGTCCACATCCATCAAGAGAGACCATCGCAGCTTTGTTGACATGGTGATCGCCTCATAGTCTCAGGCCTAGGAACGAGGCTAACATGGTGATTAAGTAACAACACCAGTCTGGCATACATCCAGTTCCCCCGTACCCTTATGGTGACGTGATGTTGCACGTACCATGACTAAGAATTACGCATTTCATGCGCTCGAAAAAGTACGCAAACTAGTGGCAAAAAGTTTTCTGCGAAAAATAAAAAGGATTTAGTGATGGCCTGTCACATTCGGAATTATTCCACCCCTCGAAAAAGCTAAGAAACAAGGAGAAATGCCTTTAACCAGGCTCAGTCCCATCCCCTCCCTAAATTCTACATTTTATAATGGGATGGGACTGAGCCTGGTTAAAGGCATTTCTCCTTGTTTCTTAGCTTTTTCGAGGGGTGGAATGATTCCGAATGTGACAGGCCATCACTAAATCCTTTTTATTTTTCGCAGAAAACTTTTTGCCACTAGTATTTATAGGAAAAATTGTGCCGCGTAATTACACTCCTGGTAGGGGAAAAATTGTGCCGCGTAATATAATATAATATAATCCAACATAATATAAATAATGTTTGAGTACTTAGGATTGGCCAACAGAGATTCGGACTACACCGCCGTGATCGCTATCATGCACTGACCTGAATGATAAAAGTTGGTGCTGAAACTCAACTTGGTGGTGGAGATATGAGCGCTTTTGTCTCGCCGTTGGCCGCCATTGCTCGAGCGCTCTCTCGACTTCCGGTGGCAGTACCGTTCTTAGGAAAGGCACACGATGATTCTGACCACACGGCCATGATCGCTGTCGTTCACTGACGCTTATATACCGAAACTCACCGTTCTGGCTAAGTTGTGAGTGCTGTAATAATGTCTTGTCTTACTTTCGGTCGCCATTGCTCGCGATCGACTTGAGCATGGTTGCCACGTGGCATGTGCGTTAATTAGAACGTATTGCAATACTTAGCTTGCGCTACGGCAGGTTGCAACGCGGCTACTTTATGAATGGTACTTGAGTGCACTCTAAATAATTTGTGATCTTCCCTGTATATATATTGGAACGAACTGTCACACTTAGCTTGTGCTACCGTTTAACCGCAGCTACCAGGAGTGCGGTTGCCCCTCGTATAATACAATCCAATATAATATATATAATGTTTGAGTACTTAGGCTTGGCCTACAGAAATTCTGCCTACACCGCCGTGATCGCTATCATGCCCTGACCTGAATGTAAAAAGTTGGTGCTGAAACTCACCTTGGTGGTGGAGATATGAGCTCTTTTGTCTCGCTGTGGTCGCCATTGCTCCAGCGCTCTCTTCGACTTCCGGTGGCAGTACCGTTTTTAGGAAAGGCACACGAAGATTCTGACCACACGGCCGCGATCGCTGTCGTTCACTGACGCTTACATGCCCAAACTCACCGTGCTGGCTAAGTTGTGAGTGCTGTAGTAATGTCTTGTCTTCCTTTTGGTCGCCATTGCTCGCGATCGTGGTTGCCACGTGGCATGTGCGTTAATTGGAACGAATTACAATACTTAAGCTTGCGCTACGGCGAGTCGCAACCGGTTGCATCGCGGCTACCAGGAGTACTGCGGTTGCCCCTCGTTACACTCCTGGTAGGGGAAAAATTGTGCCGCGTAAATAATATTACACTCCTGGTATAGAGAAAATTGTGCCGCGTAATATAATATAATATATTACACTCCTGGTAGGGGAAAAATTGTGCCGCGTAATTACACTCCTGGTAGGGGAAAAATTGTGCCGCGTAATCTAACTAATCTAAATAATTAAATAATCAAACCTCACAGCACGCAGGAAAGGTCTACAGAGATTCTGACTACACCGTCGTGATCGCTATCATGCAGTGACACGACCGTACAATAATTGTGCTGAAACTCACCTTGGTGGTGGAGATACAAGCGCTTTTGTCGTGCCGTCGGCCGCCATTGCTCGATCGTTCTCTTCGACGTTGGTGGCCAGTACAGTCATACGTAGGGCCCACGAAGATTCTGACCACACAGCCGTAATCGCTGTTGTTTACTGACGCTTACATACCAAAACTCACCGTGCTGGCAAGGTTGTAAGTGCTGTTATATTTCGTGTCTTCCCTTTGGTCGCCATTGCTAGCGTTCGTGGTTGCCACGTGGCAATAGCTTGTGCGTTAATTGGAACTAACTGTGATAAGCGCTACGGCGAGTCGCAGCCGGCGTTGCAACGGCTACCAGGAGTGCGGTTGCCCCTCGTTACACTCCTGGTATAGGAAAATTGTGCCGCGTAATTACACTCCTGGTATAGGAAAAATTGTGCCGCGTAAATAAATAATCTAAATAATCTAAATAATTAAATAATCAAACCTCACAGCACGCAGGAAAGGTCTAAAGAGATTCTGACTACACCATCGTGATCGCTATCATGCAGTGACACAACCACACAATAATTGTGGCGAAACTCACCTTGGTGGTGGAGATACAAGCGCTTTTGTCTCGCCGTGGCCGCCATTGCTCGAGTGCTCTCTCCGACTTCCGGTGGCAGTACCGTTCTTAGGAAGGGCACACGAAGATTCTGACCACACAGCCGTGATCGCTGTCGTTCACTGACGCTTACATGCCAAAACTCACCGTGCTGGCTAAGTTGTGAGTGCTGTCTTGTCTTCCTTTTGGCCGCCATTGCTCGCGATCGACTGAGCCACGTGGCATGTGCGTTAATTGGAACGAATTGCAATAATTAGCTTCGCTACGGCGAGGCAACGCGGCGTTGCAACGGCTACCAGGAGTGCGGTTGCCCCTCGTCAACAAAGCAGAAATAAACATATTAAATAATGTTTGAGTACTTAGGCTTGGCCTACAGAAATTCTGACTACACCGCCGTGATCACTATCATGCACTGGCCTGAATGTAAAAAGTTGGTGTTGAAACTCACCTTGGTGGTGGAGATATGAGCCTGGGGCGTTTTTTTTGGAAAGGCACACGAAGATTCAGACCACACGGCCGTGATCGCTGTCATTCACTGACGCCATAACTCACCGTGCTGGCAGTTGCGAGTTGTAATACCTAGCTTGCGCTACCAGCAAGTTGCAACCGGTTGCATCGGCTGCTACCAGGAGTGCGGTTGCCCCTCGTTACACTCCTGGTATAGAGAAAATTGTGCCGCGTAACTAACTAATCTAAATAATCTAAATAAATAATCAAACCTCACAGCACGCAGGAAAGGTCTACAGAGATTCTGACTACACCGTTGTGATCGCTATCATGCAGTGACACTACCACACAATAATTGTGGCGAAACTCACCTTGGTGGTGGAGATACAAGAGCTTTTGTCGTGCCGTCGGCCGCCATTGCTCGATCGTTCTCTTCGACGTTGGTTGCCAGTACAGTTATACGAAGGGCTTCTGACCACACAGCCGTAGTCGCTGTTGTTCACTGACGCTTACATGCCAAAACTCACCGTGCAGGTAAAGTTGTAAGTGCTGTTACAATTTCGTGTCTTCCCTTTGGTCGCCATTGCTAGCGATCGACTGAGCGTGGTTGCCACGTGGCATGTGCG
Organism: Axinella damicornis; assembly: GCA_963931865.1. NCBI lineage: Eukaryota > Metazoa > Porifera > Demospongiae > Axinellida > Axinellidae > Axinella > Axinella damicornis. The sequence goes on from OZ007506.1 coordinate 17,493,881, forward strand.
TTAATTGGGAATAACTGCGATACTTAGCTTTCGCTACGGCGAGTCGCAGCCTGCGTTGCAACGGCTACCAGGAGTGCGGTTGCCCCTCGTCAACAAAGCAGAAATAAACATATTAAATAATGTTTGAGTACCTAGGCTTGGCCTACAGAAATTCTGACTACACCGCCGTGATCACTATCATGCACTGACCTGAATGTAAAAAGTTGGTGCTGAAACTCACCTTGGTGGTGGAGATATGAGCCTGGGGCGTTTTAGGAAAGGCACACGAAGATTCAGACCACACGGTCGTTCACTGACGCCATAACTCACCGTGCTGGCAGTTGTGATTGCAATACCTCTATAGCTTGCGCTACCAGCGAGTTGCAACCGGTTGCAGCGGCTGCTACCAGGAGTGCGGTTGCCCCTCGCTAATAATGCAAATATAAACAAATAAAAAACCTCCCAGCCTGCAGGAAGGACCTACAAAGGTTCTGACTAAATCTTCATGATCACTATCGTGCAGTGACTCAACCATACAATTTTGTTGCTGAAATTCATCTTGGTAGTGGAGTTGTGAGTGCTTTTGTCTTCCCTTCAGCCGCCATTGCTCGAGCGCTCTCTTCAACTTGCCACAAAGACTATCACCACCCAGCGAGTTGCAACCGGTTGCATCGCGGCTACCAGGAGTGCGGTTGCCCCTCGATAATCTAAATAATCTAAATAATCTTTACACTCCTGGTAGGGGAAAAATTGTGCCGCGTAAATAATCAAATCTAAATAATTAAATAATCAAACCTCACAGCATGCAGGAAAGGTCTACAGAGATTCTAACTACACCGTCGTGGTCGCTATCATGTAGTGACACTACCACACAATAATTGTGGCGAAACTCACCTTGGTGATGGAGATACAAGCGCTTTTGTCGTGCCGTCGGCCGCCATTGCTGATCGCTCTCTTCGACGTTGGTTGCCAGTACAGTCATACGAAGGGCCCACAAAGATTCTGACCACACAGCCGTAATCGCTGTTGTTCACCGACGGTTACATACCAAAACTCACCGTGCTGGAAAGGTTGCAAGTGCTGTTATAATTTCGTGTCTTCCCTTTGGTCGCCATTGCTAGCGTTCGACTGAGCGTAGTTGCCACGTGGCATGTGCGTTAATTGGAACGAATTGCAATAATTAGCTTGCGCTACGGCGAGGCAACCGCGGAGTTTCAACGGCTACCAGGAGTGCGGTTGCCCCTCGCTAATAAAGCAAATATAAACAAATAAAAAACCTCCCAGCCCGCAGGAAGGACCTACAAAGGTTCTGACTAAATCTTCATGATCACTATCGTGCAGTGACCCAACCATACAATTTTGTTGCTGAAATTCATCTTGGTCATGGAGTTGTGAGTGCCTTTGTCTTCCTTTCAGCCGCCATTGCTCGAGCGCTCTCTTCAACTTTCAAAGTTTCGTTGCCACAAAGACTATGACCACACAGCGAGTTGCAACCGGTTGCATCGCGGCTACCAGGAGTGCGGTCGCCCCTCGAAATAATCTAAATAATTAAATAATCAAACCTCACAGCACGCAGGAAAGGTCTACAGAGATTCTGACTACACCATCGTGATCGCTATCATGCAGTGACACAACCACACAATAATTGTGGCGAAACTCACCTTGGTGATGGAGATACAATCGCTTTTGTCGTGCCGTCGGCCGCCATTGCTCGATCGTTCTCTTCGACGTTGGTTGCCAGTACAGTCATACGAAGGGCCCACAAAGATTCTGACCACACAGCCGTAATCGCTGTTGTTTACTGACGGTTACATACCGAAACTCACCGTGCTGGCAAGGTTGTAAGTGCTGTTATAATTTCGTGTCTTCCCTTTGGTTGCCATTGCTAGCGTTCGACTGAGCGTGGTTGCCACGTGGCATGTGCGTTAATTGGAACGAATTGCAATAATTAGGTTGCGCTACTGCGAGGCAACCGCGGAGTTGCAACGGCTACCAGGAGTGCGGTTGCTCCTCGTTACACTCCTGGTATAGGAAAAATTGTGCCGCGTAAATAAATAATCTAAATAATCTAAATAATTAAATAATCAAACCTCACAGCACGCAGGAAAGGTCTACAGAGATTCTGACTACACCATCGTGATCGCTATCATGCAGTGACACAACCACACAATAATTGTGGCGAAACTCACCTTGGTGATGGAGATACAATCGCTTTTGTCGTGCCGTCGGCCGCCATTGCTCGATCGTTCTCTTCGACGTGGGTTGCCAGTACAGTCATACGAAGGGCCCACAAAGATTCTGACCACACAGCCGTAATCGCTGTTATTCACTGACGGTTACATACCGAAACTCACCGTGCTGGCAAGGTTGTAAGTGCTGTTATAATTTCGTGTCTTCCCTTTGGTCGCCATTGCTAGCGTTCGACAGAGCGTGGTTGCCACGTGGCATGTGCGTTAATTGGAACGAATTACAATAATTAGCTTGCGCTACTGCGAGGCAACCGCGGAGTTGCAACGGCTACCAGGAGTGCGGTTGCCCCTCGCTACTAATAAAGCAAATATAAACAAATAAAAAACCTCCCACCCCGCAGGAAGGACCTACAAAGGTTCTGGCTAAATGTTCATGATCACTATCGTGCAGTGACCCAACCGTACAATTTTGTTGCTGAAATTCATCTTGGTAGTGGAGTTGTGAGTGATTTTGTCTTCCCTTCAGCCACCATTGCTCGAGCGCTCTCTTCAACTTTCAAAGTTTCATTGCCACAAAGACTATATGACCACCCAGCGAGTTGCAACCGGTTGCATCGCGGCTACCAGGAGTGCGGTTGCCCCTCGCTAATAATGCAAATATAAACAAATAAAAAACCTCCCAGCCCGCAGGAAGGACCTACAAAGGTTCTGACTAAATCTTCATGATCACTATCGTGCAGTGACCCAACCGTACAATTTTGTTGCTGAAATTCATCTTGGTAGTGGAGTTGTGAGTGCTTTTGTCTTCCCTTCAGCCGCCATTGCTTGAGCGCTCTCTTCAACTTTCGCTGCAACAAAGATTATGACTGCACAGTACCAGTTGTGCTACAGCGAGTCACAACCGTGGTTGCAACGCCTACCAGGAGTGCGGTTGCCCCTCGTAATATAATATAATATAATACAATATAATATAATTAACTCGTTCGAGTGATAGGAATGGCCTACGAAGATTCTGACTACACCTTCATGATCGCTATCATGCACTGTCCCAACCGTACAATTTTGGAGCTGAAACTCACCTTGGTGGTGGAGATATGAGCGCTTTTGTCTCGCCGTGGCCGCCATTGCTCGAGCGCTCTCTTCGACTTCCGGTGGCAGTACCGTTCTTAGGAAAGGCACACGAAGATTCTGACCACACAGCCGTGATCGCTGTCGTTCACTGACGCTTACATGCCAAAACTCACCGTGCTGGCTAAGTTGCGAGTGCTGTCTTGTCTTCCTTTTGGTCGCCATTGCTCGCGATCGACTGAGCGTGGTTGCCACGTGGCCTGTGCGTTAATTGGAACGAATTGCAATATTTAGCTTCGCTACGGCGAGTCGCAACGGGGTTGCAACGCGGCTACCAGGAGTGCGGTTGCCCCTCGATAATATAATCAATTAATTAATATAATGTTTGAGTACTTAGGCTTAGCCTACAGAAATTGTGACTACACCGCCGTGATCGCTATCATGCCCTGACCTGAATGTAAAAAGTTGGTGTTGAAACTCACCTTGGTGGTGGAGATATGAGCACTTTTGTCTCGCCGTGGCTGCCATTGCTCGAGCGCTCCCTTCGACTTCCGGTGGCAGTACCGTTCTTAGGAAAGGTATACGAAGATTTTGACCACACGGCCGTGATCGCTGTCGTTCACTGACGCTTGCATGCCAAAACTCACCGTGCTGGCTAAGTTGTGAGTGCTGTAATAATGTCTTGTCTTCCTTTTGGTCGCCATTGCTCCCGATCGAGCGACTGGAGCGTAGTTGCCACGTGGCATGTGCGTTAATTGGAACGAATTGCGATACTTAGCTTGCGCTACGGCGAGTCGTAACCGGGGTTGCAATGCGCTTGAGAGCTCTCTATCTGATCTTCCCTATAATTTATATAGCTATCATGGTACTCACGTCATGTGTGACAATTGGAACGAACTGTCACACTTAGCTTGTGCTACCGCTTAACCGCGGCTACCAGGAGTGCGGTTGCCCCTCGATCCAACATAATATAAATAATGTTTGAGTACTTAGGATTGGCCTACAGAGATTCTGACTACACCGCCGTGTTCGCTATCATGCACTGACCTGAATGATAAAAGTTGGTGCTGAAACTCACTTTGGTGGTGGAGATATGAGCGCTTTTGTCTCGCCGTTGGCCGCCATTGCTCGAGCGCTCTCTCGACTTCCGGTGGCAGTACCGTTCTTAGGAAAGGCACACGAAGATTCTGACCACACGGCCGTGATCGCTGTCGTTCACTGACGCATATATACCGAAACTCACCGTGCTGGCTAAGTTGTGAGTGTTGTAATAATGTCTTGTCTTACTTTCGGTGGCCATTGCTCGCGATCGACTTGAGCGTGGTTGCCACGTGGCATGTGCGTTAATTAGAACATATTGCAATACTTAGCTTGCGCTACGGCAGGTTGCAACGCGGCAACTTTATATGAATGGTACTTGATTTGTGTATATAGCTATCATGGTGATGTGTGATATTTGGAACGAACTGTCACACTTAGCTTGTGCTACCGTTTAACCGCGGCTACCAGGAGTGCGGTTGCCCCTCGTATAATATAATCCAATATAATCCAATATAATATATATAATGTTTGAGTACTTAGGCTTGGCCTACAGAAATTCTGCCTACACCGCCGTGATCGCTATCATGTCCTGACCTGAATGTAAAAAGTTGGTGTTGAAACTCACCTTGGTGGTGAAGATATGAGCGCTTTTGTCTCGCCGTGGCCGCCATTGCTCGAGCACTCTCTTCGACTTCCGGTGACAGTACCATTCTTAGTAACGGCACACGAAGATTCTGACCACACGGCCGTGATAGCTGTCGTTCACTGACGCTTGCATGCCATAACTCACCATGCTGGCTAAGTTGTGAGTGTTGTAATAATGTCTTGTCTTCCTTTTGGTCGCCATTGCTCGCGATCGACTGAGCCACGTGGCATGTGCGTTAATTAGAACGAATTGCAATAATTAGATTTGCTACGGCGAGGCAATCGCGGGGTTGCAACGGCTACCAGGAGTGCGGTTGCCCCTCGTAATTAATTAATTAACATAATATAAATAATGTTTGAGTACTTAGGATTGGCCTACAGAGATTCTGACTACACCGGCGTGATCGCTATAATGCACTGACCTGAATGATAAAAGTTGGTGCTGAAACTCACCTTGGTGGTGGAGATATGAGCGCTTTTGTCTCGCCGTTGGCCGCCATTGCTCGAGCGCTCTCTCCACTTCCGGTGGCAGTACCGTTCTTAGGAAAGGCACACGAAGATTCTGACCACACGGCCGTGATCGCTGTCGTTCACTGATGCTTATATACCGAAACTCACCGTGCTGGCTAAGTTGTGAGTGCTGTAATAATGTCTTGTCTTACTTTTGGTCGCCATTGCTCGCGATCGACTTGAGCGTGGTTGCCACGTGGCATGTGCGTTAATTAGAACGTATTGCAATACTTAGCTTGCGCTACGGCAGGTTGCAACGCGGCTACTTTATGAATGGTACTTGAGAGCACTCTTGTGATCTTCCCTGTATATAGCTATCATGGTGATGTGTGATAATTGGAACGAACTGTCACACTTAGCTTGTGCTACCGTTTAACCGCGGCTACCAGGAGTGCGGTTGCCCCTCGTTACACTCCTGGTATAGGAAAAATTGTGCCGCGTAAATAATATAATTACACTCCTGGTAGGCGAAAAATTGTGCCGCGTAAATAATTAATATAATATATATAATGTTTGAGTACTTAGGATTGGCCTACATAGATTCTGACTACACCACCGTGATCGCTATCAAGCACTGATCTGAATGATAAAAGTTGGTGCTGAAACTCACCTTGGTGGCTGAGATACAAGCGCTTTTGTCTCGCCGTTGGCCACCATTGCTCGAGCGCTCTGTTCGACTTCCGGTGGCAGTACAGCCCTCGGGAAAGGCACACGAAGGTTCTGACCACACGGCCGTGATCGCTGTCGTCACTGACACTTGCATGCCAAAACTCACCGTGCTGGCTAAGTCGTAAGTGCCGTAATAATGTCTTGCCTTCCTTTTGGCCGCCATTGCTCGCGATCGACTGAGCGCGGTTGCCACGTGGCATGTGCGTTAATTGGAACGAATTGCAATAATTAGCTTGCGCTACGGCGAGGCAACGCGGGGTTGCAACGGCTACCAGGAGTGCGGTTGCCCCTCGTTACACTCCTGGTAGGGGAAAAATTGTGCCGCGTAAATAAATAATTAATTAATCCAATATAATATATATAATGTTTGAGTACTTAGGCTTGGCCTACAGAAATTCTGACTACACCGCCGTGATCGCTATCATGCCCTGACCTGAATGTAAAAAGTTGGTGTTGAAACTCATCTTGGTGGTGGAGATATGAGCGCTTTTGTCTCGCCGTGGCTGCCATTGCTCGAGCGTTCTCTTCGACTTCCGGTGGCAGTACTGTTCTTAGGAAAGGCACACGAAGATTCTGACCACACAGCCGTGATTGCTGTCGTTCACTGACGCTTACATGCCAAACCTCACCGTGCTGGCGAAGTTGTGAGCGCTGTAGCAGTTTCTTGTGTTCTCCTTGGGCCGCCATTGCTGACTCAGCTCAATCGATCGACGTTGACGCGATCGCGCGACGTCGTCGACCGAGAGCGCGAGCGTGGTCCTCACGTGGCATGTGCGTTAATTGGAATGAGTTGCGGCGCTACCGCCCAGTTGCAACCGGTTGCAACGCGGCTACCAGGAGTGCGGTTGCCCCTCGTTACACTCCTGGTATAGGAAAAATTGTGCCGCGTAATATAAATAATCCAACATAATATATATAATGTTTGAGTACTTAGGCTTGGCCTACAGAAATTCTGCCTACACCGCCGTGATCGCTATCATGCCCTGACCTGAATGTAAAAAGTTGGTGCTGAAACTCACCTTGATGGTGGAGATATGAGCTCTTTTGTCTCGCCGTGGTCGCCATTGCTCCAGCGCTAGCGCTCTCTTCGACTTCCGGTGGCAGTACCGTTCTTAGGAAAGGCACACGAAGATTCTGACCACACGGCCGTGATCGCTGTCGTTCACTGACGCTTACATGCCCAAACTCACCGTGCTGGCTAAGTTGTGAGTGCTGTAGTAATGTCTTATCTTCCTTTTGTCGCCATTCACGGCTAGGCTCGCGATTGTGGTTGCCACGTGGCATGTGCGTTAATTGGAACGAATTACAATACTTAGCTTGCGCTACGGCGAGTCGCAACCGGTTGCATCGCGGCTACCAGGAGTGCGGTTGCCCCTCGTCAACAAAGCAGAAATAAACATATTAAATAATGTTTGAGTACTTAGGCTTGGCTTACGAAATTCTGACTACACCGTCGTGATCACTATCATGCACTGACCTGAATGTAAAAAGTTGGTGTTGAAACTCACCTCGGTGGTGGAGATATGAGCGCCGTGGCCTCAGTGGCAGTACCGGAAAGGCACACAGACCACAAGGCCGTGACCGCTGTCGTTCACTGCCGCTTGCATGCCATAACTCACCGTGCTGGCAGTTGTGAGTTGCGATACCTAGCTTGCGCTACCAGCGACTTGCAACCGGTTGCAGCGGCTGCTACCAGGAGTGCGGTTGCCCCTCGTTAATATAATCCAATATAATATATATAATGTTCGAGTACTTAGGATTGGCCTACAGAGATTCTGACTACACCGCCGTGATCGCTATCATGTACTGACCTGAACGTAAAAAGTTGGTGCTGAAACTCACCTTGGTGGTGGAGATATGAGCGCTTTTGTCTCGCCGTTGGCCGCCATTGCTCGAGCGCTCCATCGACTTCCGGTGGCAGTACCGTTCTTAGGAAAGGCACACGAAGATTCTGACCACATGGCCGTGATCGCTGTCGTTCACTGACGCTTACATGCCGAAACTCACCGTGCTGGTTTAGTTGTGAGTGCTGTAATAATGTCTTGCCTTCCTTTTGGTCGCCATTGCTCGCGATCGACTGACCGTGGTAGCCACGTGGCATGTGCGTTAATTGGAACGAATTGAAATACTTAGCTTGCGCTACGGCGAGTCGCAACCGGGGTTATTATATGAGATTGGCCTAATTTCTGATCTTCCCTGTATATAGCTATCATGGTACTCACATGATGTGTGATAATTGGAACGAACTGTCACACTTAGCTTGTGCTACCGTTAACCGCGGCTACCAGGAGTGCGGTCGCCCCTCGTTACACTCCTGGTTGGGGAAAAATTGTGCCGCGTAAATAATTAATTAATTAATATAATGTTTGAGTACTTACGATTGGCCAACAGAGATTCTGACCACACCACCGTGATCGCTATCATGCCCTGACCTGAATGTAAAAAGTTGGTGTTGAAACTCACCTTGGTGGTGGAGATATGAGCGCTTTTGTCTCGCCGTGGCCGCCATTGCTCGAGCGCTCTCTTCGACATCCGGTGGCAGTACCGTTCTTAGGCAAGGCACACGAAGATTCTGACCACACGGCCGTGATCGCTGTCGTTCACTGACGCTTACATGCCGAAACTCACCATGCTGGCTAAGTTGTGAGTGCTGTAATAATGTCTTGTCTTCCTTTTGGTCGCCATTGCTCGCGATCGTGGTTGCCACGTGGCATGTGCGTTAATTGGAACGAATTACAATACTTAGCTTGCGCTACGGCGAGTCGCATCCGGTTGCATCGCGGCTACCAGGAGTGCGGTTGCCCCTCGTTACACTCCTGGTAGGGGAAAAATTGTGCCGCGTAATATAATATAATATAATATAATGTTTGAGTACTTAGGCTTGGCCTACAGAGATTCTGACTACACCGCCGTGATCGCTATGATGCACCGACCTGAATGATAAAAGTTGGTGCTGAAACTCACCTTGGTGGTGGAGATATGAGCGCTTTTGTCTCGACGTTGGCCGCCATTGCTCCGAGCGCTCCATCGACTTCCGGTGGCAGTACCGTTCTTAGGAAAGGCACACAAAGATTCTGACCACACGGCCGTGATCGCTGTCGTTCACTGGCGCTTACATGCCAAACTCACCGTGCTGGCTAAGTTGTGAGTGCTGTAATAATGTCTTGTCTTCCTATTGATCGCCATGCTCGCGATCGACTGAGCGTGGTTGCCATGTGGCATGTGCGTTAATTGGAACTTATTGCAATAATTAGCTTGCGCTACGGCGAGGCAATCGCGGCGTTGCAACGGCTACCAGGAGTGCGGTTGCCCCTCGTTACACTCCTGGTATAGGAAAAATTGTGCCGCGTAATATAATTAATATAAATAATGTTTGAGTACTTAGGATTGGCCTACAGAGATTCTGACTACACCGCCGTGATCGCTATCATGCACTGACCTGAATGATAAAAGTTGGTACTGAAACTCACCTTGGTGGTGGAGATACGAGCGCTTTTGTCTCGCCGTTGGCCGCCATTGCTCGAGCGCTCCATCGACTTCCGGTGGCAGTACCGTTCTTAGGAAAGGCACACGAAGATTCTGACCACATGGCCGTGATCGCTGTCGTTCACTGACGCTTACATGCCGAAACTCACCGTGCTGGTTTAGTTGTGAGTGCTGTAATAATGTCTTGCCTTCCTTTTGGTCGCCATTGCTCGCGATCGACTGACCGTGGTAGCCACGTGGCATGTGCGTTAATTGGAACGAATTGAAATACTTAGCTTGCGCTACGGCGAGTCGCAACCGGGGTTATTATATGAGATTGGCCTAATTTGTGATCTTCCCTGTATATAGCTATCATGGTGATGTGTGATAATTGGAACGAACTGTCACACTTAGCTTGTGCTACCGTTTAACCACGGCTACCAGGAGTGCGGTTGCCCCTCGTTACACTCCTGGTAGGGGAAAAATTGTGCCGCGTAAATAAATAATTAATATAATCCAATATAATATATATAATGTTTGAGTACTTAGGCTTGGCCTACAGAAATTCTGACTATACCGCCGTGATCGCTATCATGCCCTGACCTGAATGTAAAAAGTTGGTGTTGAAACTCACCTTGGTGGTGGAGATATGAGCGCTTTTGTCTCGCCGTGGCTGCCATTGCTCGAGCGCTCTCTTCGACTTCCGGTGGCAGTACCGTTCTTAGGAATGGCACACGAAGATTCTAACCACAAGGCCGTGATCGCTGTCGTTCACTGATGCTTACATGCCAAAACTCACCGTGCTGGCGAAGTTGTGAGCGCTGTAACAGTTTCTTGCTTCTCCTTGGGCCGCCATTGCTGACTCAGCTCAATCGATCGACGTTGACGTCGCGTGGCATGTGCGTTAATTAGAATGAGTTGCAATACCTAGCTTGCGCTACCGTCGAGTCGCAACTGGTTGCAACGCGGCTACCAGGAGTGCGGTTGCCCCTCGTTACACTCCTGGTATAGGAAAAATTGTGCCGCGTAAATAAATAATTAATTAATATAATATAATGTTCGAGTACTTAGGCTTGGCCTACAGAAATTGTGACTACACCGCCGTGATCGCTATCATGCCCTGACCTGAATGTAAAAAGTTGGTGTTGAAACTCACCTTGGTGGTGGAGATATGAGCGCTTTTGTCTCGCCGTGGCTGCCATTGCTCGAGCGCTCTCTTCGACTTCCGGTGGCAGTACCGTTCATAGGAAAGGCACACGAAGATTCTGACCACACGGCCGTGATCGCTGTCGTTCACTGACGCTTGCATGCCAAAACTCACCGTGCTGGCTAAGTTGTGAGTGCTGTAATAATGTCTTGTCTTCCTTTTGGTCGCCATTGCTCGCGATCGACTGAGCCACGTGGCATGTGCGTTAATTAGAACGAATTGCAATAATTAGCTTCGCTACGGCGAGGCAACTGCGCCGCGGGGTTGCAACGGCTACCAGGAGTGCGGTTGCCCCTCGTCAACAAAGCAGAAATAAACATGTTAAATAATGTTTGAGTACTTAGGCTTGGCCTACAGAAATTCTGACTACACCACCGTGATCACTATCATGCACTGACCTGAATGTAAAAAGTTGGTGTTGAAACTCACCTTTGTGGTGGAGATATGAGCCTGGGGCGTTTTTAGGAAAGGCACACGAAGATTCAGACCACACGGCCGTGATCGCTGTTGTTCACTGACGCCATAACTCACCGTGCTGGTAGTTGTAAGTTGCAATACCTAACTTGCGCTACCAGCAAGTTGCAACCGGTTGCTGCGGCTGCTACCAGGAGTGCGGTTGCCCCTCGTTACACTCCTGGTAGGGGAAAAATTGTGCCGCGTAATTAATAAATAATAAATAACTCGTTGGCGAGATAGGAATGGCCTACAGAAATTCTGACTACACCTTTGTGATCGCTACCATGCAGCAACCCAACCGCACAATTTTGGTGCTGAAACTCACCATGGTTGTAGAGATACAAGCGCTTTTGTCGTGCCGTCGGCCGCCATTGCTCGATCGCTCTCTTCGAAGTTCGTTGCCAGTACAGCTATACGAAGGCCCCACAAAGATTCTGACCACACAGGTGTGATCGCTGTCGTTCACTGACGCTCGAATGCCGAAACTCATCGTGCTGACGAAGTTGTGAGCGCCTGTAATACGTTCTTTGGACGCCCGGCATTGCTGACTCGATCGACCGCGAGCATGGTCCTCACGTGACATGTGCGTTGATTGGAATGAGCTGCAACTTGCGCGTCCAGCAAGATGCAACCGGTTGCAACGCGGCTACTAGGAGTGCGGTTGCCCCTCGTTACACTCCTGGTAGGGGAAAAATTGTGCCGCGTAAATAATTAATCTAATTAATGTAAATAATCAAACCTCATAGCTCGCAGGAAAGGTCTACAGAGATTCTGACTACACCGTCGTGATGGCTATCATGCAGTTAGACAAACGTATAATAATTGTGCTGAAACTCACCTTGGTGGTGGAGATACAAGCGCTTTTGTTGTGCCGTCGGCCGCCATTGCTCGATCGCTCTCTTTGCCAGTAGTCTTACGAAGACCCCACAAAGAATCTGACCACACAGCTGTAATCGTTGTCGTTCACTGACGCTTACATGCCAAAACTCACCGTGCTGGCAAAGTTGTAAGTGCTGTAATAACGTCGTGTCTTCCCTTTGGCCGCCATTGCTGGTGATCAACAGAGCACGGTGTTGCCACGTGGCATGTGCGTTAATTGGAACTTACTGCGATACTAGCTTGCGCTACGGCGAGTCGCAGCCGGCGTTGCAACGGCTACCAGGAGTGCGGTTGCCCCTCGTCAACAAAGCAGAAATAAACATATTAAATAATGTTTCAGTACTTAGGTTTGGCCTACAGAAATTCAGACTACACCACCGTGATCACTATCATGCACTGACCTGAATGTAAAAGTTGGTGTTGAAACTCACCTTGGTGGTGGAGATATGAGCCTGGGGAAAGGCACACGAAGATTCAGACCACACGGCCGTGATCGCTGTTGTTCACTGACGCCATAACTCACCGTGCTGGCAGTTGTGAGTTGCAATACCTAGCTTGCGCTACCAGCAAGTTGCAACCGGTTGCAGCGGCTGCTACCAGGAGTGCGGTTGCCCCTCGTTACACTCCTGGTATAGGAAAAATTGTGCCGCGTAATGTAATGTAATATAATATAATATTATATAATATAATATAATATAATTAACTCGTTCGAGTGATAGGAATGGCCTACGAAGATTCTGACTACACCTTCATGATCGCTATCATGCACTGTCCCAACCGTACAATTTTGGAGCTGAAACTCACCTTGGTGGTGGAGATATGAGCGCTTTTGTCTCGCCGTGGCCGCCATTGCTCGAGCGCTCTCTTCGACTTCCGGTGGCAGTACCGTTCTTAGGAAAGGCACACGAAGATTCTGACCACACAGCCGTGATCGCTGTCGTTCACTGACGCTTACATGCCAAAACTCACCGTGCTGGCTAAGTTGTGAGTGCTGTCTTGTCTTCCTTTTGGTCGCCATTGCTCGCGATCGACTGAGCCACGTGGCATGTGCGTTAATTGGAACGAATTGCAACAATTAGCTTCGCTACGGCGAGGCGACCGCGGCTACCAGGAGTGCGGTTGCCCCTCGTTACACTCCTGGTAGGGGAAAAATTGTGCCGCGTAATATAATATAATACAATATAATGTTTGAGTACTTAGGCTTGGCCTACAGAGATTCTGACTACACCGCCGTGATCGCTATCATGCACTCACCTGAATGATAAAAGTTGGTACTGAAACTCACCTTGGTGGTGGAGATATAAGCGCTTTTGTCTCGCCGATGACCGCCATTGCTCGAGCGCTCCATCGACTTCCGGTGGCAGTACCGTTCTTAGGAAAGGCACACGAAGATTCTGACCACACGGCCGTGATCGCTGTCGTTCATTGACGCTTACATGCCAAACTCACCGTGCTGGCTAAGTTGTGAGTGCTGTAATAATGTCTTGTCTTCCTATTGATCGCCATTGCTCGCGATCGACTGAGCGTGGTTGCCATGTGGCATGTGCGTTAATTGGAACTTATTGCAATAATTAGCTTGCGCTACGGCGAGGCAATCGCGGCGTTGCAACGGCTACCAGGAGTGCGGTTGCCCCTCGTTACACTCCTGGTAGGGGAAAAATTGTGCCGCGTAAATAATATAATTAATTAATTAATATAATGTTTGAGTACTTACGATTGGCCAACAGAGATTCTGACCACACCACCGTGATCGCTATCATGCCCTGACCTGAATGTAAAAAGTTGGTGTTGAAACTCACCTTGGTGGTGGAGATATGAGCGCTTTTGTCTCGCCGTGGCCGCCATTGCTCGAGCGCTCTCTTCGACTTCCGGTGGCAGTACCGTTCTTAGGAAGGTACACGAAGATTCTGACCACACGGCCGTGATCGCTGTCGTTCACTGACGCTTACATGCCGAAACTCACCGTGCTGACTAAGTTGTGAGTGCTGTAATAATGCCTTGTCTTCCTTTCGCTCGCCATTGCTCGCGATCGACTGAGCGTGGGTGCCACGTGGCGTGTGCGTTAATTGGAACGAATTGCAATACTTAGCTTGCGCTACGGCCAGAGCGCTACGGCGAGTCACAACGGGGGTTGCATCGCGGCTACCAGGAGTGCGGTTGCCCCTCGTTACACTCCTGGTAGGGGAAAAATTGTGCCGCGTAATCTAAATAATCTAAATAATCAAACCTCATAGCTCGCAGGAAAGGTCTACAGAGATTCTGACTACACCGTCGTGATCGCTATCATGCAGTTAGACAAACGTATAATAATTGTGCTGAAACTCACCTTGGTGGTGGAGATACAAGCGCTTTTGTCGCTCTCTTCGACTTCCGGTGGCAGTACCGTTCTTAGGAAAGGCACACGAAGATTCTGACCGCACAGCCGTGATCGCTGTCGTTCACTGACGCTTACATGCCAATACTCACCGTGCTGGCTGAGTTGTGAGTACTGTCTTGTCTCCCTTTTGGTCGCCATTGCTCGCGATCGACTGAGCCACGTGGCATGCGCGTTAATTGGAACGAATTGCAATAATTAGCTTCGCTACGGTACGGTGAGGCAACCGCGGCGTTGCAACGGCTACCAGGAGTGCGGTTGCCCCTCGTCAACAAAGCAGAAATAAACATGTTACACTCCTGGTAGGGGAAAAATTGTGCCGCGTAAATTACACTCCTGGTATAGGAAAAATTGTGCCGCGTAAATAATGTAATTAATGTAAATAACGTTTGAGTGCTAGGAATGGCGTACAGAGATTCTGACTACACCGTCGTGATCGCTATCTTGCAGTGACATAAAATCAAAATAATTGTGCTGAAACTCACCTTGGTGGTGGAGATATGAGCGCTTTTGTCTCGCCGTGGCCGCCATTGCTCGAGCGCTCTCTTCGACTTCCGGTGGCAGTACCGTTCTTAGGAAAGGCACACGAAGATTCTGACCACACGCCCGTGATCGCTGTCGTTCACTGACGCTTGCATGCCAAAACTCACCGTGCTGGGGAAGTTGCGAGTGTTGTAATAATGTCTTGTCTTCCTTTTCGTCGCCATTGCTCGCGATCGACTGAGCGTGGTTGCCACGTGGCAAGTGCGTTAATTGGAACGTATTGCAATAGCTTGCGCTCGCGCTACGGCGGGGTTGCAACGCGGCTATGAAAGGTACTTGAGACTACTGTATACAATTTCTGATCTTCCCTATATATATCTATCATGGTACTCAAGTGATGTGTGATAATTGGAACGAACTGTCACACTTAGCTTGTGCTACCGTTTACCCGCGGCTACCAGGAGTGCGGTTGCCCCTCGTCAACAAAGCAGAAATAAACATATTAAATAATGTTTGAGTACTTAGGCTTGGCCTACAGAAATTCTGACTACACCGCCGTGATCACTATCATGCACTGGCCTGAATGTAAAAAGTTGGTGTTGAAACTCACCTTGGTGGTGGAGATATGAGCCTGGGGCGTTTTTTGGAAAGGCACACGAAGATTCAGACCACACGACCGTGATCGCTGTCGTTCACTGACGCCATAACTCACCGTGCTGGCAGTTGCGAGTTGCAATACCTAGCTTGCGCTACCAGCAAGTTGCAACCGGTTGCATCGGCTGCTACCAGGAGTGCGGTTGCCCCTCGTAATCAAATCTAAATAATTAAATAATCAAACCTCACAGCATGCAGGAAAGGTCTACAGAGATTCTGACTAAACCGTCGTGATCGCTATCATGCAGTGACACTACCACACAATAATTGTGGCGAAACTCACCTTGGTGATGGAGATACAAGCGCTTTTGTCGTGCCGTCGGCCGCCATTGCTGATCGCTCTCTTCGACGTTGGTTGCCAGTACAGTCATACGAAGGGCCCACAAAGATTCTGACCACACAGCCGTAATCGCTGTTGTTCACCGACGGTTACATACCAAAACTCACCGTGCTGGAAAGGTTGTAAGTGCTGTTATAATTTCGTGTCTTCCCTTTGGTCGCCATTGCTAGCGTTCGACTAGACTGAGCGTGGTTGCCACGTGGCATGTGCGTTAATTGGAACGAATTGCAATAATTAGCTTGCGCTACCGCGAGGCAACGGCGGAGTTTCAACGGCTACCAGGAGTGCGGTTGCCCCTCGAAATAAACATATTAAATAATGTTTGAGTACTTAGGCTTGGCCTACAGAAATTCTGACTACACCACCATGATCACTATCATGCACTGACCTGAATGTAAAAAGTTGGTGTTGAAACTCACCTTGGTGGTGGAGATATGAGCCTGGGGCGTTTTTAGGAAAGGCACACGAAGATTCAGACCACACGGCCGTGCGCTACCAGCGAGTTGCAACCGGTTGCATCGGCTGCTACCAGGAGTGCGGTTGCCCCTCGTCAACAAAGCAGAAATAAACATATTAAATAATGTTTGTGTACTTAAGCTTGGCCTACAGAAATTCTGACTACACCACCGTGATCACTATCATGCACTGACCTGAATGTAAAAAGTTGGTGTTGAAACTCACCTTGGTGGTGGAGATATGAGCCTGGGGCGTTTTTAGGAAAGGCACACGAAGATTCAGACGGTGATCGCTGTCGTTCACTGACGCCATAACTCACCGTGCTGGCAGTTGTGAGTTGCAATACCTAGCTTGCGCTACCAGCGAGTTGCAACCGGTTGCAGCGACTGCTACCAGGAGTGCGGTTGCCCCTCGAATAAGGTAAACAATTAAGTGTAAAAAAACCCATTAAAAATGTATGGAGATGTAGCACCAACATGTACAACACCCTACATACTTTTCTCATTATACACGTATTACGTGGAAAGATATGTAAGATGGGGTTGTATACTGAACTGTTTTATGCCATCATCCCTGCTTGTTTTCTTACTTTTTGCTGTTCTGCTATCCCTACATCTCCATACGTTTTTTACACTTGTAGGATAACAATTAACTGCCTAATTATCTGTATTGAAATTGGGTGTGGCTGCATGGTGGCCGAGTGGTTGAACCTGCAATTGCAAGGTTGCTGGTTCAAGTCCCACCATTAGACCTGATGTAGTTTACACCTCATCCTTCGGAAGGGATGTAAAGCCGTCAATCCCTGGGTATTGGTTGCATTAGCTATTTGGGTCACCTCGTTAGCCACTCTACATGCGGTTCTCACAGGGAGAAAGTACGTTTAGTCTGTGACGGCCTTCACTATGCATTTGCGACGTCATCTTCCTTACTTAAATTCACTCTGAGAAGTTAGCAGCGTGCGCCCTACGGGAATGTTTATATCCCAGATTGTATTCACTTAGGTAAGATCTTGGCCTGGATCACATTTTCAAGGAAATCAGATGCGGGTGCATCGAGCCGCCGAAGGCGGCTCGATGCGCCCTTGGATCCACTTAGCCACACTACTTGGTGGTTCTCACATGGAGAAAAATACATTTAGTCCATGGCGGCCTTCACAATACATTTGCGACATCACCTGGCTTCCTTACTTAAATGAACTCTGAAAAGTTAGCAGTGGGGCTCTATACCAATGTTTATATCCCGGATTGAATTCACTTAGCGACCTGGTAAGATCTTGGCCTGGATCGGATTTTCAAGGAAATCTGATCCACTGTGACACCATAAGTGGTGGCCAATAGTATCTCTGCATAGCAGTTTGTCACCCCGCACCGTGGAGTGCGTACCAATCACAGTGCAGTAGTCAGTCACATGCTACCTGAAGTAATGTGAAAATCGAGTCCAAGTGGAGAGTAGGCCTAAACATGAAGGCAAGAGCGCATAAGTAGGTTGCGACCTACTTATGCGCTCTTGATGAAGGGTGAGAAGTGTGCTGTGCAAGAAGCGTCTCGACTCAAGAGCTGGAACACAGGAAATCGCGAGTGCAGTAAGGTCCCAAGTATTACTTTGGTGACCGATGTGGCTTACGTCATTGCTGGAATACATAACTAATTAAATTCCTGAGCAACAAGCCGCTCTATGGCCATGTCCCAGACCCTTTCCCTTGGTGCGGAACGGGGTCTGGTCACGCGAGACTAAGGTCAATGCTTATAGTGTCTGGCTAATGATGTCTGTGAGTAAGATTTGAGACGAGTTTTTCAACCAATCAGTGGGCTGCATTGAACATCCAGACAGGATGAATGGGAGTTTAAATTGCTAGTTATTAGTAGTTAGAGTAGGAGTGGGCATTGCCCATGCACAGTATCACAGCAGTGTATGGTGGTGAGCATTGGAACAGGAAGCTTAAGCTTGCTGTGACAGATCGAGGTGAGGAT
Organism: Axinella damicornis; assembly: GCA_963931865.1. Lineage (NCBI taxonomy): Eukaryota > Metazoa > Porifera > Demospongiae > Axinellida > Axinellidae > Axinella > Axinella damicornis. The sequence continues at coordinate 17,512,266 of OZ007506.1, forward strand.
CGAGGTGCCCATGCAATGATGCATGTACTGTCAACCACTGTGAAAGGTGAACTAAGTATGGACACGGATATTCCAGGTGTGCTGAGCAGTAGCACATGGTAGCTCAGTGGAACCTCTACAATCAGGACACCATTGGAGGACAATATAAATTCAGGAGTTTTAGAGAGGTTGTCCTCTTTTTGGAGGTCCAAGAACTATGGAAACCAATTATTTGGGACCTCGAAACTTTGTAGAGAGGTCTATTATATTGTGTCCCTATTACGGACAGTCCACTATCAGATGTTTCACTGTAGTTGTATGCTTTAGGCCAGCTGTATCTCACACGCTACACTAGTACTGTTGCCATTGCTATAATTAACCTCGCCCCGCCCATGCGGGGGAGGTTCTAGTACTCATCGTGTGTGTCTGTCTGTCTGTCTGTCTGTCTGTCTGTCTGTCTGTTACCGTTCTAGCGGGCGCTGCGTGTACTTCACGAGCGAGACCAAGGTATCAAAACAAAGCGCTCGATGTAAGGAACAAAATTAACATAGCAATTTGGATAAAAATGTTTAGTTCGAGAGTTATGACAGTTTTTAGCTCACCGCGAAAACTTTACTTGGTGCTTGTGCCACAAAATCGACATCAGCGCTGTTACTAGACTACTGGTACGTGAAGCGTGGCGTCTAGCAACACCAACGCTACCACATGGCCGGTGACATACCTGCTAGACTGCTTCAGCTAATGCTAACCTGACTCACAGTTGCTGTGATGTGCACAAGTGTGTCATAATTTCCGTGCAGTCACATAATTGAGTCTGATGACCGTCATGTGAATGCAACTGCTCCATGCATGTACTGCACCTGCACTTCGCTCAGGCTCACCCTCCAATGTCCTGCATTCCGCTAGTAGATCTTATTGGTACGCTTCGCTACATGAGGGCGAGGTTTGCACTTTAGTGCTTTTTCATTATTGTATTGTTGACATGGTTGGTTTGTTTTCATGCAGATCCATTGATTTGGAGTTGAACTGGAGCAGTGACAATGGCAGAGGTTGGTGGTGGCCAGCCATGGGAACAGTTGAAGTTGAATTGGGAAGCATGCAGTGAAGCACCATATGAGATGAGGAAAGGTGCAGCTGTAGCTCATGGCAGTTTGGCCTATTTCAGTTCATTTCAGACATATCGCGTATTCGCATACAACTCAGAGAACAATGACTGGATTGAACTGCCAGAGTGTCCTCAGAGTGACTTTGGACTGGCAGTTGTCAACAACCTCATAACTGCAGTTGGAGGTGAGTCAGGTGAATATACCAACCACCTTAGCAGTTTCAATGGTGATGAGTGGGTGACAGTCTTTCCTCCAATGCCCACCAAGCGACACCGGCCTGCTGTCATTAGTGCACAGAACTACCTCATAGTAGCAGGAGGACAGGGAGTGGGAGGAGCCCTGTCCACAGTGGAGGTAATGGACATGAACACGCTGAAGTGGTACACTGCTGCCAGCCTACCAGAACCTATTTACAACATGTCAGCCACTGTCTGTGGAGGGCGTCTCTACCTCCTGGGAGGGTTTGTCAAGAACTACTACTCAACCCATGTACTCTTCACCTGCACCCTGGACTCCCTCATTCGCTCGTGTCACCCTCCCTCACAGACCCCACCCCACACTAGTGAAGCCAGTGTCTGGCAGCGTGTTGCTGATGTACCTGTGAGGTGGTCTACTTGCACCACCTTGAATGGGAGGGTGCTGGCCGTCGGTGGGTTGGATTCACATGGCAATCCCATAGCTGCTGTTCACATGTACAATCCTGACACTGACTCATGGCTGGTTTTAGGAAACATGCCCACGGCTCGATCCTTGTGCCAGGTGGTGGGACTGAGAGACTGCATCATTGCTGTTGGCGGTTGCATACCAATGCATACGCGATGTGTAACTCTTGACGTTGGCTACCTGCAGTTATCAGGTGGGCGTTGTATGACTGTAGGTGAACAATACTCTTGCCCAGGGTCATACCTAAATTTGCTTTACTCTTCCATTGGTATTCTTCTGTGCTATGAAGGGGCGGGCCCATTTCCCATTGTAGCCCCTCCCAGTGGTGAGGGCTATACACTAGAGCTGTGACCTGAGTCATTTCTGAGAACCGGTTAATTCTTGACCAACCAATAACTGCCGATGGGTTATAACCTGTCACACCTGCTAAAACTTTCTGTTGAATGCCAAACACACTCTGAAATCAACTCTCCAATCCTGCTAGCTATAGGGGTGCTCAAATTGGAACATGCAATTAAGCTAGCCCATCCTTCCACACTATACATGCTAAATACTCACTATAGTGGGAAAGTTTGGGTTTCTTAGCGGAATTAGCCTCGTTCCCAGGCCCCTCGATCTCCTGTTGCATATTCTATTGTATGTAAGGATTTCAGTCTGTAAGCACAGATATGGATATTGCCACACTCCTGGTACGGTAAAGCTCACTCTTCACAATGAATTAAGCCTCATGCTCTGCTTCACCATGTGGGGACTCTGATTGCATCCATAGCTCGTATTCATTCCAACTAACACACGACAACTCGTTCCAACTAACACACGTATGTGATGTCACATATGTACTGCTAGCAACAGTCGAAGCAAGCAATGGCCGCCATCGGGAAGGCAAAAGTGTTCACAACTCCTCAACCAAGACGATCGATCAAGCTTCTATATCAATACTAGAGGCAAAAAATTTTCTCCCAAAAATTAAAAAGGATCTAGTGATGGCCTGTCATATTCGAAATTATTCAACCTCTCGAAAAAGCTAAGAAACAAGGAGAATGCCATTAACCAGCCTCATGCCCTTACGCAAATAGTCATAAGAATCTTATAAGAATCTTATAAGATATGGCACAATCTTATAAGAACTTCCCATTACTTCATTATAGTTTCTTACAAGAGATTTGGGACAGTTCCATAAGATTCTTATAAGAATCTTATAAGAATCCTGCAAGAATCTTATAAGAATTCTACAAGAATCTTATGGAACTGTCCCAAATCTCTTGTAAGAAATATATTCTTGTAAGATTTGGAAGTTTCTTATAAGAATAAACAATCTTGCAGATGTATTTATCTTATAAGATATGTATCTTATAAGAAGTGAAAGCTCAATTGCATTAGTACATGATACATGTATACAAGTAGCTTTGCTCGCTTCACTCGCTCAGCTACTTCCTAATTTGCCCATTAGCAGTCCATCGCCAGGTATATAGCTGCTCCCTGGCCCTGATTGCATCTGCTTCACTTCAGCTGCTGCTCCCCAATCGCGTACGCTTCAGCTGCTGCTCCCTGATCGTATCCGCTTCAGCTGCTCGCGTCAGCTTCAGCTGCTGCTCCCTGATCGTGTCCGCTTCAGCTGCTCGCGTCAGCTTCAGTTGCTGCTCCCCGATTGCGTCCGCTTCAGCACTGCTGCTGCACACTGATTGCGTCCACTACAGTAGTCTCGTGCCCAGCCGGAAACCTACGGAATAACCGTCTGGAACATTCTCGGTCTTCATTTAATATTCAGAGTTCAGCTAACCACCTGAAACCGGACAGAACAGGAAGTCCTACACGTGAAATGATATACGTAATTGCAAGAGAAATTTGAATTTTCTAAGTTCTCAATGAGCGTTGGAAGTCTGAAATTCCTGCCTAAAAGGTGTGACCTTTCAACAAAGACCGAGGTTTTTGAACATAGTCGCCAGACCCTCTTTCCCGTGAGGGGTGGGGTCTGGGCACGAGACCTTCACATTCAGTTCAAGGTTCAGAGGTCAGTAGTCGAGTCTAGTCCCACCTCCCAAACATCCCACTTCCATAACACATTCATACACGCTTAAAATCATAAATAGCTAGCTAGCTAGCTAGAGCTATAAGGCTAAACTGCCTAACCAAAATTATGACCTTGCTAGCTAGCTTAATTGCATGATATCAGAAAAGCTCACGAATCATGAAGGCACAGAATTGGCTGCAGACAGCTTAGCACAACATTATACATGTACATGTACGTATAGCTATGCAAATGCCACTGGTTAGCTTGTGTGGACTTACCAAGTCTCAGCCCTCTGAAACATTTGCAGCTGTAGCTTGAGTGAGAGTCAATAGCAGTTAGAACTATACTAACTAGCCATATAGCAAAACTAAAAGGAAGTCTAGAGCTACTCACTGCCACTGCAACTTGCTAGACTCAACTCTAAAGCAAACTTCACAACAAGGAATTTCAAATGAAATGGGCAGCTGCTGCATGTACAGTACTCAGACTGTTGGAGCCAAAGTAATTACTGCATTACTTGCCATCATGATGTGAGTGTATGAACTTATAATGAAGTGCTGCAAGAGCTATATATAGCTGTGAGATGCTTATACGAGTCAAGTAGCTTTGTATCAGCTGTGCGTAACCGAAGCGCTACAACCGCAACCTGCTAATTGCAAGGCTTCCTGATGCGCATCACTACTTGCACCACTTCCTGATGGGTATCACCACTTGCAGTGCTTCACAGGTTGTGCAAAAGTAATGAATTGGCTATACTGCATGTAGCTGTAATTCAGCAGAATTTCGTAGCTAGCTACCTACAATGGACCTTCTAAAATGCACGTGCATTATACTCCAGACAGCCACATAAAAGTCTTATAAGAAAGCTGGAAGTCTTATAAGAATCTTACTTGAATTCCGAGGGGCAACCGCACTCCTGGTAGCCGCGGGTAAACGGTAGCACAAGCTAAGTGTGACAGTTCTTTCCAATTATCACACATCACATGAGTACCATGATAGATATATATAGGGAAGATCAGAAATTATATAGAGTGCTATCAAGTCTCAAGTACCGTTCATAGCCGCGTTGCAACCCCGCCGTATCGCGCGCGAGCGCAAGCTGCAATTCGTTCCAATTAACGCACATGCCACGTGGCAACCACGCTCAGTCGATAGCGAGCAATGGCGACCAAAAGGGATTATTACAGCACTCACAACTTAGCCAGCACGGTGAGTTTCGGCATGTAAGTGTCAGTGAACGACAGCGATCACGGCCGTGTGGTCAGAATCTTCGTGTGCCTTTCCTAAGAACGGTACTGCCACCGGAAGTCGAAGAGAGCGCTCGAGCAATGGCGACCACGGCGAGACAAAAGCGCTCATATCTCCACCACCAAGGTGAGTTTCAGCACAATTATTTTGATTTTGTGTCACTGCATCATAGCGATCACGACGGTGTAGTCAGAATCTCTGTACGCCATTCCGAAATAGTCAAACGTTTCAATGATTACATTATATTATATTATATTACGCGGCACAATTTTTCCTATACCAGGAGTGTAATTATAAGAAACCAAAAATCTTATTGAGATGTCACAAGAATTTTTGATCTTATAAGAAATGGCCAAATCTTATAAGAAAACGCGATTCTTATAAGATTCTTATAAGATCTTATGACTATTTCCGTAAGGGGCAGTCCCATCCCATTGAAAAATGTAGAATTTAGGGATGCGATGGGACTGAGGCTGGTTAATGGCATTCTCCTTGTCGGTAGTCATGCAATATCCTATAAACATACGCATATCCCCTCCCTCCTTCATTCTGCACTCCCCTCTCACTGACCACTCCCCTTCTTTTCTCACTGTCTTCCATCTCCCCTTCTCCTCTCACTGACCCTTCCCTCTCCCCCTCTCCTCTCACCATCCCTTCCCTCACCCCTCTCCTCTCACCGACCTTCTCTTAACCTTAATCCCACCTTTCCTCCCATCCCCTCCTGCTCCCGCTTCCACTCTCCTCCCCCCTCCTGCTCCCGCTCCCTCTCCTTCCATGCACCTTCCCCCACCTCCCAACTCTCAGATGAGGGACACTTGGCTGCCCTTGAGCTGGCCATGAGGCAGAAAGGATCACTAAACAAAACCATCATGCAGTGTGTCTTTGTCGGCCCTCCCCGCTCGGGCAAGAGCTCCTTGATGAAACGTATTGTGGGTGAACGCCCCACCGTCTCCTCCCCCAGCACTGGAGTAGCTGACAAAGTGGTGCAAGTTGAAATTGTGAGATCATCGACAGCAGCTGCAAGTGTGTCAGGCTCAACGTGGGTCAAACTCAGCCATGATGACGAGGCTGTCACGGTAGTCATGGACACATCTCAGAGTCATTCAGGTCAGGCAGCTCACAGTGAAACACATTCACAGGCTTCAGTAGCTGTAACACCTGTGAATCAGACTGAGCTTACCACCACAACACTAGTCAGTAGTGTACCAGAGTACAGAAACCAACCCCAGCCACACCAGTCTCCCAGTCCAGCCACAGCTAGCACACAGCCACACCTTCCCTCTCCTGCTAGCACCAGTACCGCTGACCTCAAGCCCTCACTTGATCTCTGCAGAAATGCTCTCCAAAGAAATCCAGGCTATGCTTCCCAGGAACGAGGATGGATGGTCTACCTCACGGACACAGGAGGTCAGATTGAATTCCAAGAGCTCCTTCCTCTCTTAGTCTCAGGCCCGTCAGTGTTCTTCCTGGTCTTCCGATTGGACCATGACCTCAACAAGCGATACATGGTGGAGTACGTCCGCTCCACTGGGAAAACGTCAGAACCCTACCAGTCCAACTTCACAGTGAAGGAGGCCCTCCTCCAGTCCCTCGCCAGCATTGCCTCCATGGGGACATACGTCAACAAGGGGGAGCAAGCCCTACTGAGATCCAAGGTGTTCTTTGTAGGAACACACAAGGATAAGGTTTCTCAGAAGCGAATCAATCGCATCGATCGCTGCCTCCAGCAGATGGTGAGATCCACAGGTCTGTATCGAGAAGGCATGATCCAATTTGCCTCTGAGTCCCGAATGCTACTGGCAGTCAACAACCTGTCCCGTGATGATTCCGATGTTCAGTTTGTTCGAGCAGCTGTGGAGCGAGTGGGCACCCAGGGTGATTTCAAAATCAGGGCCCCCCCTTCCTGGCTGATTTTCAGCCTGACCATTCGACAAGAGAAAGATCGTGTTCTCAGCTATGAGCAGTGCTTCGAAATAGCCAGGCAATGTGGCATAGAGACAAGAGAGGAGCTGAATGAAGCTTTGTGGTTCCTCCACACCAAGGTGGGTCTGATTCGCTACTTCCAGGGAGAGGGTCTGGAAGATGTCCAGAAGATTGTGATCACAGACCCACAGATACTCTTTGACATGAATACTGACCTTGTGGTGGAGACCTTCACTTTCGACAAAGTTGACCCAGCCATTCGGGAATACTTCAAGAGGAAGGGCATCTTCCCCTTCAGCACCTTCGAGAGGATCAGTGGGGGATCAGAGCAGCTCCTGACTCCGTCCCGGCTAGTGAAGATCCAGGAACACCTCCTCATCATTGCCCCACTGGAGGAGGAGGAGGATGGGGAGAGGAGATACTTTATGCCATGCGTACTGGCACACACCATGCCAGCAGAGCCATGGTTTACACGAGCATTTCGAGCAATAAGGGAATTTTTTGCGCCATCATATCCCTCCCTCCTTATTGGCTTCAGATGTGGCTACTGCCCCAAGGGTCTCTTCGCGGCCCTGGTGGTGTACCTCCTGGCTAACACAGAGTCTGATTTCCAGTGGAGGCTCCAGAGAGACAGAATCTTCAGAGATCAGATCTCGTTTTTGGTGGGCCCCTACGACACAGTTACGATAACTGTACATCCAAAGTTCCTGGAGATTACTTGCACCCCTATACCATCCAAGTCGACTCACAATCGCCACTTCCCCCCAGCCACGACATGTGGGGAAGTACGACGTTACATTGAGAGAGGCATTCGTGAGGTCACCTCAGCCCTGCACTACACAAGGGACGCTGCCCACTACCTCGCATTGTACTGTCCCAGGGACCATCGAGGTCCAGACCAGAGGGAACCTCACACGGCCGAGATCAACTTCCATAGTGGGGTACCGTGCACCCTCAGGTGTGAGCTAGCAGAAGAGAGGACATTCAGACTACCCCCTGGACATGAGAGGTGGTTCACTGAGGTACGTAGTACTAAGAGTTTGTATGACTGCATGTTATCACTGTGTCAGTTGGAAGTATGGCATATGCAGTGCATTGAGATATCATGTTACACATGTCAGTACCAGGGGGGGTAGGACAAGATCACGTGCACTGTCATTTCGTATGACGTAATGCAAAGTCGTTGTACTGCTTTTCTCCATGAAAGAAGGCTGCATTGCGCTTTCAATGCATCCTGAAGAGTAACCTCCATGCAAAGACTGTGACCGAACTGGGTATAAGCCACTACACACTACTACGTGCCTGTACTGAGCAGTTATGTAAGTGACCATGCAGACTTACCGAGAATATCAGCGAATGCAGACTTGTCGACCGCACTCAAGTGTTTAGCATCAGGTAGGAAGTCAATAAAGCGATCGAACCCCATCGAACCCCAGTGATAAGTCAGCGCTAGAGCTGTTACTAGTCTGCTAGTTCCGCATACTTCTTGTATATTATTGTGCACTATACCTATGGAATGTTAATTGTACCACGTGCGCACGGACCTTGTCCCACCCCCCCTGTGTCAGTACAGAGTTCCTCTATACCCTCGTATGGTAGCTCATCATGTGGTTTCTTATATTGCTTTAATTATCAGTTACATGCAGTTTAGTATAGTTATTGAACCTGATGTTTTGATGATCTAATGCACTCCCATTACGTGTAGGGGAGTGAGTGCAGTGGAAGGCCGCAACAAGGGGGACAGTCCCCAGGAGAAACTGGTGGGTCTTTAGTGCGTTGTACTGTAGAGCAAAAACACGAGCCTGCATGGTTATCCTCGTTCCCAGGCTCATACGGGAACGAGGCTAATTCCAGTACTGTTGCCTTTGCTATACTGTGAAGTGAGAACATAATGAGCCTGCATGGCCCATGTGAATAATTAAATGTGCTTGGTGTGAGTGAGTGAGTGAGTGAGTGTGTGTGTGTGTGTGTGTGTGTGTGTGTGTGTGTGTGTGTGTGTATGTGTATGTGTGTGTGTGTGTGTGTGTGTGGGGGGGGGGGGGTGTACGTACGTGCGTGCATGTGTGGTGTGCGTAGCCTCTTCAGCTGCTGTTCCAGTTCCACTTGTTTATTGTTTGCTTGCAGCTAGAATACCACATACATAGTGTTTGTGTGGGATTTCATATGTAGGTCTCACATTATTAGTGCAGTTGTTGCTGTGTAAACTCAAATGCTGTTACTATTGTAGCCTCGTTCCCAGGCCCATCGCCCAGCTTTTCGTTGCTTGCAGTACGGTAAAGCGACTGTACTGCAAGTTATGGCTCTGTCTCCCCTCCCCTCCAGCCCTCCCCACCCCACCCCCTCCCTCCTCCACTGCTGCCACAGGATCGGGGACTGCCTGTCCCAGGAGAGGTTAGTAGAGAGCCCTGTTGTACAACAGTGTAGTAGACTTAGGTGAGAGAGCCTTGTTGCTAGGAGACAGAAGCACATGACTATTGAGAGTATAGGTACACCCCATGTTACAGTGTATCTCATCTGTGTGACACATTGTTAAAACATAGCAGCCACCTTTGACCTTGGCAAATTTCCAGCAAGAGTTATATTATTGGTCTCAGTATGATATGCCACACCCACGTCCACAGTATTAACTCAATCACAATCCCAGTCACAGCCTAAAAGCACTCACTGCCATTTGATCTGCACAGCAAAGAGTACACTGTAGTACAATACGTGCATGCACTAGCTGTGTGTTCACAGAGAACTGGAAGAAGTCTGCCTCATTCCCAGTCCTGGTGGTGATGGCCTGGGAACGAGGCTAGGTTGTGGTGGCCTGGGAATGAGACCAGTGCATGCATCCATCAGTGAACTCTGTGATGTTATCCCACTCACAGGAGACCAGCCCACACTGATGGAGCTAATCAGGTTCCGGGGAAGAGAAAGACGCATCAACGTCCCCCAGCAGATCGGCACCAGCTTCATGAGCTTTGGGATACTCCTTCTGGAAGATGAGAATGGTGCCAGAATCAAGTCCATCATTCACGAGTGCAGAGACAATTCCGAGCAAATCACTACAAACGTTCTACAAGAGTGGATCGCTGGTCGAGGCAAGCTCCCGGTTTCCTGGGACACACTGATCGAAGTGCTACGAGATATTGACCTTGGTACCCTCGCTGATGAGATTGCAGCTGTGAAATGATCATCTCCTCCCAGGACAAGGAACAGGCAGGTCAGTCCTGGGAAGTGATAGCTTTGTTCCTGGGTCATTCCCAGCCAGCGTTTGTCACTGGCAGCACACGAGAAATACTTCCAGGCCCTCTCCACTGACTCTTCATACTGCAAGCTACACCAGCTGAGTGGGAAGGTCTGGGAACAAGACTAGGGGAGTGTTGGGTTGTCGGTGTGCAGAGGTCTGTGCACCTCATTCGAATATTCCCAGGCCTCTGCCCAGCAGCCTTGTAATTTGAAAAGTGTGGAAGCAGTGGAATATTGTACCTGATGAATGATGTGTAGGGAAGAGAAATCATTATGGTGATTGTGGATGGGTAACCTGGTGCGGCCGTGCCCAGAACAACACTCAGAATACACCCACACACTCAGCACACGGTCTACACAACAGTAGCTGCTGGTACGTTTATTGTGTTGGTGCTGTCCCGAAAGCTCCCTGTTGGCCACACCCAGTAAACTGTGTCATGTGAGGAAATGTAGCAGGTGCTCTCTCCATTCTTTTTCATTTCGACTCCATTGAATTTTCACTCACCCCAGAGGAGGGGGTGGACCCAGACGAGGGTATACATTAGTCTCACTCCCCACCCATTTTTCATGACTTCCTCTTCGATTATTATGGCGACAAAGTGAAAGTGAAGAGAATAGTATGGGCCTGGGAGGAAGGAGGCTACACAACCTGTGTAGAGTCTCTTGTACTGGCAGCAGTATAGCCACACTTCTGATATAGTACCTAATATGGTGGTTCTGAACCAGGTCCACGCTCGGAACATGGCCTATAAGCCTCACTCAAGTGTTTGCCATCAGGTAGGAGCAGTATCACCCACTGCACCCTCAGCTACTTATTCTGCAACTTCCGCATACTTCTTGTATACCATTGTACACTAAACCATCGCATGTGCGATACTACGGAATGGTAGTTACACATGCACTATAGTGAACTTGTCCTCCCCCCGGCCCCCCTCGCTGTTGCTGTGTGTTGGTCACTATGGTGATGAGTATGCCATGATGCACAACAGAGAATGTGCTCTATCAGTGTGTGAGGGAATTGGATGGCAATCACTTGTTGTGTACTTCCTGTCAGAGATTGGAGGGAGGTGGTTTGATGGTAGTCATAGCAATCACATGTTGGGGAGGTCCCAGCAAGTGGTGGCAGGTCATGAATAGTATTACAGTATCCTGTTCCAACTCCATCCCGTCCCTACAAGTATGTACCTGCTACACAATGACATAGTTTGTCCCACGGCCTTGTTCCATGCTCCCTATACCAATGGAGGAGAGGGAGGGAAGAGAAACAGACTGTACGAGTACATGTATAAACATGCATACTTGATTGAAATTAAGTGTATACTTTGTTGACTAAAAGTTGTGTCGATCTTATATACTTTCGTGCTAGCCTCGATCATTCCCAGACCACTCCCCCTCCAGCTTTTGTTGCTTGCAGTAATACAACTGCACTGTTTGCACCCTTAATTTGTAGTACCAGTATTGACCCTGGTCCCTCTCCCTCCTGCCCCCTACAGAGATGGACTGGAGTGTGAACTTCACTTCAGCAGCTGCCACTCTTAACCCCGGAGCACTAGGGACACCTGCATTAACCTCTTGATGAGGGTGTGGGGCTACACACCTCTGCTGTGGACACAGATGAGGACCAAACCCACCGTCGGAACAAGATCCTATAATCAGCATTGCATTAGCCAGTTATGACTACTCCCTGGAGACACACTACAGTTAGGAGTTCTTGTTGTCTGTTAGGAGTTGCTGTCTGTGATGAGTATTTTTTGTACATGTTCCATGATAGGAAGTGAGACTTCAAATTGCAAGTTACTGTTAAGTCTTGCACTGGTCTCGTTCCAAGACCGGGTCTGGGAACGAGACTAGCCTTGCACATGCGCAGTAATTTGGAACCACGAAAAGAAGTTGCTGAGCTGTCAGAGCTGAGCTAGCTACTAGCTGATTTGCGAAGGACTGTATCCAAAGGCAGTGCGCCCACATGCAGCTCGATCTGTGAGACCATGTGAGTGTGTAAAACGTCTACTTGTCAGCACAAGCCCTAGCCTCGTACCCGGCGCGGAGAGAGCGCCTGGTACACACCGATTGCTTCCGGTTAATTTAAAATGGCCTTGCTCACGTGTATGACTATTTTAATTTTTGGGGGCGTGTGCTCTGACGAAATTTCAAGTAGTAAACACCCACGTGGCAGTTGCGCAAATGGCTTCTGTGTGCCGCTTTTGCGGATCTTCTGTGGCCAATAGCCACCATAGGGTAGCTCTGTTTGGTAAAAAAAGGTAACCAGCAAAGACTAGCATCTAGAATAAGTGCTCTGTTGGATGTGTCTGTGAATGATGACGATGGCTATCGAATCTCATATGTGCAAAGTACAAACACAGAGTTGAAACATTAGAGACCGCAATGGTAAACAAATTGAATCACAAAAACATTTGAGCAGCATCCATGCAGTCAACACAGAAACATCAACACCGTAATCAAACATGTTGTACATATACACACAATTAGGGTCGTAGTCCTGGAACTTGCAGCTCTTGCCCTTGACGAATGCAACTACAGATTGGGCCATACTGGTGCTCAGAAGATCTTGAGAATCCTGTCGTCGGCAAGGATATTGCATTGTTGCAGAGGTTCGAAACGAGGGGAGAGCCTTATTTCCCGAGGCCTACATGCTTGTCAAGAATCCTAGCGCTGTGATGTCGGAGACGTCTTTCAGAAATTCGTGGCACCTGCAATACTGTCTGTTGGGAACTCTGCTCAAAACGAATAGGAGTGGAGGTTTTTGACGCTCCGGTTATCACACCAGAAGAGGAGGATAAGCTGTGGCTGTCCAGTGTGTTGTCGCTTACTGCTACAATTTCTTTTGGGTATTTGGCAGAATCAGGAGCACATCAAGCCGGCGGAATATACCCTTTCGATGTCACAGCCATCTGAGCATCACTTACTGGGCCTACAAACGCTTTTCGGATGCCAAATCTTGCGTTGGAGGGGTTTTGGTGTCAACCTAATCAATTCACAAAGGTCGATCCCTTTAGACAATGTTCTAGTCCTTGGGAGATAGTTCTGCATGAGCAGAAAGGGTAGGACACCCAACGTTGCGTATTGGAAACATGAGATTCAGCTTCATGATGTCACTTCCGGCATTGTCTGGGTTCTGTGCGAGTAGAAAGGGTGGGGGGTGGGGAGGTGCATCGATTCACATGCAAATGAAGGGCAAAACAGCATGACCATGTCTGGGCTTCAGCCCTGGTTGGCACTGGGTGGGCCATTTCTCTCATCCTTTGCACAGTAATGGGCTTAAAACACCATCGCCTTGAACAGCCTCTATTAAGTGTTACTGATACCACTGTTGCTGGCACAGACATCACAACACATTTTCAGGATCTTTTTGGTTCTAGCGCATTCCCGATCAAAGTAGTCAAGAAGCCAAAAGCGACGGCAAATGTCAGTGTTAGCAAGGTATCTCCTAACATCTGCTACCTCCTTGTCACGAGTGGTCACCAAGTCTTTTCTCACAGGACAGTCAATGGGCTTCCAATACACAACAGAACGTGCATCATCACCAGATCTTCCCCCTCTTCCACTCTCCTGAAAGTAGTCATCAATACTGTGTGGGGCACCATAATGTATGATGGTGTTAACGTTACAGAGATTGACCCCCATTCCCAATGCAATGGTTGCAAAAACAATTCTGACTACTCCATCAGGTCGAGTGAGGCTCTTCAAGATAACATCCTTATTGTATTGAGGAGTATTCGAATGGTACATCCCAAAGAGACGATGATCACTGAGATGTGGAGAGTCCGATGGATAGTACGAATTATCTCCTAGCTCATAATGAAAATGGGCATACAGGTCTGCACATGAGTTGAGGGAACGGCAGTACACTATCACACGAGGGGCTCTGTTTGCTAATTGGTGTAGTGACTGAAGAAGAGGCTCCAGATCAGTTTCCATATCCGTACGCAGCCGAACTTCATAAAATATGTTGGGTCTGTCAGGAGATGTGTACACAAACTCACATCCATTCATCTCCAGACTATCAATCACTTCTTGTCGAACACTCTTTGTGGCTGTTGCTGTGCATGCCAAGTACGGTGTCTTTGGAGGAACTAGTGCCCGAATCTCATTAAGACGACCATACGCACTTCGAAAGTCTTTACTCCTACATGAGTAGAAACAATTGATGATTAGTGACTTTTATCTACACAACCCGGCAGGCTCCTGCCAGTGTGCTCATGAAATAGCTAGAGGGATTTTCTTGTTGAAAATTGTAAACACTTACCACTTTGACACACAGTGGGCTTCGTCAATGACTACAGCAACTATCCTAGAAGATACCACTGGTTTTTCAATCTCTTCTCGCCATCTAGAACCAATAATGGCCTCGGGTGCACAGAAAAGTAGGCTGGATGAGGACAAGTCATCATCTCCAGCGAGTAGTTCCTTCTCGACTCCTCCTCCTGATGTAATGATAGCAGCCTTCACTCCCCTGCGTCTCAGGCTAAGTACTTGGTCCACCATTAATGATATTAACGGTGAAATCACCAGAGCCAAGCAAGGTGCTATCGCTCTGAGCTTAAAATCAAACACAAAGGGTAGGCTCTCATAGCAGATTGTCTTGCCAAATCCCGTGGGTAGCCACACAAAGACGTCTTTTCCTTCATACACTGCCTTGATAGTTGCTCTTTGCTCCGGCTTGAGCACCATACTCGGGGTTGAAAGTCGCTGAAGAGCATGAGAAATCGCTTGCGAAAAATCAGAACTGTCAATCGACGCCATAATAGCTTTTAATATCCAAACATGCATAATACTGACGAGTCCGAAGTCGACGTCATATAGCACGGACGTATCCGAAAATAGTCCGGAGTCCCCACATTCTGGGGAGATTAAGTGCATGCGCGAACAGTGTGTACCAGGCGCTCTCTCCGCGCCGGGTACGAGGCTACACAAGCCCATGCATATTTTTGGCAGACAGTTAAAAAGCTGTTGGTCTAGTACGTCTAGATCTGAGTGCAAGACTGAAGCATACACTATATAGCTATAGCCAGTTACTTTAAAATCAAGGGGACTTTTGTTGTCAAAAAGGAGTTGGGGTACTAGCTCCTGAGAGCGAAACTGGTAGGGACTACTTTCCCTGGGTTTATAGGATAATAATTAACTGCCTAGTCTCGGAACCAGACCTTTCGTGCGGGGGAGGAGGAAAGGGTCTGGGCACGTTCCTACATTCGAGTTGTCCTCACGGAATGTAATTATGCGTGGTAATTAGCGATCAACTGCGATACCACGCGTACGATCACAGTCGACCTGCTCGTTGCTCTCCTCGACTTTTGTCAGTCACTCGTGGGTAAACGCGGTACGGCACAGCGATTCGCCATATCTAGTCACTGGCGACACAGAAAGCCTGGAGAAAAATCATTTCCCTGACGTCATTCGCAATCAACGCTTCTAATTCGTTAGGTCAACATTCCGACCTGGGGACAACTCGAATGTAAGATGGTGCCCAGACCCTTTCCTCCTCCCCCGCACGAAGGGTCTGGTTCCGAGACTATTAACTGCCTTGTTTATCTGTATTGGGTGTGGCTGCATGGTGGCCAAGTAGTTGAAGCATTTGACTGATAACTGCAAGGTTGCTTTTTCGAGTCCCACCATTAGACCTGACGTAGTTTACACCTCACCCTTCGGAAGGGATGTAAAGCTGTCAATCTCGGGGTACTGGTTAGCATTAGCCATTTGGGTCACTTCGTTAGCCACTCTACATGGTGGTTCTCACTGGGAGAAAAATACAAAGATACGTTTAGTCTGGGACGGCCTTTGCAGTACATTTGCAACATCACCTTCCTTACTTCTGAGAAGTTAGCAGTGGGGACCCTACGTATACAGCATTGTTTACATCCTGGATTAAATTCACTTAGGTAAAATCTTGGCCTGGATCGGATTTTCAAGGAAATCAGATCCACTGTGACACAAGAAGTGGTGGCCAATACTCTGCAGAGCAGTTTATCACCCTGCACCATGGAGTGCGTACCAATCACAGGGCAGTAGTAGTGGTAGTATGGGGAAAATAATTATTTGGGACCTCGTAGAGATTACGGACAGTGCACTATCAGACGTTTCTGTTGTATGCTTTAGGGCGGCTGCATCACACACGCTACACTAGTACTGTTGCCATTGCTGTAATTGTTGACGTGGTTGGTTTGTTTTCATGCAGATCCATTGATTTGGAGTTGAACTGGAGCAGTGACAATGGCAGAGGTTGGTGGTGGCCAGCCATGGGAGCATTTGAAATTGACTTGGGAAACACACAGAGAAGCACCACATGGGATGGTGAGGGGTGCAGCTGTAGCTCATGGCAGTATGGCCTATTTCAGTTCAGATGGTAGTCATGAGGTGTTTGCATACAACTCAGAGAACAATGACTGGAGTAAACTGCCAGAGTGTCCTCAGTGTCACTTTGGACTGGCAGTTGTCAAAAACCTCATAACTGCAGTCGGAGGTTTGTCATGTTGGCAGTATAGTTACAGCGGTGGTAAGTGGGTGACAGTCTTTCCTCCAATGCTCACCGAGCGACGCCGGCCTACTGTCATCAGTGCACAGAACTACCTCATAGCAGCAGGAGGACTGGGAGTGGGAGGAGTCCTGTCCACAGTGGAGGTAATGGACATGAACACTCTAGAGTGGTACACTGCTGCCAGCCTACCAGAACCTGTCCAGCGCATGTCAGCCACTGTCTGTGGAGGGCATCTCTACCTCCTGGGAGGCAGGGACAAGAACATGAACCGAACCCATGCAGTCTTCACCTGCACCCTGGACTCCCTCATTCGCTCGTGTCACCCTCCCTCACAGACCCCACCCCACACTAGTGAAGCCAGTGTCTGGCAGCGTGTTGCTGATGTACCAGTGGGGTTGTCTACTTGTACCACCTTCAATGGGAGGGTGCTGGCCGTCGGTGGAGTGGATTCACATTTCAGTCCCACAGCTGTTGTTCACATGTACAATCCTGACTCTGACTCATGGCTGGTTTTGGGAAACATGCCCGCAGCTCGATGGCGGTGCCTGGTGGTGGGACTGAGAGACTGCATCATTGCTGTTGGAGGCCATGGAAGCTACTCTACTGTTGAAGTTGGCTACCTGCAGTTATCAGGTGGGCGTTGTATATAGTGTGTGACTGTTTGTGAACAATACTCATGTCCAGGGTCACATCTAAATTTACTCTTCCATTGGCATTCCATTGTAGCCCCTCCCATTTGTGGTGGGGGGCTATATGTTATATGTGGGGGGCTATATGTTAGAGCTGGGTCATTCCATGTCAAGTCAACGCCAAAAAAATGGTGACCCCTTCCGATTTGGACGAAACTTGGTTTTTGAGTAGCATCTATAGACACATTAAAGTAGAATAAGTTTTAGCTCCATACACATCATAGTTTCTGAGTTAGAAGCAAACAAAGTTGAATTTTTCAATCGATTTTCGGAAAACTTCTCATTGGTTATCAGCCATAACTTTGACTACAATCATCTTTACCAGCTCAAAACACATCATTTTGTACCTTATGAAATGCTTTTTCATAAGATACCTTTAAAACCTATATCCCATGAATTTGGGGTCAAAGGTTAATGTAAGCGTACTTTGACCTTTGACGTCTCAAAAACGGATGCTTTGAATCTCATCATTTTTTAAAAAAATGTTGATTGGGTCTTTCTCTTTAAATGATATAAGTTTGGTTTTGGGACTGTAGTGGGTTTAGGAGATACATGACAGAACAGTGAAGAGATTTGCACCAAAATGTGCTACTATAATGGGTAATTCCAAATCAATTCAGCAAAAGTTTGCAAGTGACCCCCTCAGAATTGGACGAAACTTGGTTCGTAAGTACATGTACTACTTGTGGTTTTATGAGGCCAGACAAAATGTTACTCTCGTATGTTGTATGGCTTCTGGATTATAGCCCATCAAAGATTCCGATTTTTGCTGGTATAGCAACTATTCAAATCCTCATAACTTTCCCATACTTGATTGTTTTGTAATACCGATTGCACCATCTTGAAGCATGAAGAATGGGCTTTCATATGGTATCTGGTATGGCTTCATCCGACAAAGTTTAGGAAACGCACATTCCTAAACTTTGACCTTTGACCTTACAAGAAAAGTGCCTCTTTAAATTTACTGATAATTAGTGGTGATACTCACTAGGCCTTCAACTAAAAGCCGTAAAAAATTTTTGCTGGGGCTCCATTGGGATTAGATTTTGAAAACAAGGCGATCAACATGTACATGTCCAGAAACGATTAGCTCTAAAAAGTTGGGTTCTCCAAGTTCGCTGAACTTAGACCATATATAGCACTGCATTTTGGCTGGAGCTTCTGGTACTCACTCAGTTTGTGTTTGCACGATCCATCAGAATGTTAAACTGATGATGCGTGGTGTGAAGCTACCTGAGCTAACAGCACATACTGATGTCCCTCTCTCAACATACCACCACTGCTTAGCACGTACTATTTGCAATCCACCACTAGCTACCTGGATGCTACTTGGGTACTTGCAAATCTTGTCCTGGCATCTCTGGGCTCACAGATGATCTAATTACGATTATGGATGACAACATGATTGACAGTGTTGCTTACAAACAGTGGGTATCTGTTGATAGATGTACACTCGAAACTGTCACTAAACCGAATAATCATTCTGCGAGAAATTGCTACTCCTTCTCCCTCACTCTTTTATAGCCACACAACAAGCCTTGTTCTACCAGGATTGCAAGTCTGCTCTACAACCTGGGGAGCTGGTGGTCACTGCTGACTTCTCAGAGAACTACTCCTTCATCCTCCAAGATGTGGCGCAAGGATTCCATTGGAATAACTCCCAGGCCGCTATCCATCCTTTTGTTGCCTACTATATTGACTCGGGGGAGCTGTGTCATCTGAGCTACGTAGTTATTTCCGACTGTCTGCATCATGACACAGTTGCTGTCTACCCTTCATTGCTTATTTGCAAAGAAGGTTTCCTTCGCATCTTCGAAAATTTACTACTTTTCTGATGGGGCAGCATCCCAATACAAAAATCGCAAGAATTTTGTGAACTTGTGCCATCACGAGGAAGATTTTGGAGTGTCTTCTCACACTTTTTGGTAGGGACACCACCTTAAGGTTATGGGATACTCGTGTGCGCGCCGTGCGAAATGTATTGGGAAATGCATACTTAAGCTCGCTAACCAAAAATCTCTGGTACAAACAGCGTGAGCAACTTGATTCTGGAGGTGGAGGTGCACTGTCGCAAGGTGCAGGGCATGACGGAAGCTTTTATCGATACGCTGTATAGCCGTGCAAAAACGAGCAGTTCAGTTCAGCAAAAAGCCGTATTTACCGCTTTTCTCGAGTGAGACAGCAGATAAATTTTCCAGGGATTATGCTGTCAAAAAAGCTTCTGTCATGCCCTGCACCTTGTGACAGCGCACCTCCACCGCCAGAATCAAGTTGCTCTCGCTCTTCGTACTAGAGATTTTTGGTTAGTGAGCTTAAGTATGCATTTCCCAATACATTTTGTACGGCACGCGCATGAGTATCCCATAACCTTAACAATATCGTTAGTGTAAAATAGGTCCAAATTGAGTAACCAAGTCCTATATATGAAGTCATCCCAAAAAGAATCACATTATCGGATTGATCAGCAGCACATTTTGGTCTGCATGCCATCAAATTCTGTCATGTAACTCCTAAACCCACGACAGTCCCAAAACCAAACTTACAGCATTTAAAGAGAAAGACCCAATCAACATTTTTTAAAAAAATGATGAGATTTAAAACATCCGTTTTTGAGACGTCAAAGGTCAAAGTACGCTTACATTAACCTTTGACCCCAAATTTATGGGATATAGGTTTTAAAGGTATCTTATGAAAAAGCATTTCATAAGGTACAAAACGATGTGTTTTGAGCTGGTAAAGATGATTGTAGTCAAAGTTATGGCTGATTAACCAATGATAAGTTTTCCGAAAATCGATTGAAAAATTCAACTTTGTTTGCTTCTAACTCAGAAACTATGATGTGTATGGAGCTAAAACTTATTCTGCTGTAATGCCTCTATAGATGCTACTCAAAAACCAAGTTTCGTCCAAATCGGAAGTGGTCACCATTTTTTTTTGCGTTGACTTGACATGGAATGACCCAGCTGTGACCTGAGTCATTTCTGAGAACCGGTTATTGCGCCAACCAATAACTGCCGATCAGTTAACCTGTCACTCCCACTTAATTAACGTAATAAGAGATGAACTTCTTAACAGTACTGATGACTGAAATACCTTCTAAAGCAATAGTTCAAGTGAGCCGAGAGGTTCAAGATGTGGGAGAACTACAAGTAGTACAGTGTGAAGGAGCGGAGCTCAAGTTCTTTCTTTGATTTTTCGACCCAAAAAGGAACGCGAAAATTTTCAACACAAACATTAAATTTTGCATTCAGAAAAGTAGGCAACTGCATGGTTATCTAACTGCATGGTTCTTGGTATCCTAAAGCTATATAATCTATTAATGTCGTTTAGCCAGAAATATTGGCACGGAATTAAATTTGGTAATTGGCGGTTTTCAAGCACACTGCCAAATTACATCCTGCAAATTATAGTGGCAACCGCACTACTGGTAGCCAGTGCTACTTGGCGGTAGTGCAATTAAGCATTGCATTAATTCCAATTAATGCACATGTCGATGAAGTGTGCGATGGTATCTTTGTCGGTACATGTACAATCACTGCAATGATGCATGTCAGTACGTGTCCTTCTCCAATTAACAGCACACTTGTCAGTTGGATTGCTACTATATATCACTAGCTGTCACATTTAACCCATTGCACCCCGTAGCAGCCAAATGAGCCCGGAGGATACCCATAAGCCCATAAGATTTTATATAGGGGGGTTAATATTAGGCGTTAATACTTTGTACATGTTCTTCTGCTTCTTTGAGCTGTTTGCAGTAGTAGGTAATGAGTTAAGTTGGTAACCACAATAGATAGCCTCGTTTTGCGGATGCATGTTGCTTACATGTTTCGGTTATAGCCTCATTCCCAGGCCCCATCCAATAACCCAATTTAATTCCCACCAAGATTTCCTGCCGTATACGGTATTCCGTTAGCCTGTCCCTAGTTCCCAGCTTTTTGTTGCACACCGAACACACTCTGAAATCAACTCTCCCATCCTGCTAGCTAGGGGTGCTCAAATTGGAACATGCAATTAAGGTATATCCATGCTTCACACTATACATACAAACTACTCACTATAGTGGGAAATTTTGGGTATTTAGCGGAATTAGCCTCGTTCCCAGGCCCCTCGATCTCCAGCTTTTTGTCGCATACTATAGTATGTAAGGATTTCAGTCTGTAAGCACAGAGGTGGATATTGCCACACTCCCGGTAGGGTAAAGCTCACTCGATCTTCACAATGATGCCTCATGCTCTGCTTCACCATGTGGGGACTCTGATTGCATCCACGTGCAGCTCATATTCGTTCCAGCTAACACTCTACTAGGGGTATATGGGATATCGTGCGGGTACCAAATCAGTAGAGTCATCCATCCATAAGGGCAGTGTGTATTCACGTCGTGATATAATATTTTCGAGTGGCCAATGCGCATGAAATGGATCCTCAAAGCAGGAGACAACACGCCTTAGGATGGTGTAGGTTGCATCAGTTCCAAGTGCTTTATTTGGATATCATGTGTAAATTGGTACTCGATTCCGTATATAGAATATCCCCTCCCTCATTCTCCACTCCCCCTCTCCTCTCACCATCCCTCCCCTCTCCACTCCACTGTCCCTTCCCTCTCCCCCTCTCCTCACACTATCCCTTCAAATTCCCTCTCCCTCTCCTTTCACCAATCCTTTGTTCTCATCCTCTCCTCACTCCTGTACGCAGATGAGCAGAGACACCTGGCTGCCTTTGAGCTGGCTATGAGGCAGAAAGGATCACTGGACAAAACCATCATGCAGTGTGTCTTTGTCGGCCCTCCCCGCTCGGGCAAGAGCTCCCTAATGAAACGTATTGTGGGTGAACGTCCCACCCCCTCCTCCCCCAGCACTGGGGTAGCTGACAAGGTGGTGAAAGTTGAAATTGTAAAATCATCAACAGCAGCTGCAAGTGTGTCTGGCTCAACGTGGGTCAAACTCAGCCATGATGACGAGGCTGTCACGGTAGTCATGGACACAGCTCAGAGTCATTCTGGTCAGGCAGATCACAGTGAAACACATTCACAGGCTTCAGTAGCTGTAACGCCTGTGAATCAGACTGAGCGTATATAGCACCACAACACTAGTCAGTAGTGTACCAGAGCACAGAAACCAACCCCAGCCACACCAGTCCCCCAGTCCAGCCACCGCTAGCACACAGCCATACCTTCCCTCTCCAGCTAGCACCAATACGGTTGACCTCAAGCCCTCAGTTGATTTCTGCCAAAATGCTCTCCGAAAAAATCCTCTCTATGCAGTTAGGGCTTCACAGGAACGAGGATGGATGGTCTACCTCACGGACACGGGAGGTCAGATTGAATTCCAAGAGCTCCTTCCTCTCTTAGTCTCAGGTCCGTCAGTGTTCTTTCTGGTCTTCCGATTGGACCATGACCTCAACAAGCGATTCATGGTGGAG
Source organism: Axinella damicornis (assembly GCA_963931865.1). Taxonomy (NCBI): domain Eukaryota; kingdom Metazoa; phylum Porifera; class Demospongiae; order Axinellida; family Axinellidae; genus Axinella; species Axinella damicornis. Next base: position 17,535,027 of record OZ007506.1, read on the forward strand.
TATGTCCGCTCCACTGGGGCAACGTCAGAACCCTACCAGTCCAACTTCACAGTGAAGGAGGCCCTCCTCCAGTCCCTTGCCAGCATTGCCTCCATGGGGACATACGTCTACAAGGGACTTCAGAAGGAGCAAGTCCCTCTGAGGCCCAAGGTCTTCTTTGCGGGAACACACAAGGATAAGGTTTCTCAAGAACGAATTGATCGCATTGATCGCAGCCTCCAGCAAATGGTCAAATCCACAGGCCTGTACCGTAAAGGCCTAATCGAGTTTGCCTCAAAATGTGAGTCCCAAATGCTACTGGCAGTCAACAACCTGTCCCATGACGATTCTGATGCTCAGTTGGTTCGAGCAGCTGTGGAGCGAGTGGGCAGCCAAGGTGGTTTCAAGATCAGGGCCCCCCCTTCCTGGATGATTTTCAGCCTGACCATTCGACAGCAAATGAATCGTGTTCTCAGCTACGAGCAGTGCTTCGAGGTAGCCAGGCAGTGTGGCATTGAGACACAAGAGGAGCTGAACGAAGCTCTGTGGTTCCTCCACACCAAGGTAGGTCTGATTCGCTACTTCCAGGGAGAGGGTCTGGAAGATCTCCAGAAGATTGTGATCACAGACCCACAGGTACTCTTTGACATGAATACTGACCTTGTGGTGGAAACCTTCACTTTTGACAAAGTTGGCCGAGTCATTCAAGAATACTTCAAAAGGTTTGGTATCTTCCCATTCAGCACCTTTGAGCAGATCAGTGGTAGCTCAGAGCAGCTCCTGACTCCGTCCCTGCTAGTGAAGATCCTGGAACATCTCCACATCATTGCCCCACTGGAGGAGGAGGAGGATGGGGAGAGGAGATACTTCATGCCGTGCGTACTGGCACATACCATGCCAGCAGAGCCAGCTACCTCATGGTTTACACGAGCTTTTAGAACAATAAGAGCATTTTTTGCACCATCATATCCCTCCCTCCTCATTGGCTTCAGATGTGGCTACTGCCCCAAGGGTCTCTTCGCGGCCCTGGTAGTGTACCTCCTGGCTAACACAGAATCTGATTTCCAGTGGAGGCTCCAGAGAGACAGAATCTTCAGAGATCAGATCTCGTTTTTGGTGGGCCCCTACGACACAGTTACGATAACTGTACAACCAAAGTTCCTGGAGATAACTTGCACCCCTACACCGTCCGAGTCAACTCGCAATCGCCACTTCCCCCCAGCCACGACATGTGGGGAAGTACGACGTTACATTGAGAGAGGCATTCGTGAGGTCACCTCAGCCCTGCACTACACGAGAGACGCTGCCCACTATCTCGCATTCTACTGTCCCAGGGACCATCGGGGTCCGGACCCGAGGGAACCTCACCCGGCCGAGATCAACTTCCATAGTGGGGCACCGTGCACCCTCAGGTGTGAGCTAGCCGAAGAGAGGACATTCAGACTACCCCCTGGACATGAGAGGTGGTTCACTGAGGTACGTAGTAGAGTTCATATGACGTTATCACTGTGTGTTAGTTGGAAGTAAGGTGTGTAGTACGTTGGGATATCATGTGATGCAAGTCAGTGCAATGCTCTCATTCGGCCGATCGTATGGTGCCACATATTAGTTTCCCTGCTCTAATTATCGGACACTGTTTATGATCCAGATATTTTAATGTGACTGGATGTATCCCATTACGTGTAGGGGAGTGCGTGCAGTGGAAGACAGAGACGGTCCTCAAGAAAAACTGGTGGGTCGATCTTTAGTGTGTTGGACTGTGGAGTACTTGAGGAACCATGCTACATTAAAGACACCTGCTATAGTGTGATAGTGCATAGTCAGCATCTTTCGTGATCCAGAACGTGAGCCTGCATGGCCCACAGTGAATAATCAGGAAGAGGGTGTGGTCACACTTACAAATTTTCTTTCTTTCAAGTGTCAGCAACGTACGTGTACCCCTCTCCCTGATAATTCAGCATTCAGTATGTTCCAGGGAGCTGTGTGTGTGTGTGTGTGAGAGAGACAGAGAGTGTGTGTGTGTGTGTGTGTGTGTGAGAGAGACAGAGAGAGTGTGTGTGTGTGTGTGTGTGTGTGTGTGTGTGAGAGACAGAGAGAGTGTGTGTGTGTGTGTGTGTGTGTGTGTGCACACGCTCATGTATATGTAGCACATTTGTTGCACACTTTATGGCTTTGTCCTCCCTCCCCTCCAGCCCTCCCCTCCCCACCCCCTCCCTCCTCCACTGCTGCCACAGGATCGGGGACTGCCCGTCCCAGGACAGGTCAGTAGAGAAGTCAGTGTGGGATGTGTGAGTGTACACATTGTAGCCCTAGTTGTACATCAGCTCAGTAAACTAGCTGAACGAGGGTGCGGACGGGTGGTCATCGGCCAACTATTGAAAGCTCATTAATGAGTGGGTGAGGTCGGAGTCACACTAATGTTCAGAGGATGGCTGAGGGCACTTGTGTGATGTTTGCAGGGTGAAAACCCGAGATTGACTGTTGAGTTCTTTTCTCGGGAGGTCCCTTTAGCCTATGGGTCTGCATGACAATTGAGAGTAGGTATGTTATCTCATCTGTGTGGCTGCATTGTTAGCCACCTGACCACATTGTTAAACCAACAGTCACCTTTGACCTTGGTACAAGGTCTGGTAGTAAGCCACACCCACTTCCTCAGTATACACACAATTCAGTCACAATCCTGTCAAAGCCTAAGTAGAGCACTCACTGAGCGTCCATTGAAAAGATGCACGACATCAGTTGCCTCATACCCAGGCCTTCCCACCGTCCAGTTTTAGATTGCTTGCAGTAGTCATTGTTCGGGACGCTGGGGACTGGTTGCTGCACAACACTAATGTGGTTGGGACTGTTTCCGACTCAGTCTACATTGACATCACTCACTTGCCTTCCCCTCCATTCTTGCATACTGTGAGTGATCAAAAAGCTTGGGAACGAGTCTAAAGATGCAGGCTGTTTGATCTGCACAGTGAAGAGTACATTGTATGGTAATGCAGTATTGTTCGAGCATCATGAGATGTGATTGTGTAGGGAGTGTGTATGTTCTGACATGCACTGGCTGTGTGGCCACAGAGTGCTAGTGCTGGACAGAGTTGGCAGACATTGAACTGTGTTTCCCTGTGTCCCTCCTGGCAGGAGACAAGCCTGAGATGTGGCAGCTGCAGAGGTTTGTTGGTGTGAGCGGGAAGCCGGTCAGGGTGGTGGAGGAGGTCTGCGCTGACTGGGAGAAGCTGGCCCTTGCCCTCCAGTTCCGTGGTGGGGTCATCAGGGCAGTGGAACGAAGCCAGCACTTTCAGGTCGAAGCAGCATGTCTCACCATTCTGCAGAGGTGGCTGGATGGGGAGGGTCGACAGCCGGTGACCTGGGAGACCCTGATGGAGAGTCTGGAGGATATTGAATACGGCACTCTAGCCAGTGATCTGAGAAGGGAGCTGGAGCCATGAAGGATGGAGGACCATCCAGGAACAGGTGTGTGCATGGTCAGTAGTATGAGGATGTTCAAATGTGACTGTCGGTACGCTAGTGGTCACTCCCATAGGGACTGTGCTAACAGCTGTGACCAGTGGAAGCTCAGGACTCCATGCAGAATGTTTTGTAGCAGGTGGGATGATCACTATAGTAACCAATGTTCCCTGGTACACAACAGATTAGGCTTTTGCAATGGGTGATGAATTTCAAGACAGCAATGAATATTCTTGTTTCATAGTAATCACATGTTGTTTACTTCCTGTCAGAGATGGGAGGGAGGTCCCAGCAAGTGATAGCAGGTCATGAATAGTATCAGTGTCCTGTTCCAACTAGAGGTGTTCATAGAACACATACCTGCAGGGAAGGATAGCATGTAGCTACAATCGCCGGGGTATCTCTCTGTCCAAGTATAATTATACTGTCTACTGATGCTTCGATCGATGCATGATATTATTTTTTGGGTGAAGATGTGATATCGCGAATATACAGTGTTCGTGTATGCCCAAGGAGTTGGAGTGACCAACTATCATAAATTATATACAATGGCTTTGATCGAGAAGAGGTGGGACCAAATTTTATGAATAATAGGAAAAAATAGCCGAAACAATAGTAATGACGTCTGAGAAGTAGACTATAATAAGTGCTGGGATAAGACCATTTTCTACCGGTCATCTCGAAACATGAAGTTTCCGATTGAGTATGTTTCCTGTTTTTGAAAAGACTCTGTGATCATGAAGAGGTGGAGCCAATGTTATGAATATTATGTCCCTTTTTGGGGGGTCTATGTCACAAGATATTTCACTGGACAGACAGACAGACAACAGACAGATGACAGACGGACAAAACCGACTGCTTAACCCCGCTTCGCACATGCACGCGCGGAGTATGTATAACTACATCCCATCCCTAAAAGTGTGTACCTACATGGTACACAATTGTCCCGCGTCCTTGTCCCATGCTCCCTGTATGAATGGAGGAGGGAGGGAGGAGGAGTGGGGAGGGCCTGATAACCAGTTGTAGCTACTGAATTGAATGAAGCATTGCCTCTGGTTGTAGAGTGTCATGCAGTCGTGAGAGAATCCAGTTGTGAATGGGGGGCAGTGAAAGTAGTATTTCACTGGAGGCGCTGCATGCACCTCATTTCCACCATTAATTGTAGAAAAGAACAGGATTAGTACGTGCTTGGGTGGAATTAACAGTCTTCAAGTGCGTATACATTAATTAGACTGCTATAGACTAAAAGTTGTGTTGGTCCTATTCACTTGCTAGCCTCAATCATTCCCGGGCCAACTGCACTGCTTGCACCTGTGATTGTAGTACCAGTATTGACCCCGGTCCCTCTCCCTCCTGCCCCTTACAGAGATGGACTGGAGTCTGAACTTCTCTTCAGCAGCTGCCACTTAACCTGGGAGCAGGGACTCCTCTTGATGAGGGTGTGGGGCCCACCGTCAGACCAATGGAGACATGCACTAGCTGTGTTAATTATAGCAGGAGTCTGTGATTTTCTCATGACTTGTACTTACAAACATCTACATGTACGTAGTCTCGGTACCTGCAGACTACATATTTGCACACAGCAGAATATTCCGCCGTGTGCGAATATATAGGCTGGTACCGAGACTAAGGAGCTGTCAGTACAAGCTTCTATATGTTGGACTACTCCCTGGAGATGCCCTGTGTTAATTACAGTTAGGAGTCCTTGTCTCCTCTGTGATGAGTATTTTCAGTACATGTCAAGGCAGGATGTGAGACTTTAAATTGCTAGTTATTGGTAGTTATACTGTATAAGTGTTGCACATGCGCAGTGCAGTAATTATGTGGGAGGAATTCGTAATTTGCTCGAGCTAGCTGGGCGATCACGGCGATCTGAAGGGAACCCAAAGGCATGCAGTGCTCCTGCGTGCAGCTCTGTGAGACTATGCATGTGAGTGTGTAGAACGTCAATTCATCCAATTGCAACTTAATTGTCAGTTTGCCAGACAGTACAAAAATTGCATGATCTGGGTGCAAAGACTAGCTGAAGCATGACGTACTTTTACTGTCAAAAGGAGTTGGGGTACTAGTTCCTGAGAGCAAAAACTGGTAGAAACTACTTTCCCTTAGCCTCATTCACAGGCCTAGACCTACAAGGGGGTGACACTCCCATTAATTGACGCCAATGTCAGAGCTGTGACAGGGGTCAAGAAATCTTGACCGTCATTTTTGCTGCTTGACCACTTGACCGCATTGCAAAAAAAATTGACCGTTTGACTGCACTGTATTTCAGCCATTGACTGCTTGAACGCCGATAGTATATGGAAGAATGCATAGCGACTCCACCCCTTCCTTAGTATACAAGGTCAAGATTCGCCGATAAGCCCGGTCGCAGCTCTGATTACGGCGTTTATGGGAGTGTCACCCCCTTGACCTACACCTCAGTTTTTGCATGCTGCAAATGATCAAAAACTGGAGGTGTAGAAGGCCGGGGAACGAGGATATTTTCCCTAGGTCTGCTCCTGCATTGACAGTTTGGAGGTGGCTGGTGGTTGAGTGGTTGAAGCTTTCAGCAGTTACTGCTAACTGCAAGGTTTCTGGTTCGAGTCCCACCATTAGACCTGACGTAGTTTACGCCGCATCCTTCAGAGGAGATGTAAAGCCGTCAATCCCGGGGTACTGGTTAGCATTAGCATTCAGTTGCTATATTGGGTTCACCTCGTTAGCCACTTTACATTGTGGTTCTTGCATGGAGAAAAATACGTTTAGTCTGTGACGGCCTTCACAGTATACATTTGCGACGTCATCTTCCTTACTTAAATTCACTCTGAGAAGTTAACAGCGAGGACCCTACGGCAATGTTTACAGCACGAACTGAATTTGCATAAGGAGGATCGGATTCAATCGAGCCTAGATCAGATTTTCAGGGAAATCAGATCCACTGTGATTCCAGAAATGGTGACCAATGTAGTCCACATTGACTTGCAGTATCCCTGGCAAATTTAGTGGATCGTCTTTCAGCAGTATTACTGCAACCCACTCTGAGGATAGATATACCATGCTGTGCCTCGTGTAAACCTTATAGAGTGGTTGCACTTGACGTCACCGGCCGTAAAACAACCGAAACGCCCTCCGTTATACTCCGTTTCTTTCATAAGAGTGTGTGGCAAGAAGTAGTAATTTCTACAGTGATCTAATTAGAAATGCAAGCAGCTCGGAACTTACAAAGTACTACTGTGTGAACTGTCGCTGTAGCGCAGTTGCCATGCCGATTAGATCAAGCAGCTACGCGACCTGGAGTACAAGTGAGACAGTAGTTTCCGTTCAGCTGCCAGTGAACTTCATGTTCTTTTGCCACACGGAAGTACTCAGTCACTTGTTTTGTGGACGTCAATGCAACCGCTCTATAGTGGCTGGCTAATGATGTCTGTGAGTAATATTTTTGAGATTTGATATCAGTTCTTCAACCAATCAGACGGCTGCATTGACAGGATGAGTGGGAGCTTAAATTGCCAGTTGTTAGTATTTAGAGTAGGAGTGGGCGTTGCCCATGCACAGTATCACAGCAGTGTATGGTGGTGAGCATTGGAACGGGTAGCTTGCTGTGACAGATCGAGGTGAGGATCGAGGTGCCCGTGCAATGATGCATGTACTGTCAATCACTGTGAAAGCTGAACTAGTGTGGACACGGATATTCCAGGTGTGCTGAGCAGTAGCACATGGTAGTACAGTGGAACCTCTATAATCAGGACACCATTGGAGGACAATATAAATTCAGCTTTGTAGAAGGTTGTTCTCTTTTCGGAGGTCCAAGAAGTATGGGGAAACAAATTATTTGGGACCTCGTAGAGAGGTCTATTATATTGAGTCCCTATTACGGACAGTCCACTAGCAGACGTTTCACTGTAGTTGTATGCTTTAGGCCGGCTATATCACACACGCTACACTAGTACTGTTGACATTGCTATAATTATTGTATTGTTGACATGGTTGGTTTGTTTTCATGCAGATCCATTGATTTGGAGTTGAACGGGAGCAGTGACAATGGCAGAGGTTGGTGGTGGCCAGCCATGGGAACAGTTGATGTTGACTTGGGAAACACGTAGAGAAGCACCACATGAGATGAGGAGGGGTGCAGCTGTAGCTCATGGCAGCTTGGGCTATTACAATTCATTCGATAGCCATGAGGTGTTTGCATACAACTCGGAGAACAATGACTGGAGTGAACTGCCAGAGTGTCCTCAGCTTAACTTTGGACTGGCAGTTGTCAACAACCTCATAACTGCAGTTGGAGGTGTGTCAGGTGGACAAATTACCAACCGCCTTAGTAGTTTCAGTGGTGGTGAGTGGGTGCCAGTCAATCCTCCAATGCCCACCAAGCGATACAGGACTGCTGTCATTAGTGCAGAGAACTACCTCATAGCAGCAGGAGGAGTGGGAGTGGGAGGAGTCTTGTCCACAGTGGAGGTACTGGACATGAACACTCTAGAGTGGTACACTGCTGCCAGCCTACCAGAACCTGTCTTCGACATGTCAGCCACTGTCTGTGGAGAGTGTGTCTACCTCCTGGGAGGGTATGACAAGAACATCAACTCAACCCGTGTGGTCTTCACCTGCACCCTGGACTCCCTCATTCGCTCGTGTCACCCTCCCTCACAGACCCCACCCCACACTAGTGAAGCCAGTGTCTGGCAGTGTGTTGCTGATGTACCAGTGAGGAGGTCTACTTGCACCACCTTGAATGGGTGGGTGCTGGCCGTCGGTGGGTGGGATTTACATGGCAATCCCACAGCTGCTGTTCACATGTACAATCCTGACTCTGACTCATGGCTGGTTTTGGGAAACGTGCCGACAGCTCGATTGTTGTGCCTGGTGGTGGCACTGAGAGACTGCATTATTGCTGTTGGAGGCCACACAGGCTACTTCACAGTTCAAGTTGGCTATCTGCAATTATCAGGTGGGCGTTGTATATTTAGTGTATGACTGTATGTGAACAATACTCTTGTCCAGGGTCATATCTAAATTTGCTTTACTCCTCCATTGGTATTCTTCTGTGCTATGAAGGGGCGGGCCCTTTTCCCATTGTAGCCCCTCCCATTTGTGGTGGGGGGCTGTACATTAGAGCTGTAAACTGAGTCAGACAACCGGTTATTATTGACCAACCAATAACTGCCGATCAGTTAACCTAGCTGTCACACCCACTTAATTAATAAATAGCTGTAGAGATGGACTTCTTAGCAGTACTGTTGACTGAAATACCTTCTAAAGCAATAGTTCAAGTGAGCCGAGAGGTTCAAGATGTGGGAGAACTGCAGGTAGTACAGTGTGAAGGAGCGGAGCTCAAGTTCTTTCTTGAAAGCTTGGTTATGTGTGAATTAAAGGCAAGGTTGTTAAAAAAAAACGTGCAATATTGCATCAGTTCGCAATGATTTTTCAACCCGAAAAGAACAATTTTCAGCGCAGAAATTTGCATTCAGAAAAGTAGTGAAAAAATGAAGGAACTGCATGGTTATCCCAAGATTTAACATCATCGGTTCTATCCGAAACCTGATCCCACCGTATCTATAATCATTGTTTGGCGGTTGAGCCAGGCAGGCATATGGGATATGGATATTAAGGCCAGTTGAGATGCTGAACCTGTTGTGCCTTTTTTGTTTCTCAACTGGTCTTGCTATATCTCAAAACCCTACCCTTACTTCCGGCTTGGGGGGAATTAAGAGGCCCATGCCTCTCAACCAGCCCAGAGAAGGACAACGTCCTCTCCCCCCAAGCCCTTTCCTCCTAATCTACCATTACCTAATTACTTAATTACCTTATCCCTTAACTTCCCCTAACCACACACCGTGATGACGCACATCACATACAGAGGATGAGCAAATTACATACAACAGTTACAGATGGAACACAACTTCTCTAGAACTCAGTTCACAGCATCCCCTTTTCGCTCATTTGGCGACGGACAGCGATCTCGAGATACTTGCCAACTTTTCCCGCGGAATCCTCACGTAGAAGAGGTAGGCCGATCGAGCTCTCCCATCGTCCCAATGTTTGAATCGTGGAGTCTTCTATCCCGCAGGCCGCAGCCGTGGAAGCTGCCCCGATGCGAAAGCTGTGACCCGCATATAGCTCTGGGTTGTAGCCAGCCTGGCGAAGGCTCACACGTACTAGTTCAACAAAGCGAGGTCGGGTGAGAGGTCTGCCATCCTCCAAGCGAAAGAATGGACCGGACATTGTCCCCCGGGTCACTAGGTATGCGGTTATAGCCGCCACTGGGCACAGCTCATTACCTGTTTTTCCCACATAGACCATGACCCCCTTACGGAAGGGGTCCGTCTTGGACGCCTTGATCCTTATCTGAACCAGTGATGTCCTCGCTGGGTCATCAATGGCCACATCACCATGACTCAGATGGGCTCCTGGATCATAACCTGCCGTTGAAGGAACCGTAACCTCCCCAGAACGGAGGAATCCATAAAAACACATGCAGCAAGCTGCCCAAATCATAATGTTATTCCAATCTGTGGGTGTTTTGCTCCACACTTGCTGCATATCCCATAGGATCTTTGGTGTGATTGGCAGGCGGGTACGGGCCTGCCGGTTTGGGTCCTTGGCTTGCATACATTTGATACCTTTTAGGGTATACTCTAGCTTTGGTAGTGACTGCTTAAAAGGATCAGGAAATCCTCCCGATATCTGGAGATGTCACACCGCCGATAGGTAGCACTTCATTGTTGATACGCTAGTCCTTCCTGTGCCAAGAAACCCACAAATCAACAGAGAGACTGCTCTTGCTCTGACACTGGTAGAGGGGTAGTAGCTGCCTTCTCACAAAATTTTAAGTACCTATTTTTACCAGACCTGTAAGCTCTCTGGGTGGATGGGGCTAAGGCTGCCTGAAAATAGAAGCGAACCACTTCGTCCAGTTCTCTGAGGTCCAATCCAGGAGGGGGGACAGCAGACCGCTGACTAGATTGACAGGTATGGATACTGGCCTGCTGTTTGCCTGGGGATGGGAAGAAAAGAACGCTGAGAGACGATAGTGCGTCTGCCAACCCATTCTCAACGCCTGGCGTGTGCTTGGCAACTATTTGAAGTTCAACTTCGCTTCCATGAAAAACAGACACCGAAGCAACTGCATCAACCCTGGGTCTTTTGATGTACCCGAGTTAATGACCTCACACCACAGACTCATTATCACAGTTGCACTGAACTGTCCAGCCCTTCCAGAATTTGCCCCAGACCACAGCAGCTACAACAATGGGGAGAAACTCCATAATGGCAATGGAGGCCCCTTTCATTCCATCATACCATGGGTACTGGAACCATTCCGGACCCCATAGGGCCGCGCATCCCCAACTCCCTGATGCATCCGACCATAGCACTGTGTCGGGGCTCTGTCTGTGCAACACCCGCAGCATTGACACCCCATTCCATGACTCTAAAAAGGTGTGCCACCATGCTAGGTCAGACCTGAAGGAGCTGTTGAGCCTGATGTGATGATGCAGCTCTTTGGCCACTGTTGATAATGAAATCATCCTTCGCAGGAAACGGCGCCCTGGCCTCACCACCTTACACGCATGGTGCAACTGGCCAATAAGGGACAGTAACTCCCTCTTTTGGCACGACTTTCGAGGCCTCCACTCAACAATAACTGCCTGTAACCGCTCCAGCTTTGCTGCCGGCAGACGGAGTTCCAGAGCTCTAGTGTCAATTGCGATTCCAAGCAGGCCAATGCAGGTCGCTGGACCTTCCTGCTTGTCCGGGACTGTTGGACAGCCCAAGTCGTCACAGGAAGATAGGGCTGTTCCCAATGCCTCATCACATTCATCCGACTGGGGTTTTCCGGCCACCAAATAGTCATCCAAGTAGTGGGCCACCCACCTAACACCTCTGCTCCTAATCACCCACTCAAGTGCATCTGCCACTGCTGTAAACAACTTGGGGGCTGATCTGAGGCCGAAAGGGAGGGCCGAGTCAAGATAGATCTCACCCTCCCACTTCATCTGGATGGACTGGTACCATCCGGTAGGCCTTTGCCAAGTCAAATTTGGCTAGTTTTGCCCCCCGGCCAAGTTGCAGAACCATTTCTGCCACATCGTCCACTGCTATATAGGAGAGACTGCAAAGCTCACTTGAAATCCCCTCATTCACACTACCACCCCTTGGTGAGGAGAGGTCTACGATCAGTCTCCACTTCCCAGTTTGGCGGCCTTTTGGAATAACCCCGAACGGACTGATGTGCACCCCTTCCGTCTCCTTTTGGGTTAGTGGGCCAAGTAAGCGGCCAGCCTCCCTCTCGTTTGCTAAGTACTCCTCCACGACTCCCGGGTTCTCCTTGACTGACTTCATGTTCCCCGCTGCTGACTTACAGACATGCTCCTGGTAATTGAACCCAATTCGAAAACCCTCCCGGATCCCTTGCAACAGAAAGTCCACAAACTCCCTATTCGGGTGCTGCCTAAGGGCTGTCTCCCATGCCCGGAGTTTTAGTGATGTCGTTACCCTGGATAGGTGGTGTGGGAGAGGTAGAGACGTCCATGGCCTGCACCTGGCCAGTGCCAGCAGATCTGCTGTGTACCTGTTGTGGTGCTTGTCAGCCACCCTGACAGGCGACTCCCACTGATGGACCCAGTTGTCCAGTTCCAGGGGCTTATACGGGCATTCATTCCCTTTATCTGTGGGTGCGTATTGTTCAGAGGGCAAAGGAGACATGCCTGGTTGTCTAATAGCTATTGAGAATGGTCCCTGCACTTATCTTGTGTAACCTATGCTAATTGATGACCATCTATTGTAAGTTGCTTTTTTTAAATTTTAAGAGGTGACTGCGACAGCTCTCCAGAAGAGAACGATCACACCAACCCAACGTCAGTGGACAAATGCCCTCTTCCACCGAACTGTCCCAGTCCCCTCCGTCCTAGCTTTCATGGTTCCCGGAAAGATTGATATTTGACAGCCCCCCAAACTGGCTGCTGTACACCAAATCATAACAAACTTTGCATGCCAGGCAACATCATCATGACTGCCTCGTGGCCACCGATGCAAGAGATAGGTTATATGATGAGATACATGTTTGTGTAGCATGTTCCTGGGGTTACACGCAGGCACCCACACAAAGAGTAACAGTATAGTTCTGTTCCAGTACTGTGGCCTTAAGACTCTCTCCATCGGTTCTGGGCCACACCCCTCGCTTCCTCCAGTCCCCTCCTGCACTGGGAGGATGGATGGTGGCCAGCACACTTTGAACACGTGGCGGAACTTGCAGGCACTATTATAGGGACACGAGCCATCACGGTCAAACAAGTAGCAAATACCACCCCAGGCTTTCAATCCTGAACGGTATCTGGTGGGCCTCTGCCCACTCTCTGCCAGTGTGGGCAGTTCTGGTCTCTGCCCTTGAAAGGCTAGCGGTCTACCGTGAGGGCAGTCCTCCTGTGCATGTCTGAAGGAGTTGCATTTGGCACAGGACGGGACCCTTTTTGCCTGACCCGTGAAACACTGGCTGTATAGATGGGATCCAGCTCCGTCCAGTCCCGGTTGCCTGACGCCGCTGCTTTGAGCCGGTAGTTGTGGTCGTGGATCCGCCAGCCCGGGTCCTCAAACTCTTGCTGCGTCCTCACAATTGTCAGCATATACGCTATCATACCCGGCATCCTTTCGGGGTACTTCTGGTGCATGACCGCCATGTACACCAAGAAACACTGTGACCGTGAGGTGATGTCCGTCACCTGTTTCTTCTTCGGCCTTCTACCTCCAGACCTGGTAGTATAATAAACCGTTGTGGATCCGGTTCAGGGTTCAGCACCTCAAGGGGCGCAATTCCCCAAGCTCAGCAAATTCCCACCGTTGCAGTTTCTCCAACAGGCGCTTGGGGATGGCAGGGAGGCCGTCCCCAATCCATGAGGCTTGGGCATGCTGCTCGGCGGTAGACCCTTGCGCCACCAGCCACCCTGGCAGGCTCCCCATCTCTGCCAGAGCCAACCCCAGTGGTTACTGTTGCGACTTTTTGCCACTGCTCGATCCCTGGTCTTCCAGACTGCTCGGACCCTCCAAGGGACCAATTGTGGGGACACTGGCCAGTGATGATGCAGGGGGTGTCAACCCCAGCTGCACCTCTGTATGAAAGGACGAAACTATGTTTAATTGGGGAGCACAGGCACCACTGCCCTGAAACGGAGGCACACCCTTGCCCTGATTAGGAGGCACCTTCTTGGCCTCATTAACCACCTCACCCTGTTCTGTATACATACCCCAGGCAGTCCCAACAGCTGCCACACCCACCTTAGGCGCCTCTTTGGCCACTCGGGTGCTGGGACCTTGCCCAGTTCCCCATCCACCCCCTGCCCCAGTGGCAGACAATTGCACACTGGGTGCCCCTGACAGTGACCAACTTCCCACGGCCCCTGTGGCCGTACATGCCTGGCTGACGGATGCCAGGACCATGCCTGGCCCCAGTGGCAGACAAACACGCCTCAAGTGCCCCTCTATTGGCACCATGCCACATTGTCCCAGCGTGGCAATTCCTCCCCTGGCCCCTGTGGTCATCCACATTTCTGGCCCCTGTGGCCATCCACATTTCTGGCCCCTAGCTGTGGCCATCCGCATTTCTGGCCCCTGTGGCCATCCACATTTCTGGCCCCTGTGCACGTGGCCAACCAGATTTCCGGCCCCTGTGGCCATGCATCATATATCCACATTTCTGGCCCCTGTGGCCAGCCCCATTTCTGGCCCCTGTGGCCAACCACATTTCTGGCCCCTGTGGCCACCCACATTTCTGGCCCCTGTGGCCATCCACATTTCTGGCCCCTGTGGCCATCCGCATTTCTGGCCCCTGTGGCCATCCGCATTTCTGGCCCCTGTGGCCATCCACATTTCTGGCCCCTGTGGCCATCCGCATTTCTGGCCCCTGTGGCCATCCACATTTCTGGCCCCTGTGGCCATCCGCATTTCTGGCCCCTGTGGCCATCCACATTTCTGGCCCCTGTGGCCAACCAGATTTCCGGCCCCTGTGGCCATGCATCATATATCCACATTTCTGGCCTCTGTGGCCAGCCCCATTTCTGGCCCCTGTGGCCAACCACATTTCTGGCCCCTGTGGCCACCCACATTTCTGGCCCCTGTGGCCATCCACATTTCTGGCCCCTGTGGCCATCCGCATTTCTGGCCCCTGTGGCCATCCGCATTTCTGGCCCCTGTGGCCATCCACATTTCTGGCCCCTGTGGCCATCCGCATTTCTGGCCCCTGTGGCCATCCACATTTCTGGCCCCTGTGGCCATCCACATTTCTGGCCCCTGTGGCCAAACAGATTTCCGGCCCCTGTGGCCATGCATCATATATCCACATTTCTGGCCTCTGTGGCCAGCCCCATTTCTGGCCCCTGTGGCCAACCACATTTCTGGCCCCTGTGGCCACCCACATTTCTGGCCCCTGTGGCCATCCACATTTCTGGCCCCTGTGGCCACCCACATTTCTGGCCCCTGTGGCCAACCACATTTCTGGCCCCTGTGGCCACCCACATTTCTGGCCCCTGTGGCCATCCACATTTCGGGCCCCTGTGGCCATCCGCATTTCTGGCCCCTGTGGCCATCCGCATTTCTGGCCCCTGTGGCCATCCGCATTTCTGGCCCCTGTGGCCATCCGCATTTCTGGCCCCTGTGGCCATCCACATTTCTGGCCCCTGTGGCCATCCGCATTTCTGGCCCCTGTGGCCATCCACATTTCTGGCCCCTGTGGCCAAACAGATTTCCGGCCCCTGTGGCCATGCATCATATATCCACATTTCTGGCCTCTGTGGCCAGCCCCATTTCTGGCCCCTGTGGCCAACCACATTTCTGGCCCCTGTGGCCACCCACATTTCTGGCCCCTGTGGCCATCCACATTTCTGGCCCCTGTGGCCACCCACATTTCTGGCCCCTGTGGCCAACCACATTTCTGGCCCCTGTGGCCACCCACATTTCTGGCCCCTGTGGCCATCCACATTTCTGGCCCCTGTGGCCACCCACATTTCTGACCCCTGTGGCCATCCACATTTCGGGCCCACAGCTGCCCGTACTTTCTACATGGATGCTGGGACCTTGCCCGGCTCCAACTCCACCCATTGTCCTGTTGGCAGACGACCACGTATCGGGTCCCCCCGCCCCAAATGTGACCACTTCCCATGGCCTCTGTGGGTGTTTATGTGTGATCCGGCCCGACTGTCTGACCACAACTCGGTTTGGTCAGTCCCACTAAGCTACTTAGGGGGCTCCGTGGGCGTTGGACTACCTGACATGCACGGCTCCCGACCCTTCGGCCTTTTACCCATCTGGGGCTGCCCGGCGTTACGTAGCTAAGTCAAACTCAATGCCGGGACCCTGTACCCCGCTTAGCACAAACAGCCCTCGCTGAATATGCTTCTCACCTTGTGAACCGCTTCCTTCCCCTTCGGATGCGTGGTCCCTTGGACTGGCCGGGGTGGTGTGGGTCAACAGCCTCGGGGCGACGAGCTCCGCCAGGCGTCCAGCCACTCGCTCCACTATCGCGTCTGATAGCTCGACTGACGACTCGTCCGACATCTGAACACCGTCTGATCACGATCGCCGCTCCTCTCGCAAACTTCTTCTCAGGTCGCACACTTTTCTCAGCTCTCAAAATTTCTCAGCTCTTGGTAGCGTTCTCTGTCAAGCCAAACTGGCGGGATACCAAAATTGGCGGGATACAAACCACGCAATCGTGCCTAGCTCATCCCAACCCATTTGGCTGAGTGACCCCTGCCCACAACAATTATCCCCTCGATGTTAACCTGGTTTAACCAAGGTTAAACTTCATTTAACTGGTCTTAGTGTTGTCAAAAAATCTAAAGATACAAGCTATGAATGTCGTTAAGCCATGCAGAAAACAAGCACACTTGCCAAATTACATTCATTCTACAACTTAAAGTGGCAACCACACTACTGGTAGCCGGTGCTACTTGCCGGTAGTGCAAGCTAGCTTGTTCCAATTAATGCACATGTCACATGACGACCATGCTCAGCCGATGAAGTGTGTGATGGTATCTTTGTCGGTACATGTACAATCACTACAATGATGCATGTCAGTACGTGTCCTCCAATTAATACCGCTACCTGTACAGCACACTTGTCAGTTGGATTGCCACTAGTAGCTGTCACATTTCCACGTACAGCAGTTCTAAGAGTTGGTAGCTAAAACATAGCCTCATTCCCAGGCCCCATACGTAAAATCAAATAGGGTTACCGTAGTCGCGCGTTATTAGGCGCAGCTCACTTATAGGTGCGTATTCGCTGTTAGGCGCAGGTTCAACTCTCGTCCCAAGTTCTCGCTGTTAAGCGCTGCAGTCTTCTTCCAGAAACTCTGCCATTTTCGATCATACGGAGTGGAAAACAGTTATAATTCCAATTGAAGCGCACTTCCTGTTCGAGGAATGTCATTATTAAAATATTTGTTATTAGGCGCATCTCGCTTATAGGCCCATATTTCCTTCCTGTGGAGTTATAGGCGCATGCGCCTAATAACACGCGACTACGGTATTGAACGAGGCTATAACCAAGACATATGAGCAACATGCATGCACCAAATTTAATTCCCACCAATATTTCCAGCTGTATACGGTATTCCGCTGTCCTGCATGCCCCTAGTTCCCAGCTTTTGTTGCACACCAACACA
Organism: Axinella damicornis; assembly: GCA_963931865.1. Lineage (NCBI taxonomy): Eukaryota > Metazoa > Porifera > Demospongiae > Axinellida > Axinellidae > Axinella > Axinella damicornis. Next base: position 17,552,104 of record OZ007506.1, read on the forward strand.
GTACACTCTGAAATCAACTCTCCCATCCTGCTAGCTAGGGGTGCTCGAATTGGAACATGCAATCAAGCTAGCCCATGCTTCCACACTGTACATACTAACTGATTAACCACCCTCGGTCTCCAGCTTTTTGTCGCATACTATAGTATGTAAGGATTTCAGTCTGTAAGCACAGAGGTGGATATTGCCACACTCCTGGTACGGTAAAGCTCACTCTTCACAATGATGCCTCACCATGTGGAGACTCTTAGACTACTAGGGGTGTATTGGATGTCGTGCGGGTACCAAATCAGTAGTCATCCATAAGGGCTGTGTGTATTCACGTCGCGATCTAATATTTTCAAGTGGCCAATGCGCATGAAATGGATCCTCAAAGCAGGAGACAACATGCCCTAGGATGGTGTAGGTTGCATCAGTTCCAAGTGCTTTATTTGTGTAAATTGGTACTACATAGAATATCCCCTCCCTCATTCTCCACTCCCCCTCTCGTCTCACCATCCCTCCCCTCTCCACTCCACTGTCCCTTCCCTCTCCCCCTCTCCTCACACTATCCCTTCAAATTCCCTCTCTCCCTCTCCTTTCACCAATCCTTTATTCTCATCCTCTCCTCACTCCTGTACGCAGATGAGCAGAGACATCTGGCTGCCTTTGAGCTGGCTATGAGGCAGAAAGGATCACTGGACAAAACCATCATGCAGTGCGTCTTTGTCGGCCCTCCCCGCTCTGGCAAGAGCTCCCTAATGAAACGTATCGTAGGTGAACGCCCCACCCCCTCCTCCCCCAGCACTGGGGTAGCTGACAAAATGGTGCAAGTTGAAATTGTGAGATCATCAACAGCAGCTGCAAGTGTGTCAGGCTCAACGTGGGTCAAACTCAGCCATGATGAGGAGGCTGTCACGGTAGTCATGGACACAGTTCAGAGTCATTCTGGTCAGGCAGCTCACAGTGAAACACATTCACAGGCTTCAGTAGCTGTAGCACCTGTGAATCAGAATGGGCTTACCACCACAACACTAGTCAGTAGTGTACCAGAGCACAGAAACCAACCCCAGCCACACCAGTCTCCCAGTCCAGCCACAGCTAGCACATAGCCACACCTTCCCTCTCCGACTAGTTCCGCTAGCACCAATACGGTTGACCTCAAGCCCTCAGTGGATTTCTGCCAAAATGCTCTCCGGACAAATCCTTTCTATGCAGTTAGGGCTTCCCAGGAACGAGGGTGGATGGTCTACCTCACAGACACGGGAGGTCAGATTGAATTCCAGCTAGGAGCTCCTTCCTCTCTTAGTGTCAGGTCCGTCAGTGTTCTTCCTGGTCTTCCGATTGGACCACAACCTCAACAAGCGATTCATGGTGGAGTACGTCCGCTCCACTGGGGCAACGTCAGAGCCCTACCAGTCCAACTTCACAGTGAAGGAGGCCCTCCTGCAGTCCATTGCCAGCATTGCCTCCATGGGGACATACGTCAACAAGGGGGAGCAAGTCCCACTGAGATCCAAGGTGTTCTTTGTGGGAACACACAAGGATAAGATTTCTCAGAAGCAAATCAATCGCATTGATCGCTGCCTCCAGCAGTTGGTGAGATCCACAGGTCTGTATCGAGAAGGCATGATCCAGTTTGCCTCTGAGTCCCGAATGCTACTGGCAGTCAACAACCTGTCCCGTGATGATTCTGATGTTCAGTTGGTTCGAGCAGCTGTGGAGCGAGTCGGCAGCCAGGGTGATTTCAAGATCAGGGCCCCCCCTTCCTGGATGATTTTCAGCCTGACCATTCGACAACACAAGGAACGAGTTCTCAGCTACGAGCAGTGCTTCGAGATAGCCAGGCAGTGCGGCATTGAGACACGAGAGGAGCTGAACGAAGCTCTGTGGTTCCTCCACACCAAGGTGGGTCTGATTCGCTACTTCCAGGGAGAGGGTCTGGAAGACCTCCAGAAGATTGTGATCACAGACCCACAGGTACTCTTTGACATGAATACTGTCCTTGTGGTGGAGACCTTCACTTTCGACAAAGTTGACCCAGCCATTCGGGAATACTTCAAGAGGAAGGGTATCTTCCCATTCAGCACCTTCGAAAGGATCAGTGGGAACTCAGAGCAGCTCCTGACTCCGTCACGGCTAGTGATGATCCTGGAACACCTCCACATCATTGCCCCACTGGAGGAGGAGGAGGATGGGGAGAGGAGATACTTCATGCCATGCGTACTGGCACACACCAAGCCTGCACAAGCCACCTCACTGGTGGAACGAATTGCCCGAGCAATCACAGCTGTATTTAGGCCATCAGCTGAGCAAACACGTAACAGTTCCTCCCTCCTCATTGGCTTCAGATGTGGCTACTGCCCCAAGGGTCTCTTCACGGCCCTGGTGGTGTACCTCCTGGCTAACACAGAGTCTGATTTCCAGTGGAGGCTCCAGAGAGACAGAATCTTCAGAGATCAGATCTCATTTTCTGTGGGCCCCTACAACACAGTTACGATAACTGTACAGCCAAAGTTCCTGGAGATAACTTGCACTCCCACACCATCCGAGGCGACTCGCAATCGCCACTTCCCCCCAGCCACGACATGTGGGGAAGTACGACGTTACATTGAGAGAGGCATCCGTAAGGTCTCCTCAGCCCTGCACTACACGAGAGACGCTGCCCACTATCTCGCATTCTACTGTCCCGGGGACCATCGAGGTCCAGACCCAAGGGAACCTCACCCGGCCGAGATCAACTTCCATGGTGGGGTACCGTGCACCCTCAGGTGTGAGCTAGCGGAAGAGAGGACATTCAGACTACCCCCTGGACATGAGAGGTGGTTCACTGAGGTACGTACGTAGTAGAGTTTGTATAATTGCATGTTATCACTGTGTGTCCGTTGGAAGTAAGGTGCGCAGCATTGAGATATCATGTGACACATTTCAGTATGCCATGTGGTGCCTCATTATTAGGTTCCCTTTTGCTCTAGTTATCTGACGCAGTTTAGTTTTGATGGTTTAATGTGATTGGCTGTATCCCATTCTGTGTAGGGGAGTGAGTGCAGTGGAAGCCAGAGACGGTCCCCAGGAGAAACTGGTGGGTCTTTAGTGTGTTGTACTGTAGAGCAAGAACACGAGCCTGCATGGTTATCCTCGTTCCCAGGCTCGTACGGGAACGAGGGTAATTTCAGTACTGTCGCCATTGCTATAATTATGTTGTACTGTGGAGTGAGAACATGATGAGCCGGCCCCATGTGAGTAATTAGGAGAGGGCGTAGCCATGCACACTTGCAAATTTTCCCTCAAGTGTGACCAACCCTCTCACTGATAATTCAGTGTGTGGTTTTGAGGACGAGTTCCATTGTGTGTGTGTGTGTTGATTGTGTGTGTGTGTGTGTGTGTGTGTGTGTGTGTGTGTGTGTGTGTGTGTGTGTGTGTGTGTGTGTGTGTGTGTGTGTGTGTGTGTGTGTGTGTGTGTGTGTGTGTGTGTGTGTGTGCATGTAGCCTCTTCCCAGTCTGTTCCAGTTCCAGTTGTTGTTTGCTTGCAGTACAACAAAATAATACCTCATGACCTCATAGCTACTGTATGTGATGTGAGGAGGTTTAGCAGACACTCCTCAATTCAAAATACTCCTGTTTGTGTAGGTACATGTGCAGTAAATGAGGATTTCATAAAAGTCTGCAGTTGTCACCATGTAAACTTTAATACTGTACATACATGTAGTACTAGTATGTGAGTGTGTGTATGTGCATGCATGTGTTATACACTTCCACAGAACACTTTAGGATTCTGTCCTCCCTCCCCTCCAGCCCTCCCCTCCCCACCCCCTCCCTTCTCCCCTGCTGCCACAGGATCGGGGACTGCCCGTCCCAGGACAGGTCAGTAGAGAAGTCAGTGTGGGATGTGTGAGTGTACACATTGTAGCCCTAGTTGTACATCTGGTGGCCATCCCAGTGTGTGATGATGGTATCCTGTCACTGTTGAAACTCAATTGTACTCTGACAAGTCACTGTGACCCATGTAACCACAGTGTAGTAGACTCAGGTGAGAGAGTCTTGTTGCTAGGAGACAGAAGCACATGACACTTGAGAGTAGGTGTATGATATCTACATGTATGTGACCACCTGACCACATGGTTAAATTAGCACAAATACAGATTTTGGGGGGTTGCTATATGTTAGTGGGGCGAGCCTGAGCGAGCCCCACATAGACATGTCAAACGTACCGTAAATATTATAAACACATGCAAAAGTTCCACATTTGCTTCATGACAAATTTACATGTGCTCGCTCAACAACAAAGCTCAACGAGTTAGCTAGAGGCACGAATCGTGAACCGTGTACTTCTTGGATGGCTACAGGGACGGAGACCACTCATGAGTCTACCTCTTCAATGGCTACAGCAATGGGCGCTACCGCACAGCAACAAAGACTGCGAGAGTGCGACTTCTTCGCTGATCTAGCTAGCTACAAGTTCACTGACTTGCAGCTGCACGGTTGCTCATTGTGTTGAGGTCACTTGTTGACCTAGCTATCTGTGCTCTTCAATGGCTACAGTCATAGGAGCTACTGCATAGCGAAAGAAGAGAGTGAGATCGAGTGCTTTCATCTGTTCGTGTCGCATGTATACATCATGTACTGTCCATACACTGTTCTTGTGCTGGAATTCTACAGCCTGAGGTTGATCAAGTTACATTCGAATGAAAGTGATATGCATGCTCATGCACTCGCTCAGGCTCGCCCCCTAATGTTATGCATTCTTCTAATTAGACAGACAGCAGATGATGGACAGACAGGAATATACCGATTGTTTAATTAACACCTGCGTGTGTGGGGTAACCCACTTTCACTGTATATGGTCAGTCACAATCCCAGTCACAGCCCAAGTAGAGCACTCACTGGAGTGAGCGTCCATTGAAAAGTTACAATACATCAGCTGCCTCGTACCCAGGCCATCCCACCGTCCAGTTTTAGATTGCTTGCAGTATAGTTGTTGTTCGGGACACTGGGGACTGGTTGCTACACAACACTAATGCAGTTGGGACTTCAGTCTACATTGACGTCACTCACATGATAAAATGTACTAGGCCTTCCCCTCCATTCTTGCATACTGTGAGTGATCAAAAAGCTTGGGAACGAGTCTAAAGATGCAGGCTGTTTGATCTGCACAGTGAAGAGTACATTGTATGGTAGTGCAGTATTGTTCGAGCATCATGAGATGTGATTGTGTAGGGAATGTGTATGTACTGACATGCACTGGCTGTGTGGCCACAGAGTGCTAGTGCTGGACAGAGTTGGCAGACATTGAACTGTGTTTCCCTGTATCCCTCCTGGCAGGAGACAAGCCTGAGATGTGGCAGCTGCAGAGGTTTGTTGGTGTGAGCGGGAGGCCGGTCAGGGTGGTGGAGGAGGTCTGCGCTGACTGGGAGAAGCTGGCCCTTGCCCTCCAGTTCCGTGGTGGGGTCATCAGGGCAGTGGAACGAAGCCAGCACTTTCAGGTCGAAGCAGCATGTCTCACCATTCTGCAGAGGTGGCTGGATGGGGAGGGCCGACAGCCAGTGACCTGGGAGACCCTGATGGAGAGTCTGGAGGATATTGGACACGGCACTCTAGCCAGTGATCTGAGAAGGGAGCTGGAGCCATGAAGGATGTAAGACCATCCCAGAACAGGTGTGTGCATGGTCAGTAGTATGAGGATGTTCAAATGTGACTGTCAGTATGCTACCATAAGGACTGTGCTAACAGCTGTGACCAGTGGAAGCTCAGGACTCCATGCAGAATGTTTTGTACCTGATCACTATAGTAACCAGTGTTCCCTGGTACAGGCATTCTAGCAATGGGTGATGAATTTCAAGACAGCAATGAATATTCTTGTTTAATGGAAGTCATAGTAATCACATGTTGTTTACTTCCTGTCAGAGATGGGAGGGAGGTCCCAGCCAGTGATAGCAGGTCATGAATAGTATCAGTATCCAGTTCTAACTAGAGGTGCATGTTCATAGAACACATACCCTGCGGGGAAGGGTAGCGTGTAGCTACAATCGCCAGGGCATCTCTCTGTCCATTTTTCGGTACAGCTGATGCTTCGATTGATGCATGATGATTATGTTTTGGGTGAACATGTGCTATCGCGTATACAGTGTTCGTGTATGCCCATATCCAAGGAGTGGGAGTGACCGCTTGCCGTATAAACAACGACTTTGATCATGAAGAGTTGGGACCAAATTTTATGAATAACGTCTGAGAAGTATATAAATGCCGGGATAAGACCATTTCGTCATCTCGAAACATGGAGTTTCCAACTGTTTTTGAAAGGACTCTGCGATCATGAAGAGGTGGAGCCAGTGTTATGAATAGTTATGAAGAGATCCCATATGCTCCCTGTATGAATGGAGGAGGGAGGGGGGAGGAGTGGGGAGGGCCTGATACCTATAGCTATTTTATCACTACTGAATTGAATGAAGGTTTTGCCTCTGGTTGAGAGTATCATGCAGCGTTGAAGCTAGGTGACAAGAAAATCCAGTTGTGAATGGGAAGCTCCATAGGGTCAGATCCATAAGGTGGGGGGGGGGGGGGGGGGGGGGGGGATATATGCAAAACGTATGTATGATGCTGGATCAAGGTGCTTTACATTAATTGTGCCTCATTTTTCACCATTAGCTTGGTAGGTCAGAAAAGAACGGGATGGGTATATACACGTGCTTGGGTGGAACTAACAGTCTTCATGTACATACACTACTTAGACTAACAGCTGTGTTGGTCCTATTCACTAGCTAGCCTCAATCATTCCTGGCATGCAGCTTGCAGTATACATGCAGTCAAACCTCCGAACAAAGGACACTTTGGGAACAATATAAATTCAAGTCTTTGTCCTTTGTAGAGAGGTTGTCCTCTTCTCGGAGGTTCAAAATGTATTAGAACCATAGGCGAACCAATTATTTGGGACCTTGAAAAGCGTCCTTTGTAGAGAGGTTTATTATATTGTGTCCCTATCTCGGAGGGTCCACTATCGGAGGATACACAGCTACACAGCTGTGATTGTGATAAATCACAGCTGTGTAGCTCTGTTGAACCTCCGAGAAGAGGACAACCTCTCTCAAAGCCTGCAGCTGCTGTACATGCACCTATAGCACAGGGAACCAGAGCAAAGACATGGAACTATTAAGTAGACTTGCCTATATGTGTTGTGTTTGTTATCGGTGTGTTGTAAAACCACATGTGTCTCATAAGCTCTCATGAGCTGGCTGCTCCTGGCAGGTGACATAAAAGATTGATTGATTGATTGATTGATTTGCTTATTGACCCTGGTCCCTCTCCCTTCTGCCCCCTTCAGGGATGGACTGGAGTCCAAACTTCACTTCAGCAGCTGCCACTCTTAACCTCTGGGGAGCACTAGAGACTCCTCTTGATGAGGGTGTCGGGCTCTGCTGTGGGCACAGATGAAGGTAGACCCTCCCCCACCATCAAAACAATGGATCGAGACCCTCCCACCGTCGGAACAATGGAGACACACTAGCTAGCTGTGTTAATTAGGAGTCTCTGTTGTCTGTGATTTTCATTACGTGTTCTCATGACTTGAAATACAAACATCTACCCAGGAAGTTAGCCTCGTACCCATGCCTTCAATCGCGGGGGGGGGGGGAGAATAGTCTCGTTCCCAGACCCTCCCGAAACGCGTTTCGGGAGGGTCTGGGCACGAGACTAGGGGAAGAATGCGATTGAAGGCCTGGGTACGGGTCCGGGTACGATCACGACGAGGCTACACAGGAAGTGCATGATTAAGTGTTGCACATGCGCAGTAATTCATGATGTGGCATGGGAGGAAACAAATTTAAACTGCTCGCGAGCTAGCTGCAGGGCGTTTATGTCGATCACGGCGAAGGGAACCCAAAGGCAGTGCAATGCTCCTGCGTGCAGCTCTGTGAGACTATGCATGTGAGTGTGTAAAACGTCAATTCATCCTATTGCAACTTGTCGGCACAAACCCCAATTTATAGTTTTGCAGACAGTACAAAAAGATGAACCATGCATGCATTAAGTAATAATACTGTCAAAAAGGAGTTGGGGTACTACCTCCTGAGAGCAAAACTGGTACGGACTATTTTTCCTTAGCCTCATTTCCAGGCCTAGGCCTTCTACACCTCCAGTTTTTGCATACTGCAAACAATCAAAAACTGGAGGTGTACAAAGCCTGGAAACGAGGCTATACTTTCCCTAGGTCTGCTCCTTGTTTATCTGCATTGACAGTTTGTGGGTGGCTGGTGGTCGAGTGGTTGAGGCATTCGACTGCTAACTGCATGTAACTGCAAGCTTGCTGGTTCGAGTCCCACCATTACTGGACCCTGACATACTTTATACCGCATCCTTCGGAGGGGATGTAAAGCCGTCAATCCCGGGGTACTGGTTACAGGGGCGGATCTAGGGGGGGGGGCATCGGGGGCCGGTGCCCCCCCCTTTTGCTTCTTCACCGCTTTATTTTCCTCCTTACGGATCAGTTGGAATATACGGCACCTCGGAAATTAATTAATTATTCGAGTGGGCGGGGCTAGGCAAGTCACGTGGTGGTGTTGCCGAGCCGTAAAAGTGGCTGCTTCGTGGGGTCTGTCCAAGTGATCGGCCAGCATGCCCTGCTATGGTCACTTCGTGCAGCGAGCGAATGAAAAGCTCAGAGAAAGGTGTGTCAGTCCTTATACTTGAATCCATGGTGCCAGGTGGTATCGACGACATATTAACAGTATGGTGGAGGCGTACAAAAATGACAAGAATCGTCTGAAAAGTCACAAGAATCATCCGAAAATGATAGAAAACGATGGAATTCAGTGATTCTCTCCACTCCTCCAAACAACACTGGACCTATCTCCAGCGCAGGGACATGATTGAGCAGTTGCAGGTCGATCACAAGTCTGACTTGGACTGAGCATGGATAATAGAGCACAGGGATGGACTGAGTAAGAGCGGGGGGCTCTATCCTTTCTGGATTATTCCCTCCACCGGATCTGAAACTGATATAGGGCCTAGATCTAGACTGATTTGTGTTTGTGTGTGTGTGCAATGCCATGCCCTATGGGTCCCGCAAAATTTTAATCATTAACTACCTGTATCGCGCGCATGTACTTAACCCCGCAACACCACCACGTGACTCGCCTAGCCCCGCCCACTCGAATAATTAATTAATTTCCGAGGTGCCGTATATTCCAACTGATCCCTCCTTACTAACTTGCTGCCGCTACGTTGCAACTCCTGACCTGGCCTCCTCAGCTCGCAATACCGTGCGTTGCGGCCGTTGCCTGAAACCGAACGGCTTGGGAACGAGACCACGATCTAGTATACCCCTCCGTGTACGTACGTATTACGTTCGTGAGCGAAATTTGAGCAAGGAAGAAGCTCATGGCGGCCCTGGGACCTGCAATCCTCGTACATCTGGAACTTGCAGTGCAAAGCGCGAAGGTGCCACGAGAGCCCATCCTGAGAAGTGAAAAATGAAGGCGAAAAATTTTTTCCGCGCTTCGCGCGGACTGATCAGCGCTACGCACCTCTATGCACTGCCTCCGGCAGCGTTTAATATAGTGCCCCCCCCTTTCATAAATCCTGTATCCGCCCCTGGGTTAGCATTAGCATTCAGTTGCTATTGGGTTCACCTCGTTAGCCACTTTACATGGTGGTTCTCGCATGGAGAACCCATGTTTAGTCTGTGACGGCCTACACAGTATACTTTGCGACATCACCTTCCTTACTTAAATCATAGATAATAGAAAGTGTCTGGGGGGTGGTCACATGGTAGAGTTATGCGCATGCATCCTAGGAACCGTAAAGGCGCCAAACACAGACCAGCTGCTTCAGCTTGTGAACGTCGTCGGTTAAGCTGCAGCAGAACTTCCCTCCCTTCCCTTCCCGTCTTTTCTGTTACTTGGCCGTTTAGTCTGTGACGGCCTTCTCAGTACACATTTGTGACATCACCTCGGGAGCCCTACGGCAACGTTTATAGCACGGATTGAATTCGCATAAGGAGGATCAGATTCAATCGAGCCTAGATCAGATTTTCGGGGAAATCAGATCCACTGTGATTCCAGAAATGGTGACCAATTATATTCTACATTGACTTGCAATATCCCAGGCAAAGTTAGTGGATAGCCTTTCAGCAGTATTACTGCAACCCACTCTGAGGATAGATATACCATGCTGTGCCTCTTGGAGCCTCGGTAATTGGGGAGAAGAGCTCTTCTCCCCAATTACCAAGAGCGCCTGGGAACGAGGCTATGCCTCTTGTAAACCTTATAGTGAGTAATATTGAGATCAGTTCTTCAACCAATCAGAGGGCTGCATTGACAGGATGAGTGGGAGTTTAAATTGCTAGTTATTAATAGTTAGTGTAGGAGTGGGCATTACCCATGCACAGTATCACAGCAGTGTATGGTGGTGAGCATTGGAACGGGTAGCTTGCTGTGACAGATCGAGGTGAGGATCGAGTTGCCCATGCAATGATGCATGTATATACTGCCAATCACTGAAAGCTGAACTAAGTGTGGACACGGATATTCCAGGTGTGCTGAGCAGTAGCACATGTTATCATGTTTCCAACTCAGTCTGATATGGCTATTCCCATAGGGAATGTATGGAAAATGCTAGCCAGAGCAACTAGGGTGATATTTTCCCATATCACCGTAGTTGCTCTGTGGGTTATCGCGTCCCCCTAGGGCATGAATGTTATCATATTGCCAGTGTGGACACGGATATTCCAGGTGTGCTGAGCAGTAGCACATGTTATCATGTTTCCAACTCAGTCTGATATGGCTATTCCCATAGGGAATGTATGGAAAATGCTAGCCAGAGCAACTAGGGTGATATTTTCCCATATCACCGTAGTTGCTCTGTGGGTTATCGCGTCCCCCTAGGGCATGAATGTTATCATATTGCCATGGCGCCAGCCAATGCATTAATGATATAATTATAGATGCATAACACAAGGAATTCAAGATGAAGGAAAGTACCAGTTGCGTGCAAGATGCTGGACTGGAACCTTACGGCTGCTTGAGCGGATGGAGGTGTGGACTGGGCGTGGCTATACTAGTAGGGGGCGGCGGCCAACTTACTCGTGGCTAGGCTAGGCTAGGCTGGGCCCGTGCTCGCGTATCAAAGAACGATAAGAGGCCCGCTTCTCCAACTGCAAACCAAGTCGTGGTCGGCCATTTCAGGTTGCACGGTAAGTCCCACGCGGCCTGAGAACGAGGCTGTACCGTTAGTACGCTCATAGAACTGTATGGTACGCTGATTGTGAGGCGCTACTGTTGCCAAGCCGCGACCGTTACCAAGGCCGCGATATCGACGTGTTCCCATAGCCGCAGGGTCTGGAAACATGATAATTAAATTTAATGTATTATACAGTGTGTACAGGGAAACATCACTCGTCTGTAGCTGTATTGTCACTCGTGCCTGCGGCACTCGTGACAATACGGCAACAGACTCGTGATATTTCCCTGTACACACTGTATAATATATAAGTAGTACAGTGGAACCTCTATAATCAGGACTCCATTGGAGGACAATATAAACTTCTTCTTTTTTCTCTCTTTTTTTTTCCTATAATAATTCTGCATACAATGTACAAGCAAGGACATGCACAATAGCTATTAATCTAATACATGGTGCATACCCACATACATGTATACTTAAACTATTTCAGCCTAGATCTGGTTCGAGTGGAGACAGGGCTGGGAACAATTGGAGCCCATTTAAAATTACGGTTAGTACAGCCAAGCCTCATCCGCAGACCAGGTGTGCCGTCACGTTCCTTGTACTCTACCTGCCTGGCTTTCCGCAATTTATAAGTGTACGTCAAGTTCCTCGTCACTCGATTCTGGTATAGTAGAGCTGGGAGTTTTTTGAGTCTTCTGCGGCCTTGTCACGAGAGGTTTACTATATTGTGTCCCTCTTACGGACAGTCCACTATCAGATGTTTCACTGTAGTTGTATGCTTTAGGCCGGCTGTATCACACACACTACACTAGTACTGTTGCCATGCTATAATTATTGTATTGTTGACATGGTTGGTTTGTTTTCATGCAGATCCATTGATTTGGAGTGGAGCTGTGACAATGGCAGAGGTTGGTGGTGGCCAGCCATGGGAACAGTTGAAGTTGACTTGGAAAACACACACAAAAGCACCACATGAGATGGTGAGGGGTGCAGCTGTAGCTCATGGCGGTTTGGCCTATTTCAGTTCACATGATAGTCGGGATGTGTCTGTATATGACTCAGAGAAAGATTACTGGAGTAAATTGCCAAAGTGTCCTCGGCGTAACTTTGGACTGGCAGTCATCAAGAACCTCCTAACTGCAGTTGGCCCCTACCTCCTTAGTAGTTTCAGTGGTGGTAAGTGGGTGACAGTCTTTCCTTCAATGCCCACCATCCAACGTGATGCTGCTGTCATTAGTGCACAGAACTACCTCATAGTAGCAGGAGGATGGGGAGTGGCAGGAGTCCTGTCCACAGTGGAGGTAATGGACATGAACACTCTAGAGTGGTACACTGCTGCCAGCCTACCAGAACCTGTCTGGCACATGTCAGCCACTGTCTGTGGAGGGCGTCTCTACCTCCTGGGAGGGTGGGACAAGAATGGCCAATCAAGCCGTGCAGTCTTCACCTGCACCCTGGACTCCCTCATTCGCTCGTGTCACCCTCCCTCACAGACCACACCCCACACTAGTGAAGCCGGTGTCTGGCAGCGTGTCGCTGATGTACCAGTGGGGTTGTCTACTTGTACCACCTTGAATGGGAGGGTGCTGGCCATCGGTGGGAGGTTTTCATATGACCTTCCCAGAGCTGCTGTTCACATGTACAATTCTGAACGTAACTTGTGGCTGTTTTGGGGAAACATGTCCACAGCTCGATCCTGGTGCCTGGTGGTGGAACTGAGAGACTGCATCGTTGCTGTTGGAGGTTACATATATTATAGAACGTGCAAATCATGTGCAGCTGTTGAAGTTGGCTATCTGCAGTTATCAGGTGGGTGTTGTATAATTGCCGAGCGCATTAGCGCGAGGCATTGAATGGGGGATCTATTCTCATGATATACGTATGTATCTACGTATGTACTGGAACCTGTCACGCTCAGGAATGTTAGGAACGTTGCGGGTTTCCTGCCGGCCAACTAAGTTGTATTTGCAGTGAGGGCTCGACGGTGTGAGATTTACAACCTTGAAACTCCGATCAGTGGACCAGCTCGAGCAGCTACATATGGAGTTGAACAGTGAGCGCAGTCAACATACCGCAACTTCACAGTAGTCTTGCATAGCAAGAGGCGGGCCTTCAGGACTTGCAGAACTAGAGCGGCTGCATGTGGAGTCGAACAGTGACATCTTTTCACAGCTCCACACTCTCAAACTCTCGAATTAACGCTCGTAAGCACGTGGTCATGTCACACATATGCATGCGGCGCGCACGAGGCTGTTTTGGGGAAACATGTCCACAGCTCGATCCTGGTGCCTGGTGGTGGAACTGAGAGACTGCATCGTTGCTGTTGTTGATGCGGACACGTATTCCTAGTAGTGTATGACTGTTGTGAACAATACTCTTGTCCTGGGTCATACCCTTCATTGGCTATGGAGGGGTGGCTAATTGTAGCAACTCTCATTTGTGGTGGGACTGTTCATATTCCTACAGTAACCCATAAATGATTTTAGCAATGACCAGAAAGTGCCCTGGGGATGTAGTACATAACATGATTTATGTAGACGAAATGGGCAACACCAATTGAATTAGCCTCGTTCCCAGGTGCTCAAGCGCCTGGGAACGAGGCTACAATTGAATTAGTATAGGGTACCTGGCGTGAGGATGTTATGTATTTGGCTGTGAGAAAATTAGGACACAACCCAAGACTAGAGTGATATGTACCCATAACACCCCAAGGCAAGGAACCGACTCAGACACAATAGACATGTAATATCTGCCCATCCATTGAGTGGCTGTACCATAAATTTAAACAACAAGCACCACAGTAGGCCTGAGCCTATTATGCTCAAGATTTTACCTATTATTCTTTCTGGAAATTCCTAGCAATTATTCTTACAACCATGCCCTATTATTCTCATGATATTCTTGTAACATCATAGTTGAAAATCAGCAATGAAACAGAAACATGTATGAGACAGAAAGTGCAGGCAGTAAACTTAATGTCTGTTGTGTTGCAGCATCAGTGCAGTCTCAATATAGTCTTCAAGCGAACTAAGCTGAAGGTCCCCAAAGCTGTTGTTCATCAACGAAAATACTCGTTCAGCTGCCACAGACGAGGGACCACAGTAAGGTAGCTGTGAATATCAATGTCCAGCTATGAATATGTAATGCAGATTCTATGCTTGGCAGTGGAAACACACTGGAGTTGATACTTCAAGCAGCTTGTCTTAGACCCAACCCTAATGGCATTAACTTTTCGTTTCTTTGCAGCAGGACAGGCCATCACTAAATCCCTCTTATTTTGGGGGGATTTTTTTACATTCGGAGCTTTGTGTCTTTGTAAAGGAAAGCGGCATCTCCCATGATGGCAGTGACAATGGACCTGGAACACACAAAACAGGCAAAATAAACTACCGTATTTCCGCAATCAAACGCCGCGGTTACTCATCACGCGATTTACTCTGTGGCTACTATTCGAGGGCGCGGGCGCGGCCACTAATCAAAGGCGGCGTTTATTAAACTCAGCATAAACAAGGAAGCGAGGAAAGAAGGTTTTGTTTCAGCCCTGGGCAGTGCGGTACTGTCATAATCATTCCAACAAAACGGTAGGAAACACCAAACCGATTACTGTCACGAATGATTTCGCCAGTCACACGTCGCTCGCTCCCGTGCCTCTACCTCAGAAAATGCCAAACGCTAATAGACAGCTCTCGGGGAATATGACCAACATTCAGTTCCCCTCTCTTCACGCTCACAGCGAAACAGTCACGGTCCTCGATGGCTAGACAAAGCGCTTCGATTTATCGCTGACCGTTCGAATACTAGCCGCGGCTACTAAACAAGGGCGGCGTTTATTTCGTTCAGCCCTTCTGGAGGTGCAGCTATTATTTGAGGGCGGCCACTAATTGAGTGCGGCGTTTGATCGCGGAAATACGGTATTTATGGATTTGCCATGGAATTGCAAGCTACAGGCCAAAATTCACTGTGGTGCTCAAAAGCAAGGATTTGGCTACCCTTGGCTTTCAAAAAGAAATTCACACACACCAACTAAAACTGAGGCCAGTTTCTGAAAGGTGGCACATATATGCACTGTGGTATAATTCAAGTTCGTTGCAGTTTGAAGTTGGGACTTAGTGTCTTGGGTGTGCACACACTCACCCGCCAGCCACACCAGTGTTACACGCCAACTATGTTGCTTCAAGTTGCCGCCATGAGAAATCTCAGTATGAGTGATGTTGTCTCATTAATTATTCATGATAAAAGTTGTGTAATTTTGCCAATGTCAAGCATCCTACCCCTAAAAGTTGGTGGATAAGCAAGCACATATAGACCACAACAATACTAATGCAGGGCTTGCTCAGGCTCACCCCAATATGGAACAGTTGTACCCACGGTTGTACCTAAGTTGTCCACATGACTACAATTGGTACCCACACAATAACATCCAAACACACTCCTGGTAAAGGAGTAATAGTACACTCAGGGAATTAAGGCACACAACCTATACCATCATGACCACCGACACTTTCATAATTGCACTACTGGTAGGGAATTGAATAAATAACTCCTGGGCTCAGTGGAGGACATTGAGAGATTCTGACTTCATGCACTGTCATCAATGTATTGGGCAAATGTGCACTCCTGGTAGGACCAGCTCACTTTTAACAATGATGCCTATGCCGAGCTTCACCTCATGGGATACTTCAGCGGACTCTGACAGCTCGCTCTTACAACTCATTCCAACTGGATAATTTAAACTACATAACGTTTACATAGTCTATATTATCCCCACACATGCGATGACTTTCTACTACGAAAGTGTCAGTAGGTGACGGTGGTCATGATGGTGTGTATCTTTGTACATGCACATTCACAAATAGTTCACTATTTACGTACATGGACAATTTATTCCCTACCAGGAGTATGATGTTTAGAGACATTGTTGTGTAAATCAATGTCGTTACACTATACTGGTAGGGGAAAACTTGTTCTGCATAACTACACTCCTTTGTAGGGGAAAGAAGCTTTAGAAATGGAAAGCGTACGAGTAACTACTAACAACTGTCCATTACAGTGGTCACAAGACTGCTCAGGACAGACATGACTAATGTGAAATATGCACACGTAGCAATTGTGTGGTACACTCGTTCTTTGTTAGCAACGTTTCATCATCTTCAACCTTGGACAACTGCGAGAACGAACATGTGATCACATGTGGTCACACGTGGTTACATGTGATCATCCGAAATTACATCACATATTTCCGAGAATAAGAGGGTTATCCCCTGCTCACAGACGCCTGCCTACAATGCACAGTTAGGGCATTAATAATCTGACACAAAGTTGCAAGTAATACTGGCAGATGATATAATTATACAGTCATGATATACCGTCACAATGTAACATCGTATATGTTATGACGTACAAAATGTATGTCACGATGTACCATATCATATCTATATCACCACATCCCTAGTACAGCTGTTGCCATCCTTCCATACTGAAATGATGACTACATGTGTTTGTGTGTCCATGAAGTTGAAGTGGTCACTAATGTTCCAAAACATTCATTTCACGATATACATACCCTCCTCTCCTACATTAATTCCCACTCCCCCTCTCTGCCTTAGAATTAGCCGATGTAAAATCATGGCTGAATTTGTGTCCACAAAGTAATGCTTCTCATGTTCAGTATACTCCATTTTTCTCTTAAATGCTCACTTTACACCCCCCTCCCTCTCCCTAGCCTCGTTCCCAGGCTTCCTCGCCCACTTGCAGCTTCGTACTGTAAGCGACAAAAGCTGGGCGTGGAAGCCTCGGAACAAAGCTACCCTCTCCCCTCTACATGCCTTCCCATCTCTTCCTACTAACTCTCAGATGTAGGTGAGGAGAGACACCTGGCTGCCCTTGAGCTGGCCATGAGGCAGAAAGGATCACTGGACAAAACTATCATGCAGTGTGTCTTTGTCGGCCCTCCCCGCTCAGGCAAGACCTCCCTAATGAAACGTATCATAGGTGAACGCCCCACCCCTTCCTCCCCCAGCACTGGGGTAGCTGACAAAGTGGTGCAAGTTGAAATTGTCAGATCGTCAACAGCAGCTGCAAGTGTGTCAGGCTCAACGTGGGTCAAACTCAGCCATGACGATGAGACTGCCATGGTCATCATGGAAACAGCTTGGAGCCATTCAGGTCACACAGCCCACAGTGAAACACATTCACAGGCTTCAGTAGCTGTAGCACCTGTGAATCAGACTGAGCTTACCACCACAACACTAGTCAGTAGTGTACCAGAGCACATAAACCAACCCCAACCACACCAGTCTCCCAGTCCAGCCGCAGCTAGCACACAGCCACACATTCCCTCTTTGTCTGGTTCTGCTAGCACCAGTACGGTTGACCTCAAGCCTTCAGTCCATTTCTGCCAAAATGCTCTCCAGAGAAATCTGCGGTATGCTATGAGGATTGCACAAGAACATAGCTGGTTGGTCTACCTCACGGACACGGGAGGTCAGATTGAATTCCAGGAGCTCCTTCCTCTCTTAGTCTCAGGTCCGTCAGTGTTCTTCCTGGTCTTCCGATTGGACCATGACCTCAACAAGCGATTCATGGTGGAGTACGTCCGCTCCACCGGGGCAATGTCAGAACCCTACCAGTCCAACTTTACAGTGAAGGAGACCCTCCTCCAGTCCCTCGCCAGCATTGCCTCCATGGGGGCATCCAAAGTCTTCTTTGTGGGAACACACAAGGATATGGTTTCTGAGGCTAAAATTGAGCGCATTGATCTCAGCCTCCAGCACTTGGTCAAATCTACAAGTCTATACCATAAAGGCATGATCCAGTTTGCCTCTGAGTCCCGAATGCTACTGGCAGTCAACAACCTGTCCTGTGATGATTCGGATGCCCAGCTGGTTCGGTCAGCTGTAGAACGATTGGGCAGCCGGGGTGATTTTAACATCAGGTCCCTCCTTTCTTGGCTTATTTTTAGCCTGACAATTCGGAAACACAGCGATCGTGTTCTCAGCTATGAGCAGTGCTTTGAGGTAGCCAGGCAGTGCGGCATTGAGACACAAGATGAGCTGAACGAAGCTCTGTGGTTCCTCCACACCAAGGTGGGTCTGATTCGCTACTTCCAGGGAGAGGGTCTGGAAGATGTCCAGAAGATTGTGATCACAGACCCACAGATACTCTTCGACATGAATACTGACCTTGTGGTTGACACCTTCACTTTCAACAAAGTTGACCCAGCCATTCAAGAAGCCTTCAAGAAGAAAGGTATCTTCCCATTCAGCACCTTTGAGAGGATCAGTGGTAGCTCAGAGCAGCTCTTGACTCCGTCCCGGCTGGTGAAGATCCTGGAACACCTCCTCATCATTGCCCCACTGGAGGAGGAGGAGGATGGGGAGAGGAGATACTTCATGCCATGCGTACTGGCTCACACCAAGCCAGTCGAATCAGCAGTAGCTCTGCCAGGGTCTGAGCATAGTTATAGGCCATCAGCAGAGCAATGTCTTCTTGTTGTTGGCTTCAGATGTGGCTACTGTCCCAAGGGCCTCTTCGCGGCCCTGGTGGTGTACCTCCTGGATAACAAAAGGTCGCATTTCCAGTGGAGGCTCCGGAGAGACAGAGTCTTCAGAGATCAGATCTCATTTTCTGTGGGACCCTACGACACAGTTACGATAACTGTACAGCCAAAGTTCCTCGAGATTACCTGCACTCCTTCATCATCCAAGTCGACTCACAATCGCCGCTTCCCCCCAGCCACGACATGTGGGGAAGTACGACGTTACATTGAGAGAGGCATTCGTGAGGTCACCTCAGCCCTGCACTACACGAGAGACGCTGCTCATTATCTCGCATTCTACTGTCCCGGTGACCATCGAAGTCCAGACCCGAGGGAACCTCACCCAGCCGAGATCAACTTCCATGGCGCGGTGCCGTGCACCCTCAGATGTGAGCTAGCAGAAGAGACGATATTCAGACTACCCCCTGGACATGAGAGGTGGTTCACTGAGGTACGTAGTAGAGTTTGTATGACTGTTATCACTGTGTCAGTTGGAGGTATGGTGTGCAGCATTGAGATGTCATGTGACACAAGTCAGTGCAGTGTTCCTCTATAGCCTCGTTCCCAGGCCATCACCCAGCTTTTCGTCGCTTACAGTACAGAAAAAGTGGAGTTCTCAATTTTTGTTCGTGCGTGGGAGAGCCTGGGAAGAGGCTAGTTCCTCTATACTCTCATGGTAGCTCATGTGGTGCCTCATATTAGTTACCCTGCTCTAATTATTATCAGGCATAGTTAATTGAACCTGATGTTTTGATGATCTAATGCACTCCCATTACGTGTAGGAGAGTGAGTGCAGTGGAAGGCAGCAACAAGGGAGACAGTCCCCAGGAGAAACTGGTGGGTCTTTAGTGTGTTGTACTGTAGAGCAAGAACACGAGCCTGCATGGTTATCCTCATTCCCAGGCTCGTATGGGAATGAGGCTAATTCCAGTACTGTTGCCATTGCTATAATTATGTTGTACTGTGGAGTGAGAACATGATGAGCCTGCCCCATGTGAGTAATTATATATGGAGAGGGGGTATAGCCATGCACACTTGCAAATTAATTTTCCTTCAAGTGTGACCATCCCCTCTCCTTGATAATTGTGTGTGTGTGTGTGTGTGGTGTGTGTAGCCTCTTCAGTGGCTGTTCCAGTTCCAGTTGTTGTTTGTTTGCTTGCAGCTAGAATACACAGCACATGCTCAAATGCTGTAGTATATGTGTATGTGCCGTACTTCTATATGATTCTGTCTTCCCTCCCCTCCAGCCCTCCCCTCCCCACCCCCTCCCTCCTCCACTGCTGCCACAGGATCAGGGACTGTCCGTCCCAGGAGAGGTTAGTAGAGAGCCCTGTTGTACAACAGTGTAGTAGCTAGACTCTGGTGAGAGTGTCTTGTTGCTAGGAGACAGAAGCACATGCCGAGAGAGTATAGGTACCCCCCATGTTATCTCATCTGTGTGACCACCTGACCACATTGTTAAACTATAGCAGCCACCTTTGACCAGCTTGGCCCAGTCACAGCCTGAAAGCACTCGCTGGAGTGAGCGTCCATTGAAAAGACACTAGGCATTTTCACCCCAGACCATTTGATCTGCACAGTGACGAGTACATTGTATGGTAGTACAATACGTGCATGCACTAACATACATTAGCTGTGTGGTCACAGAGAACTGGAGAGGTCTGCCTCATGCAGAGCTCTCAACTCTCACGCATTATGCGTGAGTCTCACGCATTTCACCAGCAACTCACGCTCTCACGCATAGCGGCCTGATTCTCACGCAATCCGTTACTCCAGGCAGCTTCTTCCCAGACTTTTGCACACTGAAGACAGTTATGCTTGTTCCCATGCAGCAGATGTAAGAACAGGAACGAGACTACATAGGGGCGCGGCAGTCTGGTCTAGAGCTTATGCGCATGTATAATAAGCAACAGGTTCGAACGCGCGCCGCACACCTGCATGAGACTATAGTGGAAGTATTACTACTATTAACTGAAGAGTTTGTGATTCCCATGGCTGACAGTGAGGAGGATATAAGTGACACTGATCATGAGCAACTGATAATAGAGCGATAGTAGCAAACATAATGCATAGTCATTGTACTTGGATAATCACCTATTACTGTTGAGTTTAATAGAACTTGGCTAATAACTTATTACCGTTGACTTCGATGGCTTATCTCACTCATTTAGACATTGATCTCACTCATTTTCACCTAAGCTCTCACTCATATTAGCCTTAAATGGTTAAGAGCTTTGCTCATTCCCAGTCCAGGTGGTGATGGCCTGGGAATGAGACCAGTGCATGCATCAATGAGTGAACTCTGTGATATTATCCCACTCACAGGAGACCAGCCCACACTGATGGAGCTAATCAGGTTCCGGGGAAGAGAAAGACGCATCAATGTCCCCCAGCAGATCGGCACCAACTTCATGAACTTTGGGATACTCCTTCTGGAAGATGAGAATGGTGCCAGAATCCAGTCCATCATTCACGAGTGCAGAGACAATCCCGAGCAAATCGCTACAAAAGTCCTGCTAGAGTAGATCGCTGGTCAAGGCAAGCTCCCGGTTTCCTGGGACACACTGATCGAGGTGCTACAAGATATTGACCTTGGTACCCTCGCTGATGACATTGCAGCTGTGAAATGATCATCTCCTCCCAGGACCAGGAACAGGCAGGTCAGTCCTGGGAAGTGATAGCCTTGTTCCCAGCCAGCGTTTGTCACTGGTAGCTCACGAGAAATACTTCCAGGCCCTCTCTACTGACTTTTCATACTGCAGGCTACACCAGCTGAGTAGGAAGGTCTGGAAACAAGACTAGGGGAGTGTTGGGTTGTCGGTGTGCAGAGGTCTGTGCACCTCATTCGAATATTCCCAGGCCTCTGCCCAGCATGCAGCCTTGTAATTTGAAAAGTGTGGAAGCAGTGGAATATTGTACCTGATGAATGATGTGTAGGGGAGGGAAATCATTATGATGATTGTGGATGGGTAACCTGGTGCCCAGAACAACACTCAGAACACACCCACACACTCAGCACACGGTCTGCACAACAGCAGCTGCTGGTACGTTTATTGTGTTGGTGCTGTCCCGAGAGCTCCCTAGCCTGTTGGCCACACCCAGTAAACTGTGTCATGTGATGAAATGTAGCAGGTGCTCTCTCCCTTCTTTTTCATTTCGACTCCATCGAATTTCCACTCACCCCAGAGGAGGGGGTGGACCCAGACGAGGGTATACATTAGATCTCACTCCCCACCCATTTTTCATGACTTCCTCTTCGATTATTATGGCGACAAAGTGAAAGTGAAGGGAACAGTATGGGCCTGGGAAGAAGGAGGCTACACAACCCATGTAGAGTCTCTTGTACTGGCAGCAGTATAGCCTCACTTCTGGTATAGCACCTAATATGGTGGTTCTGAACCAGGTCCACGCTCGGAACATTGCCTAAGCCTCACTCAAGTGTTTGCCATCAGGTAGGAGCAGTATCACCCACTGCGCCCTCAATCAGCTATACTTATTCTGCAACTTCCACATACTTCTTGTATACCATTGTACACTAAACCATCACATGTGCGATACTACGGAGTGGTAGTTACACATGCACTATAGTGAACTTGTCCTCCCCCCGGCCCCCCTCGCTGTTGCTGTGTGTTGGTCACTATGGTGATGAGTGTGCCATGATGCACAACAGAGAATGTGCTCTATCAGTGTGTGAGGGAATTGGATGGCAATCACTTGTTGTGTACTTCCTGTCAGAGATTGGAGGGAGGTGGTTTGATGGTAGTCATAGCAATCACATGTTGGGGAGGTCCCAGCAAGTGGTGGCAGGTCATGAATAGTATTAGTATCCTGTTCCAACTCCATCCCAACCCTACAAGTATGTACCTGCTACACAATGACATAGTTTGTCCCACGGCCTTGTTCCATGCTCCCTATACCAATGGAGGAGAGGGAGGGAAGAGAAACAGACTGTACGAGTACATGTATAAACATGCATACTTGATTGAATGACTATTGTTGACTAAAAGTTGTGTTGATCTTATATACTTTCGTGCTAGCCTCGATCATTCCCAGACCACTCCCCCTCCAGCTTTTGTTGCTTGCAGTAATACAACTGCACTGTTTGCACCCTTAATTTGTAGTACCAGTATTGACCCTGGTCCCTCTCCCTCCTGCCCCCTACAGAGATGGACTGGAGTGTGAACTTCACTTCAAGAGCTGTCACTCTTAACCCCGGAGCACTAGGGACACCTGCATTAACCTCTAGATGAGGGTGTGGGGCTACACACCCCTGCTGTGGACACAGATGAGGACCACGTCTAGATCTGAGTTGGAACAAGATTCTATAATCAGCATTGCATGAGCCAGTTATGACTACTCCCTGGAGACACACTACAGTTAGGAGTTCTTGTTGTCTGTTAGGAGTTGCTGTCTGTGATGAGTATTAAATTTTTTGTACATGTTGCATGAGACTTTAAATTGCAAGTTACTGTAAGCCCCTTGCACTAGTCTCGTTCCAAGACCGGGTCTGGGAACGAGACTAGCCTTGCACATGCGCAGTAATTATATGGGTGGAACCATGCAAGGAAAGAAGTTGCAGAGCTGAGCTGGGCAGATTTGCGAAGGGAATATCCAAAGGCAGTACGTGCGCCCACATGCAGCTCTGTGAGACCATGTGAGTGTGTAAAACATCACCTTGTCAGCACAAAGCCCATGCATAGTTTTGGCAGATATGTAGTTAAAAAACCTGTTGGTCTAGATTGAAGCACACTGTATAGCTAGCCAGTTACTTTAAAATCAAGGGGAAATCATAGACTTTTGTTGTCAAAAAGGAGTTGGGGTACTAGGTTGCTGGTTCGAGTCCCACCATTAGACCTGACGTAGTTTACACCTCATCCTTCGGAAGGGATGTAAAGCTGTCAATCCCGGGGTACTGGTTAGCATTAGCTATTTGGGTCACCTCGCTAGCCACTCTACATGGTGGTTCTCACAGGGAGAAAATACAAAAATACGTTTAGTCTGGGACGGCCTTTGCAGTACATTTGCAACATCACCTTCCTTACTTCTGAGAAGTTAGAAGCGGGGACCCTACGGCATTGTTTACATCCTGGATTGAATTCACTTAGGTAAAATCTTGGCCTGGATCGGATTATCAAGGAAATCAGATCCACTGTGACACCAGAAGTGGTCGCCAATACTCTGCAGAGCAGTTTATCGCCCTGTAACATGGAGTGCGTACCAATCACAAGGCAGTAGTAGCCTCGTTCCCAGGCTCCCCCCCTTGCGCACAGTGAAGAAAGTACATGCTACCTGAAGTATTTGATTAATGGGAAAATTCAAAATTCGAGTCCGAGTGGAGAGTAGCCTAAACTTGAAGCATGAGAAGTGTGCTGTGCATGAAGTGTCTTGACTCAAGAGCTGGAACACAGGAAATCACGAGTGCAGTAAGGTCCCAAGTATCACTTTGGTGACCGATGTGGCTTACGTCATTGCTGGAATACATAACCATAACTAATTAAATTCCTGAGCAACAAGCCGCTCTATGGCCATGTCCCAGACCCTTTCCCTTGGTGCGGAACGGGGTCTGGTCACGCGAGACTATACGGTCAATGCTTGTAGTGTGTGGCTATTGATATCTGTGAGTAATATTTTCAAGATGTGAGATGACTTCTTCAACCAATCAGAGGGCTGCATTGAACATCCAGACAGGATGAGTGGGAGTTTAAATTGCTAGTTATTAGTAGTTAGAGTAGGAGTGGGCGTTGCCCATGCACAGTGTCACAGCAGTGTATGGTGGTAAGCATTGGAACGGGTAGCTTGCTGTGACAGATCGAGGTGAGGATCGAGGTGCCCATGCAATGATGCATGTACTGTCAATCACTGTGAAAGCTGAACTAAGTGTGGACACGGATATTCCAGGTGTGCTGAGCAGTAGCACATGGTAGTACAGTGGAACCTCTATAATCAGGACACCATTGGAGGACAATATAAATTCAGGAGTTTTGTCTTTTGTAGAAAGTTGTCCACTTTCGGAGAGATGTTGTCCTCTTTTCGGAGGTCCAAGAACTATGGGGAAACTAATTATTTGGGACCTTGAAACTTTGTAGAGAGGTCTATTGTATTGTGTCCCTATTACGGACATGCAGTCCACTATCAGACGTTTCACTGTAGTTGTATGCTTTAGGCTAGTCTTGTTCCCAGGCCCGAGAACTTCCCAGGCTTGTTCTCGGGCCTGGGAAGTTCTCGGGCCTGGGAACGAGACTAGCTTTAGGCTGGCTATATCAGACACACTACACTAGTGTTGCCATTGCTATACTTATTGTATTGTTGTGTTGACATGGTTGGTTTGTTTTCATGCAGATGCATTGATTTGGAGTTGAACTGGAGCAGTGACAATGACTGAGGTTGGTGGTGGCCAGCCATGGGAGCAGTTGAAGTTAACTTGGGAAACACGCACAGAAGCACCATGTGAGATGGAGTGGCCAGGTGCAGCTGTAGCTCATGGCAGTTTGGCCTATTTCAGTTCATTTGATAGTAATGAGGTGTTTGCATACAACTCAGAGAACAATGACTGGAGTAAACTGCCAGAGTGTCCTGAGCATGACTTTAGACTGGCTGTTGTCAACAACCTCGTAACTGCAGTTGGAGGTATGTCAGGTGGACACTGTACTAGTAGTCTCAGTGATGGTGAGTGGGTGACTCTCTTCCCTCCAATGCCCACCAAGCGATACCTGACTGCTGTCATTAGTGCACAGAACTACCTCATAGCAGCAGGAGGACGGGGAGTGGGAGGAGCCCTGTCCACAGTGGAGGTAATGGACATGAACACTCTAGAGTGGTGTACTGCTGCCAGCCTACCAGAACCTGTCTGCGACATGTCAGCCACTGTCTGTGGAGGGCGTCTCTACCTCCTGGGAGGGTATGACAAGAACAACCGCTCAACCCGTGCAGTCTTCACCTGCACCCTGGACTCCCTCATTCGCTCGTGTCACCCTCCCTCACAGACCCCACCCCACACTAGTGAAGCCAGTGTCTGGCAGCGTGTTGCTGATGTACCAGTGTGTTCGTTTACTTGCACCACCTTGAATGGGAGGGTGCTGGCCGTCGGTGGGAGGGATTCACATAACAATCTCACAGCTGCTGTTCACATGTACAATCCTGATTCTGACTCATGGCTGGTTTTCGGAAACATGCCCACAGCTCGATCCTTGTGCCTGTTGGTTGGACTGAGAGACTGCATCATTGCTGTTGGAGGCTACGCAGGCTACCATACAGTTGAAGTTGGCTACCTGCAGTTATCAGGTGGGCTATAGTGTATGACTGTATGTGAACAATACTCTTGTCCAGGGTCATATCTAAATTTGCTTTACTCTTCTGTTGGTATTCTTCTGTGCTATGAAGGGGCGGGCCCATTTCCCATTGTAGCCCCTCCCATTTGTGGTGGGGGCTATACATTACAGCTGTGACCTGAGTCATTTCTGAGAACCGGTTAATGGCTAACCAATAACTGCCGATCGGTTAACCTGTCACACCCTCTACGTACCCCGTGCGCTACTTTAACTTGACAGCTATAAGCCTACCGCCAATTATTCATACAGCATGCACGATGAGCTAGCTATGCCTATACGATTTACAGCGATGTCAGCATGCAGAATCAGTTGTGGCAGTAATGTTAATCCGGAAACAAGCACACTGCCAAATTACATTCTACAACTTAAAGTGGCAACCCCACTACTGGTAGCCGGTGCTACTTGCCGGTAGTGCAAGCTAGCTTGTCCATGGAAGTTCTAAGAGTTGGTAACTAAAACGTAGCCTCATTCCCAGGCCCCATACCAAAAATCGAAAAGGGTTATTAGATGAGGCCTGGGAACGACGCTATAACCAAAACATATATGCAACATGCATCCATCAAATTTAATATTTCCAGCCGTATACGGTATTCCGCTAGCCTGTCCCTAGTTCCCAGCTTTTTTTTGCACACCGAACACACTCTGAAATTAACTCTCCCATCCTGCTAGCTGGGGTGCTCAAATTGGAACATGCGATCAAGCTAGCCCATGCTTCCGCACTATACATACTAACTACTCACTATAGTGGGAAATTTTGGGTTCTTAGCGGAATTAGCCTCGTTCCCAGGCCCCTCAATCTCCAGCTTTTTGTCACATACTATAGAATGTAAGGATTTCAGTCTGTAAGCACAGAGGTGGATATTGCCACACTCCTGGTACGGTAAAGCTCACTCTTCACAATGATGCCTCATGCTCTGCTTCACCATGTGGGGACTCTGATTGCATCCACGTGCAGCTCATATTTGTTCCAGCTAACACTCTACCTGGGGTATATGGGATGTCGTGCGGGTACCAAATCAGTAGTCATCCATCCATAAGGGCAGTGTCTATTCACACCGCAGTCTAATATTTTCGAGTGGCCAATGCACATGAAATGGATCCTCAAAGCAGGAGACAACACGCCCTAGGATGGTTGCATCAGTTCCAAGTACTTTATCATGTGTAAATTGGTACTCGATTCCCTATATAGAATATCCCCTCCCTCATTCTCCACTCCCCCTCTCCTCTCACCATCCCTCCCCTCTCCTCTCACCATCCCTCCCCTCTCCGCTCCACTGTCCCTTCCCTCTCCCCCTCTCCTCACACTATCCCTTCAAATTCCCTCTCCCTCTCCTTTCACCAATCCTTTATTCTCATCCCCTCCTCACTCCTGTACGCAGATGAGCAGAGACACCTGGCTGCCTTTGAGCTGGCTATGAGGCAGAAAGGATCGCTGGACAAAACCATCATGCAGTGTGTCTTCGTCGGCCCACCCCGCTCAGGCAAGAGCTCCCTAATGAAACGTATCGTGGGTGAACGCCCCACCCCCTCCTCCCCCAGCACTGGGGTAGCTGACAAAGTGGTGCAAGTTGAAATCGTTAGATCATCAACTGCAGCTGCAAGTGTGTCAGGCTCAACGTGGGTCAAACTCAGCCATGATGACGAGGCTGTCACGGTCGTCATGGACACAGCTCAGAGTCATTCAGGTCAGGCAGCTCACAGTGAAACACATTCGCAGGCTTCAGTAGCTGTAGCACCTGTGAATCAGACTGGGCTTACCACCACAGCACTAGTCAGTAGTGTACCAGAGCACAGAAACCAACCCCAGCCACACCAGTCTCCCAGTCCAGCCACAGCCACAGCTAGCACACAGCCACACCTTCCCTTTCCGTCTAGCACCAATACGGTTGACCTCAAGCCCTCAGTGGATTTCTGCCAAAATGCTCACCGGAAAAATCCTCTCTATGCAGTTAGGGCTTCACAGGAACGAGGATGGATGGTCTACCTCACGGACACGGGAGGTCAGATTGAATTCCAAGAACTCCTTCCTCTCTTAGTCTCAGGTCCGTCTGTGTTCTTCCTAGTCTTCCGATTGGACCATGACCTCAACAAGCGATTCATGGTGGAGTACGTCCGCTCCACTGGGGCAACGTCAGAGCCCTACCAGTCCAACTTCACAGTGAAGGAGGCCCTCCTCCAGTCCCTCGCCAGCATTGCCTCCATGGGGACATACGTCAACAGGGGGGATCAAGTCCCACTGAGATCCAAGGTGTTCTTTGTGGGGACACACAAGGATAAGGTTTCTCAGAAGCGAATCAATCGCATTGATCGCTGCCTCCAGCAGTTGGTGAGATCCACAGGTCTGTATCGAGAAGGCATGATCCAATTTGCCTCTAAGTCCCGAATGCTACTGGCAGTCAACAATTTGTCCCGTGATGATTCTGATATTCTGTTAGTTCGAGCAGCTGTGGAGCGAGTGGGCAGCCAGGGTGATTTCAACATCAGGGCCCCCCGAGTCGACTCGCAATCGCCGCTTCCCCCCAGCCACATCATGTGGGGAAGTACGACGTTACATTGAGAGAGGCATTCGTGAGGTCATCTCAGCCCTGCACTACACGAAGGACGCTGCCCATTATCTCGCATTCTACTGTCCTGGTGACCATCGAGGTCCAGACCCGAGGGAACTTCACCTGGCCGAGATCAACTTCCATGGCGCAGTACCGTGCACCCTCTGGTGTGAGCTAGCAGAAGAGACGATATTCAGACTACCCCCTGGACATGAGAGGTGGTTCACTGAGGTACGTTGCAGAGTTTGTGTGACTGTTGTCACTGTGTGTCAGTTTGAAGTAAGGTGTGCATATCATATGACACAAGTCAGTGCAGAGTTCCTCTATTATGTGGTGCCTCATATTAGTTCCCCTGCTCTAATTATCAGACACAGTTGAACCTGATGTCTAATGTGACTGGATGTATTCCATTATGTGTAGGAGAGTGAGTGCAGTGGAAGGCAGCAACAAGGGGGACAGTCCCCAGGAGAAACTGGTGGGTCTTTAGGTGTTGGTCTGTAGAGCACGAACATGCATGAGCCTGGCCCATATGAATAATTGGGGCGAGCCTGAGCGAGTCCCACACTAGCATGACCTCATTGCGCAGTGCGTGTGTATGTTTGTTTGGTTGGATCTTGCACTTACCATAAATTTTACACCGGATTTCATTTGCACGTGCACAATAATATTCAAATTTAATGGACGGTATGCGGTTTACCTGTTTGACGGACAATGGCGACAGCAAAGATGGAGACCTCTCGTGGACCTGCCTATTCATGGGCTAGATCAATAAGCGAACCACGAACATTCTTCCTCCTCTTACTCACGCTCACACCTCACATAGACAGAGGGGTTGGTCACACTTGAGGGAAAATTTGCAAGCCCTCTCCCTAACTAGTGGAATGCAGGACATTGGAGGGCGAGCCTGAGCGAAGTTCATGTACGTGCAGGACATGCAAGGAGCAGTTGCAATCAATTCACATGACTGTCATCAGAATGTGACTGGGCAATGAGCGCAGTAGGCCACGGAAATCATGAAACTAAACATACACTCGTGCACATCACAGCAACTGTGAGTCAGGAGCTGTCTAGCAGGTACGTCACTGGCCAGCCAAGGCGATAGGTCCACGAGCTGTCTCTGTCTTTGTTGTCGCCACCGAGACCTCTTCCAAGGCTGTTCCAGTTGTAGGTTTCTACCTCATGACCACCTACATCACTGCATATGAGGAGCTTTAACCCTCAACTCAGAAATACTAGTGGGTAAATGAGGATTTCAGTAGTGCAGTTGTTGCTGTGTAAACTCAAATGCTGTAGTATGTGAATGTGTGCATGTGAATGAGCCGTACTTCCACACAGCACTTTGTGATTCTGTCTTCCCTCCCTCCAGCCCTCCCCTCCCCACCCCCTCCCTCCTCCACTGCTGCCACAGGATCGGGGACTGCCCGTCCCAGGACAGGTCAGTAGAGAAGTCAGTGTGGGATGTGTGAGTGTACACATTGTAGCCCTGGTTGTACATCAGCTCAGTAAAGTAGCTGAACGAGGGTGCGGACGGGTGGTCATCGGCCAACTATTGAAAGCTCATTAATGAGTGGGTGAGGTCGGAGTCACACTAATGTTCAGAGGATGGCTGAGGGCACTTGTGTGATGTTTGCATGGTGAAAACCCGAGATTGACTGTTGAGTTCTTTTCTCGGGAGGTCCCTTTAGCCTATGGGTCTGCATGACAATTGAGAGTTGGTATGTTATCTCATCTGTGTGGCTGCATTGTTAGCCACCTGACCACATTGTTAAACCAGCAGTCACCTTTGACCTTGGTACAAAACTGGTCTGGTAGTAAGCCACGCCCACTTCCTCAGTATACACACAATTCAGTGACCTTGGTACAAAACTGGTCTGGTAGTAAGCCACACCCACTTCCTCAGTATACACACAGTTCAGTCACAATCCTGTCAGAGCCTACGTAGAGCACTCACTGAGCGTCCATTGAAAAGATGCACGATATCAGCTGCCTCATACCCAGGCCATCCCACCATCCAGTTTTAGATTGCTTGCAGTAGTCATTGTTCGGGACACTGGGGACTGGTTGCTGCACAACACTAATGCGGTTGGGACTGTTCAGTCTACATTGATGTCACTCGCATGATAAAATGTACTAGGCCTTCCACTCCATTCTTGCATACTGCGAGTGATCAAAAGCTTGGGAACAAGTCTAAAGATGCAGGCTGTTTGATCTGCACAGTGAAGAGTACATTGTATGGTAGTGCAGTATTGTTCGAGCATCATGAGTTGTGATTGTGTAGGGAATGCGTATGTTCTGACATGCACTGGCTGTGTGGCCACAGAGTGCTAGTGCTGGACAGAGTTGGCAGACATTGAACTGTGTTTCCCTGTGTCCTTCCTGGCAGGAGACAAGCCTGAGATGTGGCAGCTGCAGAGGTTTGTTGGTGTGAGCGGGAGGCCGGTCAGGGTGGTGGAGGAGGTCTGCGCTGACTGGGAGAAGCTGGCACTGGCCCTCCAGTTCCGTGGTGGGGTCATCGGGGCAGTGGAACGAAGCCAGCACTTTCAGGTTGAAGCAGCATGTCTCACCATTCTGCAGAGGTGGCTGGACGGGGAGGGTCAACAGCCAGTGACCTGGGAGACCCTGATGGAGAGTCTGGAGGATATTGGACACGGCACTCTAGCCAGTGATCTGAGAAGGGAGCTGGAGCCATGAAGGATGGAAGACCATCCCAGAACAGGTGTGTGTGCATGGTCAATATAGTATGAGGATATTCAAATGTGACTGTCAGTATGCTAGTGCATGGTCACTCCCGTAAGGACTGTGCTAACAGCTGTGACCAGTGGAAGCTCAAAACTCCGTGCAGAATGTTTCGTAGCAGGAATGGTTTGTTCTTGTGTGGGATGATCACTATAGTAACCAGTGTTCCTTGGTACACAACAGATTAGCAATGGGTGATGAATTTGAAGACAGCAATGAATATTCTTGTTTGATGGAAGTCATAGTAATCACATTGTTTACTTCCTGTCAGAGATGGGAGAGAGGTCCCAGCAAGTGATAGCAGGTCATGAATAGTATCAGTATCCTGTTCCAACTGGAGGTGTTTATAGAACAGATACCCTGCGGGGAAGGAATGCGTGTAGCTAGCTACAATCGCCGGGGCATCTCTCTGTCCGTTTTTCAGTACAGTATAATTATACTACTGATGCTTCAATCGATGCATGATGATTATTTTTGTGTGAACATGTGCTATCGTGTATATATAGTGTTCGTGTATGCCCGTATCCAAGGTGTGACCAACTGCCGTATATACTATGGCTTTGATCGTGAAGAGGTACGTGGGACCAAATTTTACGAATAATAGGAAAAAATAACCGAAACAATAGTAATGACGTCTGAGAAGTATGTAAGGGCTGGGATAAGATTTTCTACCGGTCATCTCGAAACATGGAGTTTCCAACTGCAGTATATGTTTCCTGTTTTTGAAAAGACTCTGTGATCATGAAGAGGTGGAGTCAATGTTATGAATAAGTCCCTTTTTGGGGGGTCTATGACACAAGATTTTTCACTGGACAGACAACGGACAGATGACAGACGGACAAAACCGATTGCTTAACCCCGCTTCGCACATGCACACACGGAGTACATCCCATCCCTAAAGTGTGTACCTGCATGGTACACAGTTGTCCCGCGTCCTTGTCCCGATTGCTTAACCCCGCTTCGCACATGCACACACGGAGTACATCCCATCCCTAAAGTGTGTACCTGCATGGTACACAGTTGTCCCGCGTCCTTGTCCCATGCTCCCTGTATGAATGGAGGAGGAGTGGGGATAGGGCCTGATAACCAGCTGTAGCTGCTGAATTGAATGAAGCATTTGCCTCTGGTTGTAGAGTATCATGCAGTGGCAAGAGAATCCAGTTGTGGATTGGGGGCAAATAGTATAATGGCGTGCTTGGCTGGAATTGACAGTCATCAAGTGCGTATACATTAATTAGACTGCTATAGACTAAAAGTTGTGTTGGTCCTATTCACTTGCTATAGCCTCAATCATTCCCAGACCAACTGCACTGCTTGCACCTGTGATTGTAGTACCAGTATTGACCCTGGTCCTTCTCCCTCCTGCCCCCTGCAGAGATAGACTGGAGTCTGAACTTCTCTTCAGCAGCTGCCACTCTTAACCCCGGGAACACTAGGGACTCCTCTTGATGAGGGTGTGGGCCCACCGTAGGAACAATGGAGGCACATGCACTGTGTTAATTACAGCTAGGAGTCTGTTGTCTGATTTTCATTTACATGTTCTCATGACTTGTACTTACAAACATCTACACAGGAAGTGAGGAACTGTTAGTCTCAGTACCAGACTACGTATTCGCGCACAGCAGAACTCCGCCGTGTGCGAATAGTCTGGTACCGAGACTAAGGAACTGTCGGAACAAGATCCTTGTGGACTGCTCCCCAGTGTTAGCGAGCCGCTGTGATATGACTGACTCCAAATTTCAAAGCAGGATGCGAGACTTTAAATTGCTAGTTATTGGTAGTTATATACTGTAATTGTTGCACATGCGCAGTAATTATGTGGGAGGAAACTATTATATTGCTCGAGCTAGCTAGGCGGCGTTTATGTCGATCACGGCGAACAAACATGACAAAGGCAGTGCTCCTGCTGTGAGACTATGCATGTGAGTGTGTAAAACGTCAATTTATCCAATTACAACTTGCCATTGTCAGCACAAACCCCGGTAGTTTTGCCAGACAGTACAAAAATTGATCTGGGTGCAAGACTAGCTGGAGCATGATGGTTTACTGTCATAAAGGAGTTGGGGTACTCGCTCCTGAGAGCAAAACTGGTAGGGACTACTTATCCTTAGCCTCGTTCCCAGGCTGTCTACACCTACTTCCCCTAAGTCTGCATGCTCCTTGTTTTTCTGCACTGACAGTTTGGGGGGTGGCTGCATGGTGGCCGAGTGGTTGAGGCATTTGGCTGCTAACTGCAAGGTTGCTGTTTCAAGTCCATTGTGACCTGATGTAGTTTACACCTCATCGTTCGGAAGGGATGTAAAGCTGTCAATCCCGGGGTACTGGTTGGCATTAGCATTCAGTTGCTATTGGGTTCACCTCGTTAGCCACTCTACATGGTGGTTCACGCATGAAAAAAAAACGTTTAGTCTGTGACGGCCTTCGCAGTAAAGATTTGCGACATCAACTTCATTAGTTTAATTCACTCTAAGAAGTTAACAGCGGGAGCCCTACGGCAACGGTTAGAGCTCTGATTGAATTCACATAAAGAGGATCGCGGATTCAATCGGGCCTAGATCGGATTTTCGAGGAAATCAGATCCACTGTGATTCCAGAAATGGTGACCAATATTCTACATTGACTTGCAATTTAGTGGATAGCCTTTCAGCAGTATTACTGCAACCCACTCTGAGGATAGATATACCATGCTGTGCCTCGTGTAAACCTTATAGTGTCTGGCTAATGATGTCTGTGAGTAATAATTGAGATTTGAGATGAGTTCTTCAATCAATCAGAGGGCTGCATTGACAGAATGAGTGGGAGTTTAAATTGCTAGTTATTAGTAGTTAGAGTAGGAGTGGGCGTTGCCCATGCACAGTGTCACAGCAGTGTATGGTGGTGAGCATTGGAACAGGTAGCTTGCTGTGACAGATCGAGGTGAGGATCGATCGAGGTGCTCATACAACTAGACGTGCTCAGCAGAGCATGTACCCCGTGCGCTACTTTCTATTATGGCTATCTGCCAGTTTTTAACACGGCATGGCTTGCACACGATAAGATAGCTAGGACCTAGCACTAGCGCCTACCGATTGTAATACAGCATGCATGCAGAATGAGATACCGTAAATTGTGGCAGTAATGTTAGAAACAGGGTGTGGTCAAATTGTATAAATTAGAAAAGGGCTAGCTGTTGACTTTCACGCAACTTTTCTCAGCCTCTCGAGTGGATCTCTGGTCTGTGAGTTATGTAGACGCTAGTATTTTCTTAATTCTGACGCTTGTATTCTCAACTGAGCCTTCAACTTGGCCTTCATTGGTGAAACTCCATGGACAGACTGACAGACAGACTAACCGATCACTCTACCCCTGCTGCGAGCATGCGCACGGGGTATAATGATGCATGTACTAAAGGCTTGGACACGATTATTCCAGTTGTGCTGAACTGAACAGTAGCACATGCATCCTGTGGGCCAGCATGTACTACTGTTGCCATGCTGTAATTATTGTATTGTTGACATGGTTGGTTTGTTTTCATGCAGATCCATTGATTTGGAGTTGAACTGGAGCAGTGACAATGGCAGAGGTTGGTGGTGGCCAGCCATGGGAGCAGTTGAAGTTGACTTGGGAAACACGCAGAAAAGCACCACGTCAGATGTATAGGGGTGCAGCTGTAGCTCATGGCAGTTTGGCCTATTTCAGTTCAGATGGTTGTCATGAGGTGTTCGCATACAACTCAGAGAACAATGACTGGAGTAAACTGCCAGAGTGTCCTCAGAGTAACTTTGGACTGGCAGTTGTCAACAACCTCATAACTGCAGTTGGAGGTGTGTCAGGTGGACATCATACCAACCGCCTCAGTAATTACAGTGGTGGTAGGTGGGTGACAGTCTTTCCTCCAATGCTCACCAAGCGACGCTGGCCTGCTGTCATTAGTACAGAGAACTACCTCATAACAGCAGGAGGACGGGGAGTGGGAGGAGTCCTGTCCACAGTGGAGATAATGGACATGAACACTCTAGAGTGGTACACTGCTGCCAGCCTACCAGAACCTGTCTATGACATGTCAGCCACTGTCTGTGGAGGGTGTCTCTACCTCCAGGGAGGCATACACAAGAACAACCGCTCAACCCGTGCAGTCTTCACCTGCACCCTGGACTCCCTCATTCGCTCATGTCACCCTCCCTCACAGACCCCATCCCACACTAGTGAAGCCAGTGTCTGGCAGCATGTTGCTGACATACCAGTGAGTCTGTCTACTTGCACCACCTTGAATGGGAGGGTGCTGGCCGTTGGTGGGAGGGATTCACATTACCATCCCACAGCTGCTGTTCACATGTACAATCCTGACTCTGACTCATGGCTGGTTTTAGGAAACGTGTCCACAGCTCGATTTAATTGCCTGGTGGTGGGACTGAGAGACTGCATCATTGCTGTTGGAGGTGTCATATCAGCGTATACACATTGTGCAACTGTTGAAGTTGGCTACCTGCAGTTATCAGGTGGGCAGTGTATATAGTGTATGACTGTATGTGAACAATACTCTTGTCCAGGGTCATATAATTTGCTTTACTCTTCCATTGGTATTCTTCTGTGCTATGAAGGGGCGGCCCGGCCATTTCCCATTGTAGCCCCTCCCATTTGTGGTGGGGGCTGTACATTAGAGCTGTGACCTGAGTCATTTCTGAGAACCGGTTAATTATTGACCAACCAATAACTACCAATCAGTTAACCTGTCTATACCCACTTAATTAATAGCTGTAGAGATGGACTTCTTAGCAGTACTGATGACTGAAATACCTTCTAAAGCAATAGTTCAAGTGAGCCGAGAGGTTCAAGGTGTGGGAGAACTACAAGTAGTACGGTGTGAAGGAGCGGAGCTCAAGTTCTTTCTAAGAAGCTTGGTTGTGTGCAAATGACAGGCAAGGTTGCTAAAAAATGTGTAATTCCATCAGTTCTTGACCAGAAAAGAACTATTTTCAGAGTGAAAATTAGCATTCAGAAAAGTGGTGAAAATTTAATTAGGGAACTGGTTATCCAAAATTTAAGTGGTTCTCAAAAAAACCTAAAGGTACAATCTATGAATGGTCGTTGAGCCAGAAACAAGCACACTTGCTGCATTACATTCTGCAATTAGAGTAGCAACCCCACTACCAGAGATGCCAACTACTTAGCAAGTAAATGAGTGCGTGAGGTGTGCTGTGAAAATGTGTGAGATGGTGCTAGAATGCGTGATGCATGCTACTGTAACAGCTCAAGAGTGCGCACAGCAGTTCATTCCAGTTGCTGTTCCTTGATTTTGTCCTTAGCAGAAGGCTCAACGTTTTGCAGTTTGACAAGGTGGTAGTGGCTGCGTTTATCCTCTTCGATGCAGATCAACACAGGATAGCAGTCCATTTATGTCGCTCGAATTTGCGGTCGTCCTTGTCTGTATGGCTCAAACAACCACGTGTTATGTATATGCGCACCGTATTCCTAGGCCCCACCCACAAAATAAGCCTGAACGGCTAGGTGCTAAATGCGTGAGATTTGCTGTAGTAAGCGTGAGAGCGTGAGATTGTGGACGAATGTGCGAGACTCGCGCAATGTGTGAGTGTTGGCATGTCTGCACTATCTGGTAGCCGGTGCTACTTGCCGGTATAGTGCAATTGAGCTAGCTTGTTCCAATTAATGCACGTCACATGACGACCATGCATGCACATGCTCAGCCGATGAAGTGTGCGATGGTATCTTTGTCAGTACATGTACAATCACTACAATGATGCATGTCAGTATGTGTCCTCCAATTAATACTGCTACCTGTACAGCACACTTCTCAGTTGGATTTGCCACAATGCACATAGCTGACAGTATATAGCTAGCTGTCACATTTCCACTGCTGTTCTAATACTAAACCAGGTGCACATGAGCCACCGAAGGCGGCAAAGGGGCGTCCAACTCCACATGCCAGCCCTAGTACGTGTGTACATGTATAGTATAGTCCTTCACACCTCAAAAATTTCACCTTATATGGCAAGAGGCCATTATACATATGCAATTGTAAGGATTTGTTATAAAAACTGAGCTAAGTAGGTGTGAAATACAAATTGGCCATTGTGCAGCCATAGTTGTACTAGAGCTGACTTACAGCTAGGGTACCCCAAAGGTCTTCCATATAAGGTATAAACCAAAACGTGTGAGGGACTACTACATGTCTTTATACTAGTTGAATGCTCCTTCGCCGCCTTCGGCGGTTCATGCGCTCCTGCTAAAACATATAGCCTCATTCCCAGACCCCATGCAAAAATCGAAAAGGGTTATTGGATGAGGTCTGGGAACGAGGCTATAACCAAAACATATAAGCAACATTCATCCACCAAATTTGATTCCCACCAATATTTCCAGCCGCATACGGTGTTCCGCTAGCTTGTCCCTATAGTTCCCAGCTTTTTGTTGCACGCCATGCAAACACACTCTGAAATCAACTCTCCCATCCTGTTAGCTAGGGGAGCTCAAATTGAAACATGCAATTAAGCTAGCCCATGCTTCCACACTATACATACTAACTACTCACTATAGTGGGACATTTTGGGTTCTTAGCAGAAATAGCCTCGTTCAATTCCCAGGCCCCTCGAACTCCAGCTTTTTGTTGCATACTATAGTATGTAAGGATTTCAGTCTGTAAGCACAGAGGTGGATATTGCCACACTCCTGGTACGGTAAAGCTCACTCTTCACAATGATGCCTCATGCTCTGCTTCACCATGTGGGGACTCTGATAGCATCCACATGCAGCTTGTATAGCCTCGTTCCCAGGCTCCTCACCGCACGCACAGGGGGAGCCTGGGAACGAGGCTACAGCTTGTATTT
Organism: Axinella damicornis; assembly: GCA_963931865.1. NCBI lineage: Eukaryota > Metazoa > Porifera > Demospongiae > Axinellida > Axinellidae > Axinella > Axinella damicornis. Next base: position 17,590,229 of record OZ007506.1, read on the forward strand.
GTTCCAGCTAACACTCTACCAGGGGTATATGGGATGTCGTGTGGGTACCAAATCATCAGCCATGACAGCAGTGTGTGTTCACGTCGCGATCTAATATTTTTGAGTGGCCAATGCGCATGAAATGGATCCTCAAAGCAGGAGACAACATGCCCTAGGATGGTGTTAGGTTGCATCAGTTCCAAGTGCTTTATTTGGATATCATGTGTAAATTGGTACTCGATTCCCTATAAAGAATATCCCCTCCCTCATTCTCCACTCCCCCTCTCCTCTCACCATCCCTCCCCTCACTGTCCCTTCACTCTCCCCCTCTCCTCACACCATCCCTTCAAATTCCCTCTCTCCCTTTTCCTTTCATCAATCCTTTATTCTCATGCATCCTCTCCTCACTCCTGTACGCAGATGAGCAGAGACACCTGGCTGCCTTTGAGCTGGCTATGAGGCAGAACGGATCGCTGGACAAAACCATCATGCAGTGTGTCTTTGTCGGCCCTCCCCGCTCGGGCAAGAGCTCCCTAATGAAACGTATCGTGGGTGAACGCCCCACCCCCTCTTCCACTAGCACTGGGGTAGCTGACAAGGTGGTGCAAGTTGAAATTGTAAAATCATCGACAGCAGCTGCAAGTGTGTCAGGCTCAACTTGGGTCAAACTCAGCCATGATGACGAGGCTGTCACGGTAGTCATGGACACAGCTCAGAGTCATTCAGGTCAGGCAGCTCACAGTGAAACACATTCACAGGCTTCAGTAGCTGTAGCACCTGTGAATCAGAATGGGCTTATCACCACAACACTAGTCAGTAGTGTACCAGAGCACAGAAACCAACCCCAGCCACACCAGTCTCCCAGTCCAGCCACAGCTAGCACACAGCCACACCTTCCCTCTCCGTCTAGCACCAATACGGTTGACCTCAGGACCTCAGTGGATTTCTGCAAAAGTGCTCTCCGGAAAAATCCTTTCTATGCAGTTAGGGCTTCACAGGAACGAGGGTGGATGGTCTACCTCACCGACACGGGAGGTCAGATTGAATTCCAGGAGCTCCTTCCTCTCTTAGTCTCAGGTCCGTCAGTGTTCTTCCTTGTCTTCCGATTGGACCATGACCTCAACAAGCGATTCATGGTGGAGTACGTCCGCTCCACTGGGGCAATGACAGAACCCTACCAGTCCAATTTCACAGTGAAGGAGGCCCTCCTCCAGTCCCTTGCCAGCATTGCCTCCATGGGGACATACGTCAACAAGGGACTTCAGAAGGAGCAAGTCCCTCTAAGGCCCAGGGTCTTCTTTGCGGGAACACACAAGGATAAGGTTTCTCAAGAACAAATTGATCGCATTGATCGCAGCCTCCAGCAAATGGTCAGATCCACAGGTCTGTACCGCAAAGGCCTAATCGAGTTTGCCTCAAAATCTGAGTCCCAAATGCTACTGGCAGTCAACAACCTGTCCCGTGATGATTCTGATGTTCAGTTGGTTCGAGCAGCTGTGGAGCGAGTGGGCAGCCAGGGTGATTTCAAGATCAGGGCCCCCCCTTCCTGGCTGATTTTCAGACTAACCATTCGACTGCAAAAGAATCGTGTTGTCAGCTATGAAGAGTGCTTCGAGGTAGCCAGGCAGTGTGGCATTGAGACACGAGATGAACTGAACGAAGCTCTGTGGTTCCTCCACACCAAGGTGGGTCTGATTCGCTACTTCCAGGGAGAGGGTCTGGAAGATCTCCAGAAGATTGTGATCACAGACCCACAGGTACTCTTCGACATGAATACTGACCTTGTGGTGGAAACCTTCACTTTCGACAAAGTTGGCCGAGTCATTCAAGAATACTTCAAAGGTTTGGTATCTTCCCATTCAGCACCTTCGAGAGGATCAGTGGGAGCTCAGAGCAACTCCTGACTCCGTCCCGGCTTGTGAAGATCCTGGAACACCTCCTCATCATTGCCCCACTGGAGGAGGAGGAGGATGGGGAGAGGAGATACTTCATGCCATGCGTACTGGCACACACCATGCCAGCAGAGCCAGCTACCTCGTGGTTTACACGAGCTTTTAGAGCAATAAGAGCATTTTTTGCACCATCATATCCCTCCCTCCTCATTGGCTTCATATGTGGCTACTGCCCCAAGGGTCTCTTCGCGGCCCTGGTGGTGTACCTCCTGGCTAACACAGAGTCTGATTTCCAGTGGAGGCTCCAGAGAGACAGAATCTTCAGAGATCAGATCTCGTTTTTGGTGGGCCCCTACGACACAGTTACGATAACTGTACAGCCAAAGTTCCTGGAGATAACTTGCACCCCCACACCATCCGAGTCGACTCACAATCGCCACTTCCCCCCAGCCACGACATGTGGGGAAGTACGACGTTACATTGAGAGAGGCATCCATGAGGTAACCTCAGCCCTACACTACACGAGGGACGCTGCCCACTATCTCGCATTCTACTGTCCCAGTGACCATCGAGGTCAATACCCGAGGGAACCTCACCCGGCCGAGATCAACTTCCATAGTGGGGCACCGTGCACCCTCAGGTGTGAGCTAGCAGAAGAGAGGACATTCAGACTACCCCCTGGACATGAGAGGTGGTTCACTGAGGTACGTAGTAGAGTTCATATGACGTTATCACTGTGTGTTAGTTGGAAGTAAGGTGTGTAGTACGTTGTATGGGATATCATGTGATGCAAGTCAGTGCAAAGCTCTCATACGGCCGATCATATGGTGCCACATATCAGGTTCCCTGCTCTGATTATGAACCAGATATTTTAATATGACTGGATGTATCCCATTATGTGTAGGGGAGTGCGTGCAGTGGAAGGCAGAGACGGTCCCCAAGAAAAACTGGTGGGTCGATCTTTAGTGTGTTGTACTGTACTTGAGGAACCATAAGGATCCATGCTACATTAATTAAAGACACCTGCTATAGTGTAATAGTGCATAGTCAGCATCTTTCGTGATACAGAACGTGAGCCTGGCCCACAGTGAGTAATCAGGAAGAGGGTGTGGTCACACTTGCAAATTTTCTTTCTTTCAAGTGTCACCAACGTACGTGTACCCCTCTCCCTGATAATTCAGCATTCAGTATATTCCAGTACTTAGCCTCGGTCCCAGGCTCTCTCCTCTAAAAACGGGGGGAGGAGAGAGCCTGGTAACATTCGCGTGAAAAGCTGTCGACTTCTGGCGCCTGGATCTGGCGGAACCAATCAGATTGCAGAACAAATCCACGTGAACACGTGAATATTTTGTAGGCGTTTACCTTCACTGCCGTGCTAATGCACGAATTATAGACTCAGAACTGAACGCTCCGGGACAGACTACCTCTCAATGGTTGGCAAAAGGCAGTTGACAGGGTGTGCGAGAGGGCCACTGGTCTGATCTCGCTGTTCACTGCGGTTGTTTGCCGGATCAGCTCGTTCGTCGTTTGTCGCCGCTTAGCTAGGATCGACGGCTCGCAAGGTGAGCTCTCCTAGTTAGCTGTAGAATTGTCTCAGACTTCTGTGAAGCTGGGGATGCCTTGAAAACAAAGAGCGATATTTTCAATAGCGCGTGACTGATTGTAACTCACGCGACATTTACCACAAAAGTAGGAATGTTCTTCGTTTATCACATGGCTGATGACGCGCCGGAAGTCGACAGCTTTTCTAGCGAATGTTACCTACTCTCTCCTCCCCCCGTTTTTAGAGGAGAGAGCCTGGGACCGAGGCTAATGTTCCAAGGAGCTGTGTGTGTGTGTGTGTGTGTGTGTGTGTGTGTGTGTGTGTGTGTGTGTGTGTGTGTGTGTGTGTGTGTGTGTGTGTGTGTGTGTGTGTGTGTGTGTGTGTGTGTGTGTGTGTGTGTGTGTGTGTGTGTGTGTGTGTGTGTGTAGTATGTGTTGTACTTCAAGAGCGCATAAGTAGGTCGGGGGGGGGGGGGGGGGGGGGGACCTACTTATTCACTCTTGTGTATTTCCATGCAACACTTTATGACTGTCTTCCGTCCTCTCCAGCCCTCCCCTCCCCACCTCATCCCTCCTCCACTGCTGCCACAGGATCGGGGACTGCCCGTCCCAGGACAGGTCAGTGGAGACGTCTGTGTGAGTGTACACATTGTAGCCCAGGTTGTTCATCTGGTGGCCATCCCAGTTTGTGATGGTATCATGTGACTATTGAAACTGGGAACTGATGATCTGCCGAAGGCGGCATAAAGAAATTGAGGGCACCACTGGTGTCTTTAATGACGTCATTGCACATGTACCTGGTGGCCCTATATCATCCACCAAGGTACCGCAATGCTGTAAGATGAAATATTGTAGCAGTACGGTATATAGTGACCATGGAATCAGCTCAGTAGACTAGCTGAATAAGGACGTAGTTAATCAGAGCCGTAGAGTCTCGCAAGTGCCTCTGCCAAAGTTCAAGGATCGTGCAATGGTCCACAAAGCAGGTGCGACTGCTATCAGTACTGGTGAGGCCATGTTGCTTGTTCACTGCCATATATGTTCCTGTTTAAGATAAGTTATCCCTTTATTGAATGTAGCGCTATCCACAGCTGGCATGAAGTTTTCATCTTGTGATATCACTTCCATCAATGTCCTCGGGAGATACATTGAGTATGGGAAAAGAGGGTGGGATAGGTGGTCTATTGTGCTAGACCCACCCCCAACTTCCAGAGTGAGAGAAAATTGGTCTAGCTCGATAGACTAGGGGAGGTGCGGACAGGTGGTGCATCACCAACTATTGAAGCTCACTAATGAGTGGGTGTGGTTAGTGACAATTAATTGGGGCGAGCCTGAGCGAGCCCCACATAGACGAGTTTGCTGTAAATTTTCTATATGTACATGTATGTATCGTACGTCGTGCCGTAAATCACTTCCTGGTCGTATTTTGCGTGTTCTTGCGTCATGCGTTATTTCCAACCTGAGTTCACGTCCTGCATGCTCGTGCGTTGATATCATGATGTCGCGCCGAGACGCGAACTACGAACAGTCTACCTCAACAAGGCCTTGCAAGGATGGAGACTATAGCGGGGCGGTGAGTGGCTAACAGAGACCGCTCCTGGACCTACCTGCCAGACTGCTTCAAGTGCACGAAATCAATGATTAGTGCGGTCATAACTTTCTCTGGTGTGATCTGTGTCTGTGACGGTGTGATGTGCCTGTTAGACTGCATCAGCTATCGCCAGAGGATGGGAAGTTGACTGGCCTGCACTCGGTAACACTAAACTCACTGTGACCAATCATGACACAGATCTGACACTTGATCAGCAGAGAACGAGGAACTCAAAGACAGAGACCGCTCCTGGACCTGGACCTACCTGCCTGACTGCTTCAACGCTGTGAAGTGCACGAGTATATTTTTAGTGTCATAGCTAAGTTCTGTCAGACTCACATTCTGATGACATGCACATGCAACTGCTCCATGCACATTTGACCACATGCAACTGCTCCATGCATGCACATTCAGCACCTGCATGTACTCGCTCAGGCTCGCCCCACAATGTTCTGCATTCGTCTAGTTTAGCTACTCCTCTGATGGCCGCACCAACAGTAACACCAGAGGGTGGCACTCAAAGATACGAAAGATGTCTGCACGGGGAAGTGGGCTGACCTGTTAGACTATTTTAGCCTACACTGACTTGTCAAAGTACAACTGAGTTTGTTCACCCACTAACAGTATTGCACATTTAAGACATCCATCCACTGTCTGTGTGAAAGAGAGATATGTATAGGATCTACTACCTCGACGCGGAGGTTATGCGATTTATCCTCCGCGGGAAAGTTTGGCCGAGGCGAAGCCGAGGCTAAACTTTCCCAAGGAGGATAAACCGCATAACCTCCGCGTCGACGTAGTAGATCCGGCTTCTACCACAGACATAACCTCCAAGTCAAGTTAGTAGCTGGATCCGGCTGCTAGACAGCTACAACTCTCTGATTCTCAGCACAGCGTGGCGATCCTTTGATGTACCGCGGAGGATAAATCGCTTATCCTCCGCTATGACGTCATAGCGGAGGATAAACGCACTGTGGTAGAACAATGGAGTCTCTCAGTCCCTACTTGAGGACAGAACTTTCACAGCCTAAAGCACTCACTGGAGTGGGCGTCCATTGAAAAGATACAAAACATCAGCTGCCTCATACCCAGGCCATCCCACCGTCCAGTTTTAGATTGCTTGCAGTAGTCGTCATTCGGGACACTGGGGACTGGTTGCTGCACAACACTAATGCGGTTGGGACTTCCAGTGTACATCGCTGTCACTCACATGATAAAATGTACTAGGCCTTCCCCTCCATTCTTGCATACTGTGAGTGATCAAAAAGCTTGGGAATCATGAGATGTGATTGTGTAGGGAATGTGTATGTTCTGACATGCAGTGGCTGTGTGGCCACAGAGTGCTAGTGCTGGACAGAGTTGGCAGACATTGAACTGTGTTTCCCTGTGTCCCTCCTGGCAGGAGACAAGCCTGAGATGTGGCAGCTGCAGAAGTTTGTTGGTGTGAGCGGGAGGCCGGTCAAGGTGGTGGAGGAGGTCTGCGCAGACTGGGAGAAGCTGGCACTTGCCCTCCAGTTCCGTGGTGGGGTCATCAGGGCAGTGAGGGAGAGCGAGAGGCCACTGGTGGAGCCAGCTTGTCGGCGCATTCTGGAGCGGTGGTCAGTGGACGGAGAGGGTCGACAGCCAGTGACCTGGGAGACCTTGATTGAGTGTCTGGAGGACATTGAATATGGTACTCTAGCCAGCGATCTGAGAAGGGAGCTGGAGCCATGAAGGATGGAGGACCATCCAGGAACAGGTGTGGTCAGTAGTATGTTGCTGTTTAAATACATTGTATGACTGTCAGTACGCTAGTGGTCACTCCCATAAGCACAGCTGTGACCAGCTCAGGACTCCCATGCTGAATGTTTTGTAGCAGGAATGGTTTGTTCTTGTGTGGGATGATCACTATAGTAACCAGTTTCCCTGGTACACAACAGATTAGCCAATGGGTGATGAATTTGAAGACAGCAATGAATATTCTTGTTTAATGGAAGTCATAGTATAATCACATTGTTTACTTCCTGTCAGAGATGGGAGAGAGGTCCCAGCAAGTGATAGCAGGTCATGAATAGTATCAGTATCCTGTTCCAACTGGAGGTGTTTATAGAACAGATACCCTGCGGGGAAGGGGAAGGATAGCGTGTAGCTACAATCGCCGGGGCATCTCTCTGTCCGTTTTTCAGTACAGTATAATTATACTACTGATGCTTCGATCGATGCATGATGATTATTTTTGTGTGAACATGTGCTATCGTGTATATATAGTGTTCGTGTATGCCCGTATCCAAGGTGTGGGAGTGACCAACTGCCGTATATACTATGGCATTGATCGTGAAGAGGTGGGACCAAATTTTACGAATAATAGGAAAAAATAGCCGAAACAATAGTAATGACGTCTGAGAAGTATGTAAGTGCTGGGATAAGACCATTTTCTACTGGTCATCTCGAAACATGAAGTTTCCGATTGCAGTATGTTTCTTGTTTTTGAAAAGACTCTGTGATCATGAAGAGGTGGAGTCAATGTTATGAATAAGTCCCTTTTGGGGGGGTCTATGACACAAGATTTTTCACTGGACAGACAGACAGACAACGGGACAGATGACAGACGGACAAAACCGATTGCTTAACCCCGCTTCGCACATGCACACGCGGAGTATGTATGAAAAGTATACATCCCATCCCTAAAAGTGTGTACCTGCATGGTACACAGTTGTCCCGCATCCTTGTCCCATGCTCCCTGTATGAATGGAGGAGGGAGGGAGGAGGAGTGGGGAGGGCCTGATAACCAGCTGTAGCTACTGAATTGAATGAAGCATTTGCCTCTGGTTGTAGAGTATCATGCAGTGGCAAGAGAATGCAGTTGTGAATGGGGGGCAGTGAAAGTAGTATGTCACTGGAGGCTGCATGCACCTCATTCTACCGTTAATTAATTGTTAGCTAGAAAAGGACAGGATTAGTAATGACGTGCTTGGGTGGAATTAACGGGTCTTCAAGTGCGTATACATTAATTAGACAGACTAAAAGTTGTGTTGGGTCCTATTCACTTGCTAGCCTCGATCATTCCCGTACCAACTTGCACCTGTGATTGTATAGTACCAGTATTGACCCTGGTCCCTCTCCCTCCTGCCGCCTACAGAGATGGACTGGAGTCTGAACTTCACTTCAACAGCTGCCATTCTCAACCCGGGAGCACTAGAGACCTCTCATGATGAGGGTGTGGGACCCACTGTACATGTCGGAACAATGGAGACACATGCACTGTGTTAATTACATTTACAGCTACGTAGGAGTCTGTTGTCTGTGATTTTCATTTACATGTTCTCATGACTTGTACTTTCAAACATCTACACAGGAAGTGAGGAACTGTTAGTCTCAGTACCAGACTACGTATTTGCATACAGCGGAATAGTCTGGAAGATTATTATACGAGTGGTTCTGACACCAAATGCGCGAATAGTCTGGTACTGAGACTAAGGAACTGTCGGAACAAGATCCTATTGGACTACTCCCTGGAGACACCCTGTATTAATTACTGTTAGGAGTCGTTGTCTACTCTGTGATGAGTATTTTCAGTATAATTATGTTCCAAATTTCAAAGCAGGATGTGAGACTTTGAATTGCTAGTTATTGGTAGTTATACTGTAAGTGTTGCACATGCGCAGTAATTATGTGGGTGGGACAAACATAATTTGCTCGAGCTGGGCGTTTACTTTTATGTCGATCACGGTGAAGGGAACCCAAAGGCATGCAGTACTCCTGCGTGCAGCTCTGTGAGACTATGCATGTGAGTGTCAATTCATCCAATTGCAACTTGTCAGCGCAAACCCCATTATGTATAGTTTTGACAGACAGTACCAAAATTGATCTGGGTGCAAGACTAGCTGAAGCACGAAGTACTTTTACTGTCAAAAAGGAGTTGGGGTACTAGCTCCTGAGAGCAAAACTGCTACAGACCAGCCTTGTTCCCACGCCTAGGCCTTCTACACCTCCAGTTTTAATTTGCATGCTGCAAGCGATCAAAAACTGGAGGCCTGGGAACGAGGCTACTTTCCCTAGGTCTGCTCCTTGTTTATCTGCATTGACAGTTTGGGGGTGGCTGGTGGTCGAGTGGTTGAGGCATTCGACCGCTAACTGCAAGGTTGCTGTTTCAAGTCCCACCATTATTGTGACCTGACGTAGTTAACACCTCATCCTTCGGAAGGGATGTAAAGCTGTCAATCCCGGGGTACTGGTTAGCATTAGCTATATATTTGGGTCACCTCGTTAGCCACTCTACATGGTGGTTCTCACAGGGAGAAAAATAAAAAAATACGTTTAGTCTGGGACAGCCATTGCAGTACATTTGCAACATCACCTTCCTTACTTCTGAGAAGTTAGCAGCGGGGACCCTACGGCATTGTTTACATCCTGGATTGAATTCACTTAGGTAAAATCTTGGCCTGGACGGATTTTCAAGGAAATCAGATCCACTGTGACACCAGAAGTGGTGGCCAATACTCTTCACAGCAGTTTATCGCCCTGCACCGTGGAGTGCGTACCAATCACAGGGCAGTAGTAGCCTCGTTCCCAGGCTCCCCCCTTGTGCACGGTGAAGAAAGTACATGCTACCTGAAGTATTTGATTAATGGGAAAATTCGAGTCCGAGTGGAGAGTAGGCCTAAACTTGAAGCATGAGAAGTGTGCTGTGCAAGAAGTGTCTTGACTCAAGAGCTGGAACGCAGGAAACCGCGAGTGCAGTAAGGTCCCAAGTATTACTTAGGTGACCGACGTGGCTTACGTCATTGCTGGAACACATAACTGATTAAATTCCTGAGCAACAAGCCACTCTATGGCCATTTCCCAGACCCTTTCCCTTGGTGCGGAACGGGGTCTGGTCACGCGAGACTAGGGTCAATGCTTGTAGTGTGTGGCTATTGATATCTGTGAGTAAGATGTGAGATGACTTCTTCAGAGGGCTGCATTGAACAATCAGACAGGATGAGTGGGAGTTTAAATTGCTAGTTATTAGTAGTTAGAGTAGGAGTGGGCGTTGCCCATGCACAGTGTCACAGCAGTGTATGGTGGTGAGCATTGGAACGGGTAGCTTGCTGTGACAGATCGAGGTGAGGATCGAGGTGCCCATGCAGTGATGCATGTGCTGTCAATCACTGTGAAAGCTGAACTAAGTGTGGACACGGATATTCCAGGTGTGCTGAGCAGTAGCACATGGTAGTACAGTGGAACCTCTATAATCAGGACACCATTGGAGGACAATATATATTCAGGAGTTTTGTCTTTTGTAGAGAGGTTGTCCTTATTTTGGAGGTCCAAGATGTATGGGGAAAAGAATTATTTGGGACCTCGTAGAGAGGTCTATTACGGACAGTCCACTATCAGACGTTTCTGTTGTATGCTTTAGGCTGGCTGTATCACACACGCTACACTAGTACTGTTGCCATTGCTATAATTGTTGAAATGGTTTGCTTGTTTTCATGCAGATCCATTGATTTGGAGTTGAACTGGAGCAGTGAGAATGGCAGAGGTTGGTGGTGGCCAGCCATGGGAACAGTTGAAGTTGACTTGGGAAACACGCAGAGAAGCACCACGTGAGATGACTAGGGGTGCTGCTGTAGCTCATGGCAGTTTGGCCTATTTCATAGCAGATGGTAGTCATGAGGTGTTCGCATACAACTCGGAGAGCAATGGCTGGAATGAACTGCCAGAGTGTCCTCAGAGTGACTTTGGACTGGCTGTTGTTAACAACCTCATAACTGCAGTCGGAGGTGTCCTTTATACCAACCGGCTTAGTAGTTTCAGTGGTGGTGAGTGGGTGACAGTCTTTCCTGCAATGCCCACCAAGCGATACTTCACTGCTATCATTAGTGCACAGAACTACCTCATAGCAGCAGGAGGACAGGGAGTGGGAGGAGTCCTGTCCACAGTGGAGGTAATGGACATGAACACTCTAGAGTGGTACACTGCTGCCAGCCTACCAGAACCTGTCTACCACATGTCAGCCACTGTCTGTGGAGGGCGTCTCTACCTCCTGGGAGGGTCGAACAAGAACTTCAGCTCAACCCATGCAGTCTTCACCTGCACCCTGGACTCCCTCATTCGCTCGTGTCACCCTCCCTCACAGACCCCACCCCACACTAGTGAAGCCAGTGTCTGGCAGCGTGTCGCTGATGTACCAGTGATGGGGTCTACTTGTACCACCTTGAATGGGAGGGTGCTGGCCGTTGGTGGGTGGGATTCACATGGCAATCGCACAGCTGCTGTTCACATGTACAATCCTGACTCTGACTCATGGCTGGTTTTGGGAAACATGCCCACAGCTCGATGTTGGTGCCTGGTGGTGGGACTGAGAGACTGTATCATGGCTGTTGGAGGCGATGGAGGCGAGGCTACTGTTGAAGTTGGCTACCTGCAGTTATCAGGTGGGCGTAGTATATAGTATGTGAACAGTACTCTTGTCCAGGGTCATATCTAAATTTGCTTTACTCTTCCATTGGTATTCTTCTGTGCTGTGAAGGGGTGGGCCCATTTCCCATTGTAGCCCCTCCCATTTGTGGTGGGGGGCTGCACATCAGAGCTGTGACCTGAGTCATTTCTGAGAACCGGTTAATTATTGACCAACCAATAACTTCCAATAGGTTATCCTGTCGCACCCACTTAATTAATATAAATAGCTGTAGAGATGGACTTCTTAGCAGTACTGATGACTGAAATACCTTCTAAAGCAATAGTTCAAGTGAGCCGAGAGGTTCAAGATGTGGGAGAACTACATGTAGTACGGTGTGAAGTAGTACGGTGTGTCATTTGTGTGCAAATGACAGGCAAGGTTGCTAAAAAAATGTGTAATTCCATCAGGTCACAATGATTTTTTGACAGAAAATAACAATTTTCAGCGTGAAAATTTGCATTCAGAAAGTGGTGAAAATTTGATTCATTTAATTAGGGAAGTGGTTATCCAAAAATTTAAGTGGTTCTCAAAAAAAACTAAAGCTACAATCTATGAATGTCGTTGAGCCAGAAACAAGCACACTTGCCGAATTACATTAGAGTAGCAACCCTACTACCAGAGATGCCAACTACTTAGCAAGTAAATGAGTGAGTGTGCTGTGAAAATGCGTGAGATGGTACTAGAATGCGTGATGCATGCTACTGTAACAGCTCAAGAGTGCGCACAGCAGTTCATTCCAGTTGCTGTTCCTTGATTTTGTCCTTAGCAGAAGGCTCCACCACTCAACGTTTTGCAGTTTGACAAGGTGGTAGCGCCTGTGTTTATCCTCTTCGATGCGGATCAACACAGGATAGCAGTCCATTTATGTCGCTCGAATTTGCGGTCGTCCTTGTCTGTATGGCTCAAACAACCACGTGTTATGTATATGCGCACCGTATTCCTAGGCCCCACCCACAAAATAAACCTGAACGACTACTAAATGCGTGAGATTTGCTGTAGTAAGCGTGAGATGCGTGAGACTCGCGCGCAATGCGTGAAAGTTGGCATCATTTGAAGCATGCAATGGCAGCCATCGGGAAGACAAAAATGTTCACAACTCCTCAACCAAGGCGATCGATCAAGCTTCTATATTAATATGAGAGTCAGTGTCAGTGGGTGACGGTGGTCATGATGGTGTAGTCAGATTCTTCGTGCCAGAGTGTACTTTTTACTGCTCTACGAGGAGTGTATTTGAATATCATGCGAGTAGTCATGCTCCCAAAGCATGTTCATGCTCATGGAATGGATCCTCAGAGTAGCGCCTTCGAATAGCATAAGTTGCATAAGTTGGTTGCAGTCCCAAGTACATTATCTGGATGTCATGTGTAAATCGGTAGTCGATATCCTATAAATATATATCCCCTCCCCCCCTCCTTCATTCTCCATTCCTCCTCTTCTCTCACTGTCTTCCCTCTCCCCTTCTCCTCTTACTGACCCTTCCCTCTCCCTCTCCTCTCACCATCCCTTCTGCCCCCCCCCCCCCCCCCCCCCCCCCCCCCCCCCCCCTCCTCTCACCGACCTTCTCCCACTCCTTCCCCCCCCCCCCCCCCCCCCCCCCCCCCCCCACCAATTCTCAGATAGAGCTGAGGAGAGACACCTGGCTGCCCTTGAGCTGGCTATGAAGCAGAAAGGGTCACTAGACAAAACTATCATGCAATGTGTCTTTGTCGGCCCTCCCCGCTCGGGCAAGAGCTCGCTAATGAAACGTATCATGGGTGAACGCCCCACCCCCTCCTCCCCCAGCACTGGGGTAGCTGACAAAGTGGTGCAAGTTGAGATTGTGAGATCATCAACAGCAGCTGCAAGTGTGTCAGGCTCAACGTGGGTCAAACTCAGCCGTGATGAGGAGGCTGTCACAGTCGTCATGGACACATCTCAGAGTCATTCAGGTCAGGCAGTTCCCAGTGAAACACATTCACGTGCTGTAACACCTGTGAATCAGACTGAGCTTACCACAACAACACTAGTCAGTAGTGTACCAGAGCAGAGAAACCAGCCCCAGCCACACCAGTCTCCCAGTCCAGCCACAGCTAGCACACAGCCACACCTTCCCTCTCCGTCTAATTCTGCTAGCACCAATACGGTTGACCTCAAGCCCTTGGTGGATTTCTGCCAAAATGCTCTCCGTAAAAATCCTCTCTATGCAGTTAGGGCTTCACAGGAACGAGGGTGGATGGTCTACCTCACGGACACGGGAGGTCAGATTGAATTCCAGGAGCTCCTTCCTCTCTTAGTCTCAGGTCCGTCAGTGTTCTTCCTGGTCTTCCGATTGGACCATGACCTCAACAAGCGATTCATGGTGGAGTACGTCCGCTCCACTGGGGCAACGTCAGAACCCTACCAGTCCAACTTCACAGTGAGGGAGGCCCTCCTCCAGTCCCTCGCCAGCATTGCCTCCATGGGGACATATGTCAACAGGAGGGAGCAAGCCGAACTGAGATCCAAGGTGTTCTTTGTGGGAACACACAAGGATAAGGTTTCTCAAAAGCGAATCAATCGCATCGATCGCTGCCTCCAGCAGATGGTGAGATCCACAGGTCTGTATCGTGAAGGCATGATCCAATTTGCCTCTGAGTCCCGAATGCTACTGGCAGTCAACAACCTGTCCAGTGATGATTCTGATGTTCGGTTACTTCGAGCAGCTGTGGAGCGAGTTGGCACCCAGGGTGATTTCAAGATCAGGGCCCCCCCTTCCTGGATGATTTTCAGCCTGACCATTCGACAGCAAAAAAGTCGTGTTCTCAGCTATGAGCAGTGCTTCGAAATAGCCAGGCAATGTGGCATAGAGACAAGAGAGGAGCTGAACGAAGCTTTGTGGTTCCTCCACACCAAGGTGGGTCTGATTCGCTACTTCCAGGGAGAGGGTCTGGAAGATGTCCAGAAGATTGTGATCACAGACCCACAGATACTCTTTGACATGAATACTGACCTTGTGGTGGAGACTTTCACTTTCGACAAAGTTGACCCAGCCATTCCGGAATACTTCAAGAGGAAGGGCATCTTCCCCTTCAGCACCTTCGAGAGGATCAGTGGGGGATCAGAGCAGCTCCTGACTCCGTCCCGGCTAGTGAAGATCCAGGAACACCTCCTCATCATTGCCCCACTGGAGGAGGAGGAGGATGGGGAGAGGAGATACTTCATGCCATGTGTACTGGCACACACCATGCCAGCAGAGTCATGGTTTACGCGAGCTTTTAGAGCAATAAGAGCATTGTTTTCGCCATCATATCCCTCCCTCCTCATTGGCTTCAGATGCGGCTACTGTCCCAAGGGTCTCTTCGCGGCCCTGGTGGTGTACCTCCTGGCTAACACAAAGTCTTGTTTCCAGTGGAGGCTCCAGAGAGACAGAATCTTCAGAGATCAGATCTCGTTTTTGGTGGGCCCCTACGACACAGTTACGATAACTGTACAGCCAAAGTTCCTGGAGATAACTTGCACCCCTGCAGCATCCGAGTCGACTCGCAATCGCCACTTCCCCCCAGCCACGACATGTGGGGAAGTACGACGTTACATTGAGAGAGGCATCCGTGAGGTCACCTCAGCCCTGCATTACACGAGGGACGCTGACCACTATCTCGCATTGTACTGTCCCAGGGACCATCGAGGTCCAGACCATAGGGAACCTCACACGGCCGAGATCAACTTCCATAGTGGGGTACCGTGCACCCTCAGGTGTGAGCTAGCAGAAGAGAGGACGTTCAGACTACCCCCTGGACATGAGAGGTGGTTCACTGAGGTACGTAGTACTAAGAGTTTGTATGACTGCATGTTATCACTGTGTCAGTTGGAAGTATGGCATATGCAGTGCATTGAGATATCATGTTACACATGTCAGTGCAGAGTTCCTCTATACCCTCGTATGGTAGCTCATCATGTGGTTTCTTATATTAGGTTCCCTGCTCATCAGTCACATGCAGTTTAGTATAGTTATTGAACCTGATGTTTTGATGATCTAATGCACTCCCATTATGTGTAGGAGAGTGAGTGCAGTGGAAGGCCGCAACAAGGGAGACAGTCCCCAGGAGAAACTGGTGGGTCTTTAGTGTGTTGTACTGTAGAGCAAGAACACGACCCTGCATGGTTATCCTCGTTCCCATTGTAGCCTCGTTCCCAGGCCCATCCCAGGCCCATCCCAGTACGGTAAAGCGACTGTACTGCAAGTTATGGCTCTGTCTCCCCTCCCCTCCAGCCCTCCCCACCCCACCCCCTCCCTCCTCCACTGCTGCCACAGGATCGGGGACTGCCTGTCCCAGGAGAGGTTAGTAGAGAGCCCTGTTGTACAACAGTGTAGTGGACTTAGGTGAGAGAGCCTTGTTGCTAGGAGACAGAAGCACATGACTATTGAGAGTATAGGTACACCCCATGTTACAGTGTATCTCATCTGTGTGACACATTGTTAAAACATAGCAGCCACCTTTGACCTTGGCAAATTTCCAGCAAGAGTTATATTATTGGTCTCAGTATGATATGCCACACCCACGTCCACAGTATATGGTCACAACTCAATCACAATCCCAGTCACAGCCTAAAAGCACTCACTGCCATTTGATCTGCACAGCAAAGAGTACACTGTAGTACAATACGTGCATGCACTAGCATGCATTAGCTGTGTGGTCACAGAGAACTGGAAGAAGTCTGCCTCATTCCCAGTCCTGGTGGTGATGGCCTGGGAATGAGACCAGTGCATGCATCAATGAGTGAACTCTGTGATGTTATCCCACTCACAGGAGACCAGCCCACACTGATGGAGCTAATCAGGTTCCGGGGAAGAGAGAGACGCATCAACGTCCCCCAGCAGATCGGCACCAGCTTCATGAGCTTTGGGATACTCCTTCTGGAAGATGAGAATGGTGCCAGAATCAAGTCCATCATTCACGAGTGCAGAGACAATTCCGAGCAAATCACTACAAACGTTCTACAAGAGTGGATCGCTGGTCGAGGCAAGCTCCCGGTTTCCTGGGACACACTGATTGAAGTGCTACGAGATATTGACCTTGGTACCCTCGCTGATGAGATTGCAGCTGTGAAATGATCATCTCCTCCTAGGACCAGGAACAGGCAGGTCAGTCCTGGGAAGTGATAGCTTTGTTCCTGGGACGTTCCCATGCAGCCAGCGTTTGTCACTGGCAGCACACGAGAAATACTTCCAGGCCCTCTCCACTGACTTTTCATACTGCAGGCTACACCAGCTGAGTGGGAGGGTCTGGGAACAAGACTAGGGGAGTGTTGGGTTGTCGGTGTGCAGAGATCTGTGCACCTCATTCGAATATTCCCAGGCCTCTGCCCAGCAGCCTTGTAATTTGAAAAGTGTGGAAGCAGTGGAATATTGTACCTGATGAATGATGTGTAGGGAAGAGAAATCATTATGGTGATTGTGGATGGGTAACCTGGTGCCCAGAACAACACTCAGAATACACCCACACACTCAGCACACGGTCTGCACAACAGCAGCTGCTGGTACGTTTATTGTGTTGGTGCTGTCCCGAGAGCTCCCTGTTGGCCACACCCAGTAAACTGTGTCATGTGAGGAAATGTAGCAGGTGCTCTTTCCATTCTTTTTCATTTCGACTCCATTGAATTTCCACTCACCCCAGAGGAGGGGGTGGACCCAGACGAGGGTATACATTAGTCTCACTCCCCACCCATTTTTCATGACTTCCTCTTCGATTATTATGGCGACAAAGTGAAAGTGAAGAGAACAGTATGGGCCTGGGAGGAAGGAGGCTACACAACCCATGTAGAGTCTCTTGTACTGGCAGCAGTATAGCCTCACTTCTGATATAGTACCTAATATCATAGTAATATGGTGGTTCTGAACCAGGTCCACGCTCGGAACATGGCCTAAGCCTCACTCAAGTGTTTGCCATCAGGTAGGAGCAGTGTCACCCACTGCGCCCTCAGCTACTTATTCCCCATACTTCTTGTATACCATTGTACACTAAACCGTCACATGTGCAATACTACGGAATGGTAGGTATACACATGCACTATAGTGAACTTGTCCTCCCCCCGGCCCCCCTCGCTGTTGCTGTGTGTTGGTCACCATGGTGATGGTGGGAGGGCCATGGTGGGAGGGCCTGGTACATTTAATTCCTCACGTGAGTGACGTCAAGGGTAGAAAGACAGTCGAAAGACCTAAATGAACGTGGGCCTCAGAACAGCAAGAAGAGCGAAGGTACCAGGTGACATACCACACGTATCTAACTAGCGTGGGGCGACTGTCATACTCACTGAGCGTTGAACGTGTAGATGGCTGAATAACATGCAAAACGTAGCATCCTCATTCTGAAAATTTTGCCATTTGTCGATTACGGCATGCTCACGTGAGGAAATGTACCAGGCCCTCCCTGCTTTATCATACTGCAAGCGATGAAAAGCTGGGCGTGGGACTGGGAACGAGGCTACTCTATCAGTGTGTGAGGAATTGGATGGCAATCACTTGTTGTGTACTTCCTGTCAGAGATTGGAGGGAGGTGGTTTGATGGTAGTCATAGCAATCACTTGTTGGGGAGGTCCCAGCAAGTGGTGGCAGGTCATGAATAGTATTAGTATCCTAGCTGTTCCAACTCCATCCCATCCCTACAAGTAGATCTATGTACCTGCTACACAATGACATAGTTTGTCCCACGGCCTTGTCCCATGCTCCCTATACCAATGGAGGAGAGGGAGGGAAGAGAAACAGACTGTACGAGTACATGTATAAACATGCATACTTGATTGAAATTAAGTGTATACGTTGACTAAAACTTGTGTCAATCTTATATACTTTCGTGCTAGCCTCGATCATTCCCAGACCACTCCCCCTCCAGCTTTTGTTGCTTGCAGTAATACAACTGCACTGTTTGCACCCTTAATTTGTAGTACCAGTATTGACCCTGGTCCCTCTCCCTCCTGCCCCCTACAGAGATGGACTGGAGTGTGAACTTCACTTCAACAGCTGCCACTCTTAACCCCGGAGCACTAGGACACCTGCATTAACCTCTTGATGAGGGTGTGGGGCTACACACCCCTGCTGTGGACACAGATGAGGACCAGACCCACCGTCAGAACAAGATTCTATAATCAGCATTGCATGAGCCAGTTATATACTCCCTGGAGACACACTACAGTTAGGAGTTCTTGTTGTCTGTTAGGAGTTACTGTTATTTTTTGTACATGTTTCATGACAGGAAGTGAGACTTTAACCCTTTAAGCCCCATTGACGTCTATAGGCGTCATTTAGACCCTATGCACTTGTAGGGCTTCCCGTCAGTCCAAAAAGTGACCAAAAAAGCTTCAGAGGGCCCAGGGACGACATGTCGTGGGCGTTTTTTGATTTTAATGCGATTCATTGACCCGAGGATTTTTGATTCTAATGATATTCATAGACCCCAACCAGGGCCTCAAGAAAACATGCAAATTGGTGGTGTAAGGTGTGCCATCAGTCAGTCAGATCTGGCCCAAGTTTAGGGTAATGCTGGTCGAAAATCCTGCTGACATCCACCTTTGACCTCCGATTGCTGGGATTGTGGGGGGTCATGAATATCATTAATGGTATTGCCAGAGGGGTCTCTCCATGCGTGCGGGCCCCACCAAGTTTGGCCGCTGAGCAGCGAATGCTGTGGGAGAGGAGTACCTACGAAAGTGGTGTGCGCTGAATGCATGAAAATGTGTTGTCTTGGTGGGAAGAATTCGGTGGTTAAAGGGTTAAATTGCTAAGCCTTGCACTAGTCTCGTTCCAAGACCTGGTCTGGGAACGAGACTAGCCTTGCACATGCGCAGTAATTATATGGGAGGAACCACGAAAAGAAGTTGCTGAGCTGTCAGAGTTGGGCAGATTTGCGAAGGAATATCCAAAGACAGTGTGCCCTGGCCCCACATGCAGCTCTGAGACCATGTGAGTGTGTAAAACGTCAACTTGTCAGCACAAGTCCTAGTCATAGTTTTGGCAGACAGTTAAAAAAAGCTGTTGGTCTAGATCTGAGTGCAAGACTGAAGCATACACTTAGTCTAACAAGCTAGCCCTTCGCTTTCTCCAGCGCGCGATCGCTTTCAGTATGCGCGCGCGGAGAAGAAGAAGAAGAAGAAGAAGGAGAAGTTCCCCGTGCGGTCACGTGAGTCGATCCGTGCTGGGGAAAAATCGAGGGGCTAGCCCGCTAGACTAAGCATACACTATACAACTAGCCAGTTACTTTGAAATCAAGGGGATTTTGTTGTCAAAAAGGAGTTGGGGTACTAGCTCCTGAGAGCGAAACTGGTAGGGACTACTTTCCCTGGGTTTATAGGGTAATAATTAACTGCCTTTGTTTATCTGTGTTGAAAATTGGGTGTGGCTGCATAGTGGCCGAGTGGTTGAAGCATTCGACTGATAACTGCAAGGTTGCTGGTTCGAGTCCCACCATTAGACCTGACATAGTTTACACTAGTCTCGTTCCAAGACCCTCCCGAAACGCGGAAAGAGGGTCTGGTGTTCTGAGCGATATTTCTTGACGCATGGGGCGTGGTCGCTCTCGGCTTTTAAAGCTCGAATCAGATGGCAGAACGCGAATGACGTCGACGTAGTCAATCAGTGTAAGTCATACATGTAACAGTGCAGTATAGCTAGTGCGGACGGTATGTCAGTGAAATGGATACGACAGGCCTACCGAAGAGCAAGCTGAGGCAGTAAGCCAAATCGATTATCTTGCCGACCGGTTGGGGGAAATCTCTGTGTTTCATGACTCTTCCACTCACCTTTGACAACCTCAGAAAGAATTCTGTACACGGGCAGGGCAACTGAACGTCAATAGTTGTTGTTGTTAGCCCTTTGGTGTCCCTGGTGAAGGACCAAGTGCACTCCTAGTACAGTATGTTTTTTGTGTTAGGTGCGCTTTCATTGGAGAGGACATACGGAATGCAATAGTTGCGCATTCCTTATGCCGTATAGCCCCGCCCCATGCGCCAAGAAATATCGCTCAGAACACCAGACCCTCTTTCCGCGTTTCGGGAGGGTCTGGGAACGAGACTAAGTTTACACCTCATCCTTTGGAAGGGATGTAAAGCTGTCAATCCCGGGGTACTGGTTAGCATTAGCTATTTGGGTCACCTCGTTAGCCACTCTACATGGTGGTTCTCACAGGGAGAAAAATACAAAAATACGTTTAGTCTGGGACGGCCTTTGCAGTACATTTGCAACATCACATTCCTTACTTCTGAGAGGTTAGCAGCGGGGACCCAACGGCATTGTTTACATCCTGGATTGAATTCACTTAGGTAAAATCTTGGCTTGGATCGGATTTTCAAGGAAATCAGATCCACTGTGACACCAGAAGTGGTGGCCAATACTCTGCAGAGCAGTTTATCACCCTGCACCATGGAGTGCGTACCAATCACAGGGCAGTAGTAGCCTCGTTCCCAGGCTCCCCCTTGCGCACGGTGAAGAAAGTACATGCTACCTGAAGTATTTGATTAATGGGAAAATTCAAAATTCGAGTCCGAGAGGAGAGTAGGCCTAAACTTGAAGCATGAGAAGTGTGCTGTGCAAGAAGTGTCTTGACTCAAGAGCTGGAACACAGGAAATCACGAGTGCAGTAAGGTCCCAAGTATCACTTTGGTGACCGATGTGGCTTACGTCATTGCTGGAATACATAACCATAACTAATTAAATTCCTGAGCAACAAGCCGCTCTATGGCCATGTCCCAGACCCTTTCCCTTGGTGCGGAACGGAGTCTGGCCACACGAGACTAGGGTCAATGCTTGTAGTGTGTGGCTATTGATATCTGTGAGTAATATTTTCAAGATATGAGATGACTTCTTCAACCAATCTGAGGGCTGCATTGAACATCCAGACAGGATGAGTGGGAGTTTAAATTGCTAGTTATTAGTAGTTACAGTAGGAGTGGGCGTTGCCCATGCACAGTATCACAGCAGTGTATGGTGGTGAGCATTGGAACGGGTAGCTTGCTGTGACAGATCGAGGTGAGGATCGAGGTGCCCGTGCAATGATGCATGTACTGTCAATCACTGTGAAAGCTGAACTAAGTGTGGACACGGATATTCCAGGTGTGCTGAGCAGTAGCACATGGTAGTACAGTGGAACCTCTATAATCAGGACACCATTGGAGGACAATATTATATATTCAGGAGTTTTGTCTCTTTTAGGAGGTCCAAGACCTATGGAGAAAATAATTATTTGGGACCTCGTAGAGAGGTCTATTACGGACAGTCCACTATCAGACGTTTCTGTTGTATGCTTTAGGCCGGCTGTATCACACACACTACACTAGTACTGTTGCCATTGCTATAATTGTTGACATGGTTTGCTAGTTTTCATGCAGATCCATTGATTTGAAGTTGAACTGGAGCAGTGACAATGGCAGAGGTTGGTGGTGGCCTGCCATGGGAACAGTTGAAGTTGACTTGGGAAACACGCAGAGAAGCACCACGTGAGATGCGGAGGGGTGCAGCTGTAGCTCATGGCGGTTTGGCCTATTTCAGTTCATATGATAGTCATGAGGTGTTTGCATACAACTCAGAGAACAATGACTGGAGTGAACTGCCAGAGTGTCCTCAGAGTAACTTTGTACTAGCAGTAGTCAACAACCTCATAACAGCAGTTGGAGGTTACTCCAACTGCTTACATAGTCTCAGTGGTGGTGAGTGGGTGACAGTCTTTCCTCCAATGCCCACCAAGCGACACTTCGCTGCTGTCATTAGTGCACAGAACTACCTCATAGCAGCAGGAGGATGGGGAGTGAGAGGATTCCTGTCCACAGTGGAGGTAATGGACATGAACACTCTAGAGTGGTACACTGCTGCCAGCCTACCAGAACCTGTCTACCACATGTCAGCCACTGTCTGTGGAGGTTGTCTCTACCTCCTGGGAGGGTTCAATAAGACCCACAACTCATCCTATGCAGTCTTCACCTGCACCCTGGACTCCCTCATTCGCTCGTGTAGTGAAGCCAGTGTCTGGCAGCGTGTTGCTGATGTACCAGTGGGGGGGTCTACTTGCACCACCTTGAATGGGAGGGTGCTGGCCGTCGGTGGGAGAGATTCACATTACAATCCTACAGCTGCTGTTCACATGTACAATCCTGACTCTGACTCATGGCTGGTTTTGGGAAACATGCCCACTGCTCGAGTCTTTTGCCTGGTGGTGGGACTGAGAGACTCCATCATTGCTGTTGGAGGAGGTGGAGGCAACTTTAGTGTTGAAGTTGGCTACCTGCAGTTATCAGGTGGGCATAGTGTATGACTGTATGTGAACAATACTCTTGTCCAGGGTCATAAATTTGTTTTATTCTTCCATTGGTATTCTTCTGTGCTATGAAGGGGTGGGCCCATTTCCCATTGTAGCCCCTCCCATTTGTGGTGGGGGGCTGTACATTAGAGTCTGAGAACCGGTTGATTATTGACCAACCAATAACTGCCAATCGGTTAACCTGTCGCACCCACTTAATTAACATAATAAATAGCTGTAGAGATGGACTTCTTAGCAGTACTGTTGACTGAAATACCTTCTAAAGCAATAGTTCAAGTGAGCCGAGAGGTTGAAGATGTGGGAGAACTACAAGTAGTACAGTGTGAAGGAGCGGAGCTCAAGTTCTTTCTAAGAAGCTTGGTTGTGTGCAAATGACAGGCAAGGTTGCTAAAAAATGTGCAATATCAGTTCACAATGATTTTTGACCAGAAAAGAACAATTTTCGGTGCGAAAATTTGCATTCAGAAAAGTGGTGAAAATTTAATTAGGGAACTGGTTATCCAAAATTTAAGTGGTTCTCAAAAAAAACCTAAAGCTACAATCTATGAATGTCGTTGAGCTAGAAACAAGCACACTTGCTGAATTACATTCTGCAAATTAGAGTAGCAACCCCACTACCAGAGATGCCAACTACTTAGCAAGTAAATGAGTGAGTGTGCTGTGAAAATGCGTGAGATGGTGCTAGAATGCGTGATGCATGCTACTGTACAGCTCAAGAGTGCGCACAGCAGTTCATTCCAGTTGCTGTTCCTTGATTTTGTCCTTAGCAGAAGGCTCAACGTTTTGCAGTTTGACAAGATGGTAGTGGCTGCGTTTATCCTCTTCGATGCAGATCAACACAGGATAGCAGTCCATTTATGTCGCTCGAATTTGCAGTCGTCCTTGTCTGTATGGCTCAAATAACCACGTGTTATGTATATGCGCACCGTATTCCTAGGCCCCACCCACAAAATAAGCCGGAACGGCTAGGTGCTAAATGCGTGAGATTTGCTGTAGTAAGCGTGAGAGTGTGAGATTGCGGACGAATGCACGAGACTCACGCGCAATGCGTGAGTGTTAGCATGTCTGCACTATCTGGTAGCCGGTGCTACTTGCCGGTAGTGCAAGCTAGCTTGTTCCAATTAATGCACATGTCACATGACGACCATGCTCAGCCGATGAAGTGTGCGATGGTATCTTTGTCGGTACATGTACAATCACTACAATGATGCATGTCAGTATGTGTCCTTCTCCAATTAATACCACTACCTGTACAGCACACTTGTCAGTTGGATTGCCACTTGCTGACAGTAGCTAGCTGTCACATTTCCACTGCTGTTCTAATACTAAAACCAGGAGGAGCGTCCAACTCCACATGCCCGCCCTAGTACATGTATATATAGTATAGTCCTTATATGGCAAGAGGCCATTCCGTATGCAATTAATTGTAAGGATTTGTGTGAAACTGAGCTAAGTAGGTATGAAATACAAATTGGCCTTTGTGCAGCCATAGTTGTAGCCTCGTTCCCAGGCCCACACGCGAAACGCGGAAGGGCCTGGGTACGAGGCTACCATAGTTGTACTAGAGCTATGTAGCTGACTTATGTGGTACCCATGGCAAATTAAGGTCTTCCATATAAGGTATAAACCAAAAGGTGTGAGGGCTACTACATGTCTTTACTAGTTGAATGCTCCTTCGCTGCCTTTGGCGGCTCATGCGCTCCTGCTAAAACATAGCCTCATTCCCAAACCCCATGCAAAAAAATCGAAAAGGGTTATTGGATGAGGTCTGGGAACGAGGCTATAACCAAAACATAAGCAACATGCATCCACCAAATTTAATTCCCACCAATATTTCCAGCCGTATACAGTGTTCCGCTAGCTTGTCCCTATAGTTCCCAGCTTTTTGTTGCACACCATGCAAACACACTCTGAAATCAACTCCCATCCTGCTAGCTAGGGGTGCTCAAATTGGAACATGCAATTAAGCTAGCCCATATGCATGCTTCCACACTATACATACTAACTACTCACTATAGTGGGACATTTTGGGTTCTTAGCGGAATTAGCCTCGTTCCCAGGCCCTCGATCTCCAGCTTTTTGTCGCATACTACAGTATGTAAGGATTTCAGTCTGTAGCACAGAGGTGGATATTGCCACACTCCTGGTACGGTAAAGCTCACTCTTCACAATGATGCCTCATGCTCTGCTTCACCATGTGGGGACTCTGATTGCATCCACGTGCAGCTCATATTCGTCCCAGCTAACACTCTACCTGGGGTATATGGGATGTCGTGTGGGTACCAAATCAGTAGTCATCCATCCATAAAGGCAGTGTGTTTTCATGTCGCGATCTAATATTTTCAAGTGGCCAATGCGCATGAAATGGATCCTCAAAGCAGGAGACAACACACCTTAGGATGGTGTAGGTTGCATCAGTTCCAAGTGCTTTATTTGGATATCATGTGTAAATTGGTACTCGATTCCCTATAAAGAATATCCCCTCCCTCATTCTCTACTCCCCCTCTCCTCTCACCATCCCTCCCCTCTCCGCTCCACTGTCCCTTCCCTCTCCCCCTCTCCTCACACCATCCCTTCATATTCCCTCTCTCCCTCTCCTTTCACCAATCCTTTATTCTCATCCTCTCCTCACTCCTGTACGCAGATGAGCAGAGACACCTGGCTGCCTTTGAGCTGGCTATGAGGCAGAAAGGATCGCTGGACAAAACCATCATGCAGTGTGTCTTCGTCGGCCCACCCCGCTCAGGCAAGAGCTCCCTAATGAAACGTATCGTGGGTGAACGCGCCACTCCCTCCTCCCCCAGCACTGGGGTAGCTGACAAAGTGGTGCAAGTTGAAATCATGAGATCATCAACAGCAGCTGCAAGTGTGTCAGGCTCAACGTGGGTCAAGCTCAGCCATGATGACGAGGCTGTCACGGTAGTCATGGACACATCTCAGAGTCATTCAGGTCAGGCAGCTCACAGTGAAACACATTCACAGGCTTCAGTAGCTGTAGCACCTGTGAATCAGACTGAGCCTACCACCACAACACTAGTCAGTAGTGTACCAGAGCACAGAAACCAACCCCAGCCACACCAGTCTCCCCGTCTAGCCACAGCTAGCACACAGCCACACATTCCCTCTCCGTCTAATTCTGCTAGCACCAATACGGTTGACCTCAAGCCCTCGGTCGATTTCTGCCAAAATGCTCTCCGGAAAAATCCTCTCTATGCAGTTAGGGCTTCACAGGAACGAGGGTGGATGGTCTACCTCACGGACACGGGAGGTCAGATTGAATTCCAAGAGCTCCTTCCTCTCTTAGTCTCAGGTCTGTCAGTGTTCTTCCTGGTGTTCCGATTGGACCATGACCTCAACAAGCAATTCATGGTGGAGTACGTCCGTTCCACTGGGGCAACGTCAGAGCCCTACCAGTCCAACTTCACAGTGAAGGAGGCCCTCCTCCAGTCCCTCGCCAGCATTGCCTCCATGGGGACATACGTCAACAAGGGACTTCAGAAGGACCAAGTCCCTCTAAGGCCCAGGGTCTTCTTTGCGGGAACACACAAGGATAAGGTTTCTCGAGAACAAATTGATCGCATTGATCGCAGCCTCCAGCAAATGGTCAAATCCACAGGTCTGTACCGTAAAGGCCTAATCGAGTTTGCCTCAAAATCTGAGTCCCGAATGCTACTGGCAGTCAACAACCTGTCCCGTGATGATTCTGATCTTCAGTTGGTTCGAGCAGCTGTGGAGCGAGTGGGCAGCCAGGGTGATTTCAAGATCAAGGCACCCCCTTCCTGGCTGATTTTCAGCCTCACCATTCGACTGCAAAAGAATCGTGTTCTCAGCTATGAGGAGTGCTTCCAGGTAGCCAGACAGTGCGGCATTGAGACACGAGATGAACTGAACGAAGCTCTGTGGTTCCTCCACACCAAGGTAGGTCTGATTCGCTACTTCCAGGGAGAGGGTCTAGAAGATCTCCAGAAGATTGTGATCACAGACCCACAGGTACTCTTCGACATGAATACTGACCTTGTGGTGGAGACCTTCACTTTCGACAAAGTTGGTCGAGTCATTCAAGAATACTTCAAAAGGTTTGGTATCTTCCCTTTCAGCACCTTCGAGCAGATCAGTGGGAGCTCAGAGCAGCTCCTGACTCCGTCCCGGCTAGTGAAGATCCTGGAACACCTCCTCATCATTGCCCCACTGGAGGAGGAGGAGGATGGGGAGAGGAGATACTTCATGCCTTGCGTGCTGGCACACACCATGCCAGCAGAGCCAGCTACCTCACGGTTTACACGCGCTTTTAGAGCAATAAGAGCATTTTTTGCACCATCATATCCCTCCCTCCTCATTGGCTTCAGATGTGGCTACTGTCCCAAGGGTCTCTTCGCGGCCCTGGTTGTGTACCTCCTGGCTAACACAGAGTCTGATTTCCAGTGGAGGCTCCAGAAAGACAGTATCTTCAGAGATCAGATCTCATTTTTGGTGGGCCCCTACGACACAGTTACGATAACTGTACAGCCAAAGTTCCTTGAGATAACTTGCACCCCTGCATCATCCGAGTCGACTCACAATCGCCGCTTCCCCCCAGCCACGACATGTGGGGAAGTACGACGTTACATTGAGAGAGGCATTCGTGAGGTCACCTCAGCCCTGCACTACACGACAGATGCTGCCCACTATCTCGCATTCTACTGTCCCAGGGTCCATCGAGGTCCAGACCCGAGGGAACCTCACCCGGCCGAGATCAACTTCCATGGTGGGGCACCATGCACCCTCAGGTGTGAGCTAGCAGAAGAGAGGACATTCAGACTACCCCCTGGACATGAGAGGTGGTTCACTGAGGTACGTAGTAGAGTTTATGTGATTGCATGTTATCAGTTGGAAGTAACACTACCAGGTCATATTGCCATGAAATGTATATGAAATTCCTAGGAAAAGGTGTTGCTACCCATGAAAATGGCCATGAAAATCGCGTCATAGGATTTTCATTACTTATGAAATATCCATGAAAAATGATCTCGATTCTCACAACCTATGAAAATGGTATGACTTCAGAGCTATGAAAAACACATGAGTGTTCCGGCTCTTAAAATCCCATGAAAGCCACATGAATTCCAGTGTATGAAAATGCAATGAAAATCAGTAACATGGAAATCCCATGAAAGCCATGTGAATTCCTATGTATGAAAATGCAGTGAAAATCAGTAACATGAAAATCGCAGGGAAATCCCATGAAAGTCTTGATGTCTGAGCTTGCTTTCCATGAAAACGCCATGGAAATGAAAAGGCGCATAAGTATCTAAAGTAAGCAGCTGTTGGAGATTGATAGCATAAGGCCAGGTAGCTGCATCGTGTTTTCAGACTTTTCTAGGGTTTGCTGGTCAGTTAGTTGGGAACTACTATTGCTGTTGAAGTTCTGGGACTATCAAGGAGAGTCTGCTGCTGAATGGTAGGCAAGAATACTGTAACCCTGAGAGCCAGTCATATAATTTGGCACTAGATTTCACTCCCAATTGTGATCCCAGCTGTAACGGTAGCCTCTGGATGTACGTAGTAGCTTCTGGATAAGTGGTACAAGTCCTACTTGCAAAATAGCTCAGGCTCATAATCAAGGAACTGAGAAGTGCAGGTGAGGGCCCTAGGTCACTCAAGATCTTTGGTAACATGATGAAGGTCCCAGTAGGTTGTTAGGTAAAGCAGCTATATTATAGCTAGTTTGGAAAATGAAACATTTCATCTGAACTGACTGCTCTGTAGCTGCATGCATCGAAGACCAACCTCCTACCTATATTTCTTCTTAAACTAACTGCCCTGGTACTTAGGCCTTGTGACTCAAAATGCAGTAGTTGACTGGATTACTGTACAGAAGGGTACCACCGATGGTAACTGGCTGGGTTGATGGATTTCAATAGAGCAAGTCTGAAAGTGCAGGATAAAGAGTATGTGTGCCTTCATTGATGCCAAGTCCTACCGATTATATAATTATTCATAACGAGGGGCAACCGCACTCCTAGTAGCCGTGATGCAACCGGTTGCAACTCGCTGGTAGCGCAAGCTACGCATTGCATTGGCTCATTCCAATTAACGCACATGTCACGTGAGGACCACGTTCGAGTCGGCAATGGCGTCTGAAGGGAAGACAAGAACTTAATACAGCACTCACAACTTCGCCAGCATCGTGAGTTTCGGCATGTGAGCGTCAGTGAACGACAGCAATCACGGCTGTGTGGTCAGAATCTTTGTGGGGCCTTCGTAAGACTGTACTGGCAACCAATGTCGAAGGGATCGGGAGCGATCGAACAATGGCGGCCGACGGCACAACAAAAGCGCTTGTATCTCCACCACCGAGGTGAGTTTCAGCACCAAAATTGTACGGTTGGGACAGTGCATGATAGCGATCATGAAGGTGTAGTCAGAATCTTTGTACGCCATTCCTATCACTCGAACGAGTTATTTACATTAATTATATTACGCAGCACAATTTTTCCCCTACCAGGAGTGTAATTATACGTCTGATCAGTCCCATTCCATTCATGTACGTATGGCATTCAAATTCCATGTATGAAAACAGCATGAAAGCAATTTCATAGCATTTTCATTCGCATTAATTTGGGGGGGATGACAATGAAAATCACATGAAATTGCTAGGAAATTCAGGCATGAAAATGCAATGAAATACCATGATATGAGTTCCAAGAAAATTCATGGGTATTCCATGGAAAATCCATGGAAACTTTTCATGGAAATTCCACATACTAATTCACACTGTTTTCACACAAATTTCATGGTATTTTCCAACAAACTGTACCTATGAAATCCCTGGGGAACGTTAAAAATTCATAGGTTTCTGGAATTCATAGGTCATGAAAATTGCATGAAACTGCCAATGGAAAGCATAGGGTAAACCTGTGGATTTTCATATACATTTCATGGCTCTCATCTGGTAGTGTAAGGTGCGCATCATTGAGACATCATGTGACATGAGTCAGTGCAGTGTACCTCTAATACTGAGTATGCTCTCATGTGGTGCCTCATTTTTAGGTTCCCTGCTCTAATTTTCATATGCAGTTTAATATTGATGTTTTGATGGCTTAATGTGATTGGCTGTATCCCATTGTACGTAGGGGAGTGAGTGCAGTGGAAGGCAGAGACGGTCCCCGGGAGAAACTGGTGAGTCTTTAGTGCGTTGTACTGTAGGGCAAGAATACGAGCCTGGTGGTTATCCTCGTTCCCAGGCTCGTACGGGAACAAGGCTAATTCCAGTACTGTTGCCATTGCTGTAACTAGTGGAATGCAGGACATTGGAGGGCGAGCCTGAGCAAAGTGCATAGCTATATATGGATTTTGCGTGCAGGACATGCAAGGAGCAGTTGCATTCACATGATTGTCATCAGAATGTGACCGGGCAATGAGCACAGAAATTATGGCACTCTTGAAACATACACTCGTGCACATCACAGCAACTGTGAGTCAGGTTAGCGTAATATAGCCTAGCAGCAACGTCACCGGCCATGGTGGTACGTGTAGGTCCACGCGCTGTCTCCGTCTTTGTCAGTATCGCCGAGGAGGAAGAATGTTCATGGTGCTCTAGCCAATGTCCACGAGTGGTCTCCGTCTTTGTTGTCGCCATCGTTTGTCGAACAGGTAGCTAGATGGTTCGTCGAGTTCCTTGAATTTGAATATTATTGTGGACGTGCAAGTGAAATTCGCTGATTTAAAATTTACGGTAAGTGCAAGATCCAACCAAACAAGACACATACATACACACGCACAGCGCGATGAAGTCACGCTAGTGTGGGGCTCGCTCAGGCTCGCCCCAATTATGTTGTTCTGTGGAGTGAGAACATGATGAGCCTGGCCCCATGTGGATAATTAGGAGAGGGCGTAGCCGTGCACACTTGCAAATTTCCCTCAAGTGTGACCAACCCCTCTCACTGATAATTCAGTGTGTGGTATTGAAAACGAGTTCCATTGTGTGTTGTGTGTGTGTGTGTGTGTGTGTGTGTGTGTGTGTGTGTGTGCGTGCGTGTGTGTGTGCGTGTGCACGTGTGTGTTGATTGTGTGTGTGTGCGTGTGCACATTTGTGTGTGTGTGTGTGTGTGTGCGTGTGTTGATTGTGTGTGTGTGTGTGTGTGCGTGTAGCCTCTTCTGAGGCTGTTCCAGCTCCAGTTGTTGTTTGCTTGCAGTACAACAGAACCACCTCACGACCTCATGTGAGGAGGTTTAGCAGACACTCCTCAGTTTGTGTGGGTGTACAGTAAATGAGGATTTCATATAAAAGTCTGCTGTGTAAACTCAAATACTGTACATAGTATGTGAGTGTGTGTATGTGCAAGCATGTGTTGCACTTCCACAGGATTCTGTCTTCCCTTCCCTCCAGCCCTCCCCTCCCCACCCCCTCCCTCCTCCACTGCTGCCACAGGATCGGGGACTGCCCGTCCCAGGATAGGTCAGTAGAGAAGTCAGTGTGGGATGTGTGAGTGTACACATTGTAGCCCTAGTTGTACATCAGCTCAGTAAACTAGCTGAACGAGGGTGCGGACGGGTGGTCATCGGCCAACTATTGAAAGCTCATTAATGAGTGGGTGAGGTCGGAGTCACACTAATGTTCAGAGGATGGCTGAGGGCACTTGTGTGATGTTTGCAGGGTGAAAACCCGAGATTGACTGTTGAGATCTTTTCTCAGGAAGTCCCTTTAGCCTATGGGTCTGCATGACAATTGAGAGTAGGTATGTTACCTCATCTGTGTGGCTGCATTGTTAGCCACCTGGCCACATTGTTAAACCAGCAGTCACCTTAGACCTTGGTCTGGTAGTAAGCCACACCCACTTCCTCAGTATTGCTCGAGCAGCACGAGATGTGATGGTGTAGTAGGGGTGGGCAATATATCGTTATTATCGTATATCGTGATATTAAGACACCATGATAATCGTATCGTGGTGGTTTTAAAATTATCGTCATATCGTGTTCACATTATTAGTGGTGTTGGTTTTGCAGAAATAAGGCATGCAGTAGCTAAATAGTGTATTTATGACAACATAGTAAATGCTTGGCTTGTAGAAATATTCTAGTGTGGCATGAGAAGTTAAAAAAGCTAGCCAAAATGCAATATTGTGATAATATCGAATATCGTGATAACTAACACATATATCGTGAACACATTATTCTGATATCGCCCACCCCTATGGTGTAGGGAATGTGTATGTACTGACATGCACTGGCTGTGTGGCCACAGACTACTGTTGCCATCAGTGCAGAGTTGGTAGACATTGAACTGTGTTTCCCTGTGTCCCTCCTGGCAGGAGACAAGCCTGAGATGTGGCAGCTGCAGAGGTTTGTTGGTGTGAGCGGGAGGCCGGTCAGGGTGGTGGAGGAGGTCTGCGCTGACTGGGAGAAGCTGGCACTTGCCCTCCAGTTCCGTGGTGGGGTCATCAGGGCAGTGAGGGAGAGCGAGAGGCCACTGGTGGAGCCAGCTTGTCGGCGCATTCTGGAGCGGTGGTCAGTGGACGGAGAGGGTCGACAGCCGGTGACCTGGGAGACCCTGATCGAGTGTCTGGAGGACATTGAATATGGCACTCTAGCCAGTGATCTGAGAAGGGAGCTGGAGCCATGAAGGATTTAGGACCATCCCGGAACAGGTGTGTGCATGGTCAGTAGTATGAGGATATTCAAATGTGACTGTCGGTACGCTAGTGGTCACTCCCATAGGGACTGTGCTAACAGCTGGACCAGTGGAAGCTCATGACTCCATGCTGAGTGTTTTGTACCAGGAATGGGTTGTGTGGGATGATCACTATAGTAACCAGTGTTCCTTGGTACACAGATTAGCAATGGGTGATGAATTTGAAGACAGCAATGAATATTCTTGTTTGATGGAAGTCATAGTAATCACATTGTTTACTTCCTGTCAGAGATGGGAGAGAGGTCCCAGCAAGTGATAGCAGGTCATGAATAGTATCAGTATCCTGTTCCAACTGGAGGTGTTTATAGAACAGATACCCTGCGGGAAGGATAGCGTGTACGTAGCTACAATCGCCGGGGCATCTCTCTGTCCGTTTTTCAGTACAGTATAATTAATCATACTACTGATGCTTCGATCGATGCATGATGATTATTTTTGTGTGAACATGTGCTATCGTGTATATATAGTGTTCGTGTATGCCCGTATCCAAGGTGTGGGAGTGACCAACTGCCGTATATACGTACTATGGCTTTGATCGTGAAGAGGTTGGACCAAATTTTACGAATAATAGGAAAAAATAGCCGAAACAATAGTAATGACGTCTGAGAAGTATGTAAGGGCTGGGATAAGACCATTTTCTACCGGTCATCTCGAAACATGGAGTTTCCAACTGCAGTATGTTTCCTGTTTTTGAAAAGACTCTGTGATCATGAAGAGCTGTAGTCAATGTTATGAATAAGTCCCTTTTTGGGGGGTCTATGACACAAGATTTTTCACTGGACAGACAGACAGACAACGGACAGATGACAGACGGACAAAACCGATTGCTTAACCCTGCTTCGCACATGCACGCACGGAGTATGTATAACTACATCCCATCCCTAAAGTGTGTCCCTGCATGGTACACAGCTGTCCTGCGTCCTTGTCCCATGCTCCCTGTATGAATGGAGAAGGGAGGAGTGGGGAGGGCCTGATAACCAGCTGTAGCTACTGAATTGAATGAAGCATTTGCCTCTGGTTGTAGAGTATCATGCATTGGTGAGAGAATCCAGTTGTGGATGGGGGGCAACGAAACTGCATGCACCTCATTTCCACCATTAATGGTTAGCTATAGAAAGTAGTATAATGGCGTGCTTGGGTGGAATTGATGGTCTTCAAGTGCGTATACATTCTATAGTCTAAAAGTTGTGTTGGTCCTATTCACTTGCTAGCCTCAATCATTCCCAGACCAACTGCACTGCTTGCACCTGTGATTGTAGTACCAGTATTGACCCTGGTCCCTCTCCCTCCTGCCCCCTCTTCTCTTCAGCAGCTGCCACTCTTAACCCCTCATCATTGCCCCACTGGAGGAGGAGGAGGATGGGGAGAGGAGATACTTCATGCCATGCGTACTGGCACACACCATGCCACCAGAGTCATGGTTTACGCGAGCTTTTAGAGCAATAAAAGCATTGTTTTCGCCATCATATCCCTCCCTCCTCATTGGCTTCAGATGTGGCTACTGCCCCAAGGGTCTCTTCGCGGCCCTGGTGGTGTACCTCCTGGCTAACACAAAGTCTTGTTTCCAATGGAGGCTCCAGAGAGACCGAATCTTCAGAGATCAGATCTCGTTTTTGGTGGGCCCCTACGACACAGTTACGATAACTGTACAGCCAAAGTTCCTGGAGATAACTTGCACCCCTGCACCATCCGAGTCGACTCACAATCGCCACTTCCCCCCAGCCACGACATGTGGGGAAGTACGACGTTACATTGAGAGAGGCATCCGTGAGGTCACCTCAGCCCTGCACTACACGAGGGACGCTGCCCACTATCTCGCATTCTACTGTCCCGGTAACCATCGAGGTCCAGACCAGAGGGAACCTCACCCGGCCGAGATCAACTTCCATAGTGGGGTACCGTGCACCCTCAGGTGTGAGCTAGCAGAAGAGAGGACATTCAGACTACCCCCTGGACATGAGAGGTGGTTCACTGAGGTACGTAGTAGAGTTTGTATGACTGCATGTTATCACTGTGTCAGTTGGAAGTATGGCATATGCAGTGCATTGAGATATCATGTTACACATGTCAGTACAGAGTTCCTCTATACTGAGTATGGTAGCTCATCATGTGGTTTCTTATATTAGGTTCCCTGCTTTAATTATCAGTTACATGCAGTTTAGTATAGTTATTGAACCTGATGTTTTGATGATCTAATGCACTCCCATTATGTGTAGGGGAGTGAGTGCAGTGGAAGGCAGCAACAAGGGAGACAGTCCCCAGGAGAAACTGGTGGGTCTTTAGTGCGTTGTACTGTAGAGCAAGAACACGAGCCTGCATGGTTATCCTCGTTCCCAGGCTCATACGGGAACGAGGCTAATTCCAGTACTGTTGCCTTTGCTATAATTATGTTGTACTGTGAAGTGAGAACATAATGAGCCTGCATGGCCCATGTGAATAATTAAATGTGCTTGGTGTGAGTGAGTGAGTGAGTGAGTGTGTGTGTGTGTGTGTGTGAGTGTGTGTATGTATGTGTGTGTGTGTGTGTGTGTGTGTGCGTGTGTGTGTGTGTGGGGGTGGGGGGGGGGGGGGGGGGGGGGGGGGGGGGGGGGGGGTGTACGTACGTGCGTGCATGTGTGGTGTGTGTAGCCTCTTCAGCGGCTGTTCCAGTTCCAGTTGTTTATTGTTTGCTTGCAGCTAGAATACCACATACATAGTGTTTGTGTGGGATTTCATATGTAGGTCTCACATTATTAGTGCAGTTGTTGCTGTGTAAACTCAAATGCTGTTACTATTGTAGCCTCGTTCCCAGGCCCATCGCCCAGCTTTTTGTTGCTTGCAGTACGGTAAAGCGACTGTACTGCAAGTTATGGCTCTGTCTCCCCTCCCCTCCAGCCCTCCCCACCCCACCCCCTCCCTCCTCCACTGCTGCCACAGGATCGGGGACTGCCTGTCCCAGGAGAGGTTAGTAGAGAGCCCTGTTGTACAACAGTGTAGTAGACTTAGGTGAGAGAGCCTTGTTGCTAGGAAACAGAAGCACATGACTATTGAGAGTATAGGTACACCCCATGTTACAGTGTATCTCATCTGTGTGACACATTGTTAAAACATAGCAGCCACCTTTGACCTTGGCAAATTTCCAGCAAGAGTTATATTATTGGTCTCAGTATGATATGCCACACCCACGTCCACAGTATATGGTCACAACTCAATCACAATCCCAGTCACAGCCTAAAAGCACTCACTGCCATTTGATCTGCACAGCAAAGAGTATACTGTAGTACAATACGTGCATGCACTAGCTGTGTGGTCACAGAGAACTGGAAGAAGTCTGCCTCATTCCCAGTCCTGGTGGTGGTGGCCTGGGAATGAGACCAGTGCATGCATCAATGAGTGAACTCTGTGATATTATCCCACTCACAGGAGACCAGCCCACACTGATGGAGCTAATCAGGTTCCGGGGAAGAGAGAGACGCATCAACGTCCCCCAGCAGATCGGCACCAACTTCATGAGCTTTGGGATACTCCTTCTGGAAGATGAGAATGGTGCCAGAATCAAGTCCATCATTCACGAGTGCAGAGACAATTCCGAGCAAATCACTACAAACGTTCTACAAGAGTGGATCGCTGGTCGAGGCAAGCTCCCGGTTTCCTGGGACACACTGATCGAAGTGCTACGAGATATTGACCTTGGTACCCTCGCTGATGAGATTGCAGCTGTGAAATGATCATCTCCTCCCAGGACCAGGAACAGGCAGGTCAGTCCTGGGAAGTGATAGCCTTGTTCCTGGGTCATTCCCAGCCAGCGTTTGTCACTGGCAGCACACGAGAAATACTTCCAGGCCCTCTCCACTGACTCTTCATACTGCAAGCTACACCAGCTGAGTGGGAGGGTCTGGGAACAAGACTAGGGGAGTGTTGGGTTGTCGGTGTGCAGAGGTCTGTGCACCTCATTCGAATATTCCCAGGCCTCTGCCCAGCAGCCTTGTAATTTGAAAAGTGTGGAAGCAGTGGAATATTGTACCTGATGAATGATGTGTAGGGAAGAGAAATCATTATGGTGATTGTGGATGGGTAACCTGGTGCGGCCGTGCCCAGAACAGCACTCAGAATACACCCACACACTCAGCACACGGTCTGCACAACAGTAGCTGCTGGTACGTTTATTGTGTTGGTGCTGTCCCGAGAGCTCCCTGTTGGCCACACCCAGTAAACTGTGTCATGTGAGGAAATGTAGCAGGTGCTCTCTCCATTCTTTTTCATTTCGACTCCATTGAATTTCCTCTCACCCCAGAGGAGGGGGTGGACCCAGACGAGGGTATACATTAGTCTCACTCCCCACCCATTTTTCATGACTTCCTCTTCGATTATTATGGCGACAAAGTGAAAGTGAAGAGAACAGTATGGGCCTGGGAGGAAGGAGGCTACACAACCCATGTAGAGTCTCTTGTACTGGCAGCAGTATAGCCTCACTTCTGATATAGTACCTAATATGGTGGTTCTGAACCAGGTCCACGCTCGGAACATGGCCTAAGCCTCACTCAAGTGTTTGCCATCAGGTAGGCGCAGTATCACCCACTGCGCCCTCAGCTACTTATTCTGCAACTTCCACATAATCATTGTATACTAAACCATCACATGTGCGATACTACGGAATGGTAGTTACACATGCACTATAGTGAACTTGTCCTCCCCCCGGCCCCCCTCGCTGTTGCTGTGTGTTGGTCACTAGGGTGATGAGTGTGCCATGATGCACAACAGAGAATGTGCTCTATCAGTGTGTGAGGGAATTGGATGGCAATCACTTGTTGTGTACTTCCTGTCAGAGATTGGAGGGAGGTGGTTTGATGGTAGTCATAGCAATCACATGTTGGGGAGGTCCCAGCAAGTGGTGGCAGGTCATGAATAGTATTAGTATCCTGTTTCAACTCTATCCCATCCCTACAAGTATGTGCCTGCTACACAATGACATAGTTTGTCCCACGGCCTTGTTCCATGCTCTCTATACACTGTACCAATGGAGGAGAGGGAGGGAAGAGGAACAGACTGTACAAGTACATGTATAAACATGCATACTTGATTGAAATTAAGTGTATACTTTGACTATTGTTGACTAAAAGTTGTGTCCATCTTATATACTTTCGTGCTAGCCTCGATCATTCCCAGACCACTCCCCCTCCAGCTTTTGTTGCTTGCAGTAATACAACTGCACTGTTTGCACCCTTAATTTGTAGTACCAGTATTGACCCTGGTCCCTCTCCCTCCTGCCCCCTACAGAGATGGACTGGAGTGTGAACTTAATTCACTTCAACAGCTGCCGCTCTTAACCCCAGAGCACTAGGGACACCTGCATTAACCTCTTGATGAGGGTGTGGGGCTACACACCCCTGCTGTGGACACAGATGAGGACCAGACCCACCGTCGGAACAAGATTCTATAATCAGCATTGCATGTGCCAGTTATGACTACTCCCTGGAGACACACTACAGTTAGGAGTTCTTGTTGTCTGTTAGGAGTTGCTGTCTGTCATGAGTATTTTTTGTACATGTTCCATGACAGGAAGTGAGACTTCAAATTGCAAGTTACTGTTAAGTCTTGCACTAGTCTCGTTCCAAGACCCTGTCTGGGAACGAGACGCCTTGCACATGCGCAGTAATTATATGGGTGGAACCAAGAAAAAAAAGTTGCTGCTGTCAGAGCTATAGCTAGCTGATTTACGAAGGGCTATCCGAAGGCAGTGCGCCCACATGCAGCTCTGTGAGACCATGTGAGTGTGTAAAACGTCGACCACCTTGTCAGCACAAACCCATGCATATTTTTGGCAGACAGTTAAAAAAGCTGTTGGTCTAGATCTGAGTGCAAGACTGAAGCATACACTATATAGCTAGCCAGTTACTTTGGAATCAACGGGAAATTATAGACTTTTGTTGTCAAAAAGGAGTTGGGGTACTAGCTCCTGAGAGCGAAACTGGTAGGGACTACTTTCCCTGGGTTTGTAGGATAATAATTAACTGCCTTGTTTATCTGTATTGAAAATTGGGTGTGGCTGCATGGTGGCCGAGTGGTTGAAGCATTCGACTGATAAGGTTACTTCTGAAAGGTTAGCAGCGGGGACCCTACGGCATTGTTTACATCCTTCACTTAGGTAAAATCTTGGCCTGGATCGGATTTTCAAGGAAATCAGATCCACTGTGACACCAGAAAGTGGTGGTCTTAAGTCAAGACACTTCTTGCACAGCACACTTCTCAGCAATGACGTAAGTGACATTGGTCTCCAAAGTAATATTCTTGACCTTACTGCACTTGCGATTTCCTGTGTTCCAGCTCTTGAGTCAAGACACTTCATGCACAGCACACTTCTCATGCTTCAAGTTTAGGCCTACTCTCCACTCGGACTCGAATTTTGAATTTTCCCATTAATCAAATACTTCAGGTAGCATGACATTGTACTTTCTTCACCGTGCGCAAGGGGGAGCCTGGGAACGAGGCTACTACTGCCCTGTGATTGGTACGCACTCCATGGTGCAGGGCGATAAACTGCTCTGCAGAGTATTGGCAGCTGGAACACAGGAAATCGCGAGTGCAGTAAGGTCCCAAGTATTACTTTGGTGACCGATGTGGCTTACGTCATTGCTGGAATACATAACTAATTAAATTCCTGAGCAACAAGCCACTCTATGGCCATGTCCCAGACCCTTTCCCTCGGTGCGGAACGGGGTCTGGTCACGCGAGACTACGGTCAATGCTTGTAGTGTGTGGCTATTGATATCTGTGAGCAATAGTTTCATGATGTGAGATGACTTCTTCAACCAATCAGAGGGCTGCATTGAACTTCCAGACAGGATGAGTGGGAGTTTAAATTGCTATTTATTAGTAGTTAGAGTAGGAGTGGGTGTTGCCCATGCACAGTGTCACAGTGTCACAGCAGTGTATGGTGGTGAGCATTGGAACGGGTAGCTTGCTGTGACAGATCGAGGTGAGGATCGAGGTGCCCATGCAATGATGCATGTACTGTCAATCACTGTGAAAGCTGAACTAAGTGTGGACACGGATATTCCAGGTGTGCTGAGCAGTAGCACATGGTAGTACAGTGGAACCTCTATAATCAGGACACCATTGGAGGACAATATGAATTCAGGA
This sequence comes from Axinella damicornis, assembly GCA_963931865.1. NCBI lineage: Eukaryota > Metazoa > Porifera > Demospongiae > Axinellida > Axinellidae > Axinella > Axinella damicornis. The sequence goes on from OZ007506.1 coordinate 17,629,707, forward strand.
GTTTTGTCTTTTGTGGAGAGGTTGTCCTCTTTTTGGAGGTCCATGAAGTATGGTGAAAATAATTATTTGGGACCTCGTAGAGAGGTCTATTACGGACAGTCCACTATCAGACGAATCTCACACGCTACACTAGTACTGTTGCCATTGCTATAATTATTGTATTGTTGACATGGTTGGTTTGTTTTCATGCAGATCCATTGATTTGGAGTTGACCTGGAGCAGTGACAATGGCAGAGGTTGGTGGCGGTCAGCCATGGGAGCAGTTGAAGTTGACTTGGGAAACACGCAGAGCACCATGTGAGATGACTAGGGGTGCAGCTGCAGCTCATGGCAGTTTGGCCTATTTCTGTTCAGATGGTAGTCATGAGGTGTTTGCGTATGACTCAGAGAAGGATAACTGGAGTGAACTGCCGAAGTGTCCTCAGAGTGACTTTGGACTGGCAGTTGTCAACAACCTCGTAACTGCAGTTGGAGGTTGGTCAGGTGGACAATATACCAACCACCTTTGTAGTTTCTGTGGTGGTAAGTGGGTGACAGTCTTTCCTCCAATGCCCACCAAGCGATACAGGACTGCTGTCATTAGTGCACAGAACTACCTCATAGCAGCAGGAGGACTGGGAGTGGGAGTGGGAGAAGTCCTGTCCACAGTGGAGGTAATGGACATGAACACTCGAGAGTGGTACACTGCTGCCAGCGTACCAGAACCTGTCTACCGCATGTCAGCCACTGTCTGTGGACGGCGTCTCTACCTCCTGGGAGGGTTGAACAAGTACAGCAACTCAACCCGTGCAGTCTTCACCTGCACCCTGGACTCCCTCATTCGCTCGTGTCACCCTCCCTCACAGACCCCACCCCACACTAGTGAAGCCAGTGTCTGGCAGCGTGTTGCTGATGTACCAGTGAGGAGGTCTACTTGTACCACCTTGAATGGGAGGGTGCTGGCCGTCGGTGGAGTGGATTTACATTACAGTCCCACAGCTGCTGTTCACATGTACGATCCTGACACTGACTCATGGCTGGTTTTAGGATACATGCCCACAGCTCGATGTGAGTGCCTGGTGGTGGGACTGAGAGACTGCATCATTGCTGTTGGAGGCTACAGAGACTACACTGCTGTTGAAGTTGGCTACCTGCAGTTATCAGGTGGGTGTTGTATATGTATGTGAACAATACTCTTGTCCAGGGTCATAAATTTGTTTTATTCTTCCATGGGTATTCTTCTGTGCTGTGAAGGGGCAACCCCACTACTGTGCTTATAGTGGCAACCCCACTACTGTTAGCCGCAGTGCTACTTGCCGGTAGTGCAAGCTAGCTTGTTCCAATTAATGCACATGTCACGTGAATGGTATCTTTATCGGTACATGTACAATCACTACAATGATGCATGTCAGTACGTGTCCTAATATTGCTACCTGTACATAATTCCCAGGCCCCATACGAAAAATCGAAAAGGGTTATTGGATGGGGCCTGGGAACGAGGCTGTAACCAAAACATAATTATAAGCAACATGCATCCACCAAATTTAATTCCCACCAATATTTCCAGCCGTATACGGTATTCCGCTAGCCTGTCCCTAGTTCCCAGCTTTTTGTTGCACCCCGAACACACTCTGACATCAACTCTCCCATCCTGCTAGCTGGGGTGCTCAAATTGGAACATGCAATTAAGCTAGCCTGTGCTTCGAATTCGATCCACACTATCAGGAGCGCATGAGCCGCCGAAGGCGGCTCATGCGCTCCTAACACTATGCATACTAACTACACATTATAGTGGGAAATTTTTAGTCTCGGAACCAGACCCTTCGCACGGGGAGGAGGAAGGGTCTGGGCACATGCCTACATTCGAGTTGTCCTCACAGAATGCAGTTATGTGTGGTAATTAATTAGCAATCAGCTGCGATACCACGCGTACAATCACAGTCAACCTGCTCGTTGCTCTCCTCGATGTTTGTCAGACACTCGCGGGTAACGCGGTACACAATGGTATGTACACAGGGATGAAAATAACTATTTCACAACAGCCTGAACTTTGTCAGACCACAATGTAACTTGACCTGCCACCATTGAATGTTGATCTGACATTAATTTCTTTGAGGAACATTGCACAGCAAGAACATACAATTATACATGCACTACACTAATTGGTCATGATTGCACAAGATATCATAATATTCCAGTCTTATACTGCCTAGGCCTACAAACAACGCACCAAAGTGTAGACACAAGAGACCTATAGCTGTCCATATTGTCCACTTCAGCATGTAGACACGTCATAGACTGATGCTCCCGCTCATATATCCGTTGCCAGTTGTGGAAAGTCTCCTTTGACACTTGTCTTTTCGATTGCTTCGTTTTCGAGGCGCCGCTCGCGCTTGATCCCACAGCTACCAGCCACGCCCCCACGGGGCCGGCCACGCCCCCACGTAACTGTCTTTCACTTGCAAGTGCTCGCACGCGCAATAGTCAAAGCCATTTTGATGACTTTGCATTTTTCTACACGTGGTGAAAATTGAATTATTGCAGGCGCATGACGCACCTCTTGTCCGGCCGTAATGACCGATCGTGAAGTGAAATGGACGGCCAAACTAGCTATACGAACGGATTTTGGCCGATGGCCAGCCGTTATTTTCATCCCTGGTACAGCACAATGATTGGCCGTGTCTATGAAAGCCTGGAGAAAAATCATTTCCCTGACGTCATTTGCAATCAACGCTTCTGATTCTTTAGGTCAACATTCTGACCTGGGGACTCGAATGTAAGATGGTGCCCAGACCCTTCCTCCTCCCCGTGCGAAGGGTGTGGTTCCGAGACTAGGACATTTTGGGTTCTTAGCGGCAGTACCCTCATTCCCAGGCCCTCAATCTCCAGCTTTTTGTCGCATACTAGACATATTCGGATGGTCTAGCGCGGAAGTTGTACAATTGTGGCAGTAGGTGTGACCCTCCGTCGATAGTGCACATCCATCTCACTGTGCGTTGCAAGTTTGGTGTTGCTCTCTTGTTTGGCTCTGGAGTAATAAGCACAGAGGTGGATATTGCCACACTCCTGGTACGGTAAAGCTCACTCTTCACAATGATGCCTCATGCTTTGTTTCACCATGTGGGGACTCTGATTGCATCTAGCCTCGTTCCCAGGCCTCTACCACAGCTTTTGTCGCTTGCAGTACGAAAATCGCGGAGAAGGCCTGGAAGGGTTTCGCACGTGATGCGTGCCGCCGCTTACGTCACGGATTCCGTTAATACATACTCACGGTATTCAACTTGCTATCGCCTGTTCCAGAGACGCTACAAAGACCAGACAAACTCCAGAGCAGAGGCAGGTCCTACCTATACAACATACATGTACCTCGATTTGAAACAAAACCGCTGAGAGATGGCTGCAATACAACGGTTTATACTTCGAAGCACTTTTGACTGTTCACACCGTGCAGTGAGCCATCGCTCTGGAAATACAACACTTCCAACTCAGCACTAGTTCGAAGGTAAGACTTCTAGCTTGCCATTAACCAGGCTCAGTCCCATCCCATTATAAAATGTAGAATTTAGGGACGGGATGGGACTGAGCCTGGTTAATGGCGTTTCTCCTTGTTTCTTAGCTTTTTCGAGAGGTGGAATAATTCCGAATGTGACAGGCCATCACTAAATCCTTTTTAATTTTTCTGAGAAAATTTTTTGCCTCTAGTTTGTGAACTTTTTCAAGCGCATGAAAACTTCTTAGTCATGTTACGTGCAATGTCACCGTAAGGGTACGGGGGTAGCTACTGGATGTATGCCCTGATGTCAGATTTTAAGATGTTGTGTTGCCATGTTAGCCTCGTTCCTAGGCTCGAGCCTGAGACTACAGGCCATGTCTACAAAGCAAAGCTGCAACAGTCTCTCTTGATGGACGTGGACCTTCCACTGGGCACTGAGCAGGCTTTGATGCTTCATTCTGTTTATATTATTCCATGTATTTTGTTGTCATGAATGTTTAGTGTTGTCTTTGCGGGGCGGACATGGGGTGGGGCTCACCCTTCATCAGATCAGAGAGCTCGATGGCAGTCATGTAGGTCATGCGCTTGCAATGGCTCCAAGTACGTTCAAAACTCTAGCCTCACAGTGTTGGTCAGACGTTCTGCACTGTACGTCATGAAAACAAAGCCACGCCTCCATGATGGCAGAGTCACGATAGATCTTGACAAGAACAGGTTGGTAGAAATTCCTCATAGCGGTAGGAACCACTAGACGACGGATTCACAAGGATTCTGTTAGTGTACCAAACGCAACCATCACAAGCAAAAAGAACACAAAATGCGCTTGCATTTGGATTGCGCATGCGCAATTGGCGAACGCGTGACCTCATTGCCTCAAAATGGCGTCGTGCGCTAGAATGCCATCGGATCGTAGCTAGCTATAACTGCTGGTCTTGCCAGTTTGCAGACAAAAGTGGTCAGGGCGAGTGCTACGGCGATAGCGGTGTTGTCCTGTGCGTAAATTAGCTCAAGAAGTGGTTTAGTTGGTAAGCTATCGTTACGCAAAGTCTTGTATGAGAAAGAAAGAAAGAAAGAAGATGACGAAATCGGACTTTTCTCCGCGACTTGTTCATCGACTCCCGCGTACTCTAGGGTACGTTTGTAAGTGTTTTTGTGAACTGCTAGGCAGTATCATTCTGTCTGCATGCTTGGTTTGAGGGGTTGTATCTTCGTTGGCCGTTATCCTGCTGGTGCATCAGTATGGTAAAATCGAAATTTCCTTGGCCATCCCTAAATAGAGAACGCTACCGCGTTCTCTGATGAGAGTGTCAGTGGGTGACGGTGGTCATGGTGGTGTAGTCAGATCCTTCGTGCCAGTGGATACTTTTTACTGCTCTACAAGGAGTGTATTTGAATATCGTTCGACTAGTCACGTAGAGCCATATTACACTCAAAAATTGTGCCGCGTAATTACACTCCTGATATAGAGAAAATTGTGCCGCGTAATGTAAAGTTACACTACTGGTAGATAACAAAATCAAAATAATTGTGCTGAAACTCATCTTTGTGGTGGAGTTATGACCCTAACCCTAACCCTAACTTTTGGCCTCCATGTGTGGATGGATTTTTTTTTTCGTTCCGGATCCGCTGGGAATGAGACAGTCACGTAGCTACATGTGCGCACTAACTGAGACGATCCGAGCTTACCTTGGAGCTGTAAGTACGTGCTGGTGGATGCAATCCGAGTCTGCTCGGGGTGAAAGTAATACCAGAGTACCATTCTGAAGGGTCAGCTTGCCTTACCGGTGAGATGCATCGGCTACCAAGAGTACGGTGACTATTTACGAATGCCCTACAACAGTTCTGACTATACCATCCGCGATGATCGTGATCGCTACCTTGTACTGACCAAACGTAGAATTTTAGTGCTGAAACTCACCTTGATGGTGGAGATATGAGCGCCTTTGTCTCGCCGTTGGCCGCCATTGCTCGAGCGCTCCATCGACTTCCGGTGGCAGTACCGTTCTTAGGAAAGGCACACAAAGATTCTGACCACACGGCTGTGATCGCTGTTGTTCACTGACGCTTACATGCCGAAACTCACCGTGCTGGCTAAATTGTGAGTGCTGTAATAATGTCTTGTCTTCCTTTTGGTCGCCATTGCTCGCGATCGACTGAGCGTGGTTGCTACGAGGCATGTGCGTTAATTGGAACGAATTGCAATACTTAGCTTGCGCTAGCTACGGCGAGTCGCAACCGGGGTTGCAATGCAGCTATGAATGGTTTTATTCGGTACTTGAGAGCACTCTCTGATCTTCCCTATATATAGCTATCATGGTACTCACGTGATGTGTGATAATTGGAATGAACTGTCACACTTCGCTTGTGCTACCGTTTAACCGCGAGTGCGGTCGCCCCTCGTTACACTCCTGGTAGGGGAAAAATTGTGCCGCGTAATGTAATCTAATCTAATCGAATCTAAATAATAAACGTTTGACTATTTCGGAATGGCCTACAAAGGTTCTGACAACACCGTCGTGATCGCTATGATGCAGTGACACAAAATCAAAATAATTGTGCTGAAACTCACCTTGGTGGTAGAGATATGAACGCTTTTGTCTCGCCGTTGGCCACCATTGCTCGAGCGCTCTCTTCGACTTCGGTGGCAGTACCGTTCTTAGGAAAGGCACACAAAGATTCTGACCACACGGCCGTGATCGCTGTCGTTCACTGACGCTTACATGCCGATACTCACCGTGCTGATAATGTCTTGTCTTCCTTTTGGTCGCCATTGCTCGCGATCGACTGAGCGTGTTTGCCACGTGGCATGTGCGTTAATTGGAACAAATTGCAGCTTGCGCTCGCGCTAAGGCGGGGTTGCAACGCGGCTATGAATGGTACTTGAGACTTGATAGCACTCTATATAATTTCTGATCTTCCCTATATATTTCTATCGTGGTACTCACGTGATGTGATAATTGGAACGAACTGTCACACTTAGCTTGTGCTACCGTTTACCCGCGGCTACCAGGAGTGCAGTTGCCCCTCGTTACACTCCTGGTAGGGGAAAAATTGTGCCGCGTAATTATTACACTCCTGGTAGGGGAAAAATTGTGCCGCGTAATTACACTCCTGGTATAGAGAAAATTGTGCCGCGTAAATAATGTAAATAATGTAACATAAACCTCACAGCACGCAGGAAAGGTCTACAGAGATTCTGACTACACCGTCGTAATCGCTATCATGCAGTGTTACAACCACACAATAATTGTGGTGAAACTCACCTTGGTGGTGGAGATAGCTACAAGCGCTTTTGTAGTGCCGTCGGCCGCCATTGCTCGATCGTGCTCTTCGACGTTGGCTGCCAGTACAGTCATACGAAGGGCTCACAAAGATTCTGACCACACAGCCGTAATCGCTGTCGTTCACTGACGCTTACATGACCGTGCTGGCAAGGTTGTAAGTGCTGTTATAGTTTCGTGTCTTCCCTTTGGTCACCATTGCTAGCGTTCGACTGAGCGTGGTTGCCACGTGGCATGTGCGTTAATTGGAACGAATTGCAATAATTATTAGCTTGCGCTACGGCGAGGCAACCGCGGAGTTGCAACGGCTACCAGGAGTGCGGTTGCCCCTCGATAAATAAATAAATAACCTAATCAAACCTCACAGCACGCAGGAAAGGTCTACAGAGATTCTGACTACACCGTCGTGATCGCTATGATGCAGTGACACAACCACATAATAATTGTGCTGAAATTCACCTTGGTGGTGGAGATACAATGGCTTTTGTCGTGCCGTCGGCCGCCATTGCTCAATCGTTCTCTTCGACATTGGTTGCCAGTACATGCAGTCATACGAAGGGCCCACAAAGATTCTGACCACACGGCCATAATCGCTGTTGTTCACTGATGCTTACATACCAAAACTCACCGTGCTGGCAAGGTGCTGTTATAATTTTGTGTCTTCCCCTTTGGTCGCCATTGCTCGTTCGACTGAGCGTGGTTGCCACGTGGCATGTGCGTTGATTGGAACTAACTGCGCTACTTGGCTTGCGCTACGGCGAGCGAGTCACAGCCGGCGTTGCAACGGCTACCAGGAGTGTGGTTGCCCCTCGATTAATGTAATTAATGTAAATAATCAAACCTTATAGCTCGCAGGAAAGGTCTACAGAGATTCTGACTACACCGTCATGATGGCTATCATGCAGTTAGACAAACGTATAATAATTGTGCTGAAACTCACCTTGGTGGTGGAGATACAAGCACTTTTGTCGTGCCGTAGGCCGCCATTGCTCGATCGCTCTTCGACGTTGGTTGCCAGTACAGTCATACAAAGGGCACACAGATTCTGACCACACAGCCGTAATCGCTGTTGTTCACTGACACTTACATACCAAAACTCACCATGCTGGCAAGGTTGTAACTGCTGTCGTGTCTTCCCTTTGGTCGCCATTGCTATATAGCGTTCGACTGAGCGTGGTTGCCACGTGGCATGTGTGTTAATTGGAACTAACGGCGATACTTAGCTTGCGCTACGGCGAGTCGCAGCCGGCGTTGCAACCGCTACCAGGAGTGCGGTTGCCCCTCGACAATGTAAATAAATAATTAAATATAAACGTTTGACTACTTCGGAATGGCCTACAAAGATTCTTGACTACACCGTCGTGATCGCTATGATGCAGTGACACAACCACACAATAATTGTGCTGAAACTCACCTTGGTGGTGGAGATACAAGCGCTTTTGTCTTGTCGTCGTGATCGGCCGCCATTGCTTGATCGCTCTTGATTGCCAGTACAGCCTTACGAAGGCCCCACAAAAATTCTGACCACACAGCTGTGATCGCTATCGTTCATTGACGCTTACATGCTGAAACTCATCGTGCTGGCTAAGTTGTGAGTGCTGTAATAATGTCTTGTCTTCCTTTTGGTCGCCATTGCTCGCGATTGACTGAGCGTGGTTGCCACGTGGCATGTGCGTTAATTGGAACGAATTGCAATACTTAGCTTGCGCAACGGCGAGTCGCAGCCGGGGTGGCAATGCGGCTACACTGTATGAAATGGTTTCATTCGATACTTGAGAGCACTCTAAATAATTTCTGATCTGTGATAATTGGAACGAACTGTCACACTTAGCTTGTGCTACCGTTAACCGCAGCTACCAGGAGTGCGGTCGCCCCTCGTTATAGGTACAATAATTGTTGTCATCCATCCTTAATTGGGGCAAGCATCAAATTAGTGTATACCATAGTTGCAGTTAATTTCGCGGTGGGGAAATTTTCGCGGTATTCGCAGATGAAGACCGCGAATATTAAACGCGCGAAATATTTTTCTACAGCTAGGTATGACAGTTACTGTCCTTCGTGTTCCTGGGTTTACGCTCACACAGTAGCTCAGTTGCTTCGCTGTAGACGTGATAGCCATGCATACACAGCTCGATCGCTAACTCGTCGTCCATCGGCGCAATCACACGTGTCAATAGTAAGTTATTACGAGCGAGCGGAAATATATTTTTTTCATAATCAGCGAAAATTTCCCTCCGCGAAATATTTGTGTATCACGTGAGTGGCTAGACAGCGAAATTTTTGCCACGCGAAATAATCGGCAACTACGGTACATAGTCATGGTCCATATATATACACTGCTATTTCAAACGCATAATTATGCACATTGTGATCTAATATTTTCGAGCACTCAAAGCATGTTCATGCTCATGGAATATGGATCCTCAAAGTAGCGCCTTCGAACAGTGTACATGTAGGTTGCATAAGATCAGAAAGTTGGTTTCTGGATGTCATGTGTAAATCGGTAGTCAATATCCTATAAACATACGCATATCCCATCCCTCCTTCATTCTGCACTCCCCTCTCACTGACTACTCCCCCTCTTTTCTCACTGTCTTCCATCTCACCTTCTCCTCTCACTGACCCTTCCCTCTCCCCCTCTCCTCTCACCGACCCACCTTTCCTCCCATCCCCTCCTGCTCCCGCTTCCACTCTCCTCCCCCATCCTCCCTCCCTTTCCTTCCATGCACCTTCCCCCCACCTCCCAACTCTCAGATGAAGGACACTTGGCTGCCCTTGAGCTGGCCATGAGGCAGAAAGGATCACTAAACAAAACCATCATGCAGTGTGTCTTTGTCGGCCCTCCCCGCTCGGGCAAGAGCTCCTTGATGAAACGTATTGTGGGTGAACGTCCCACCCCCTCCTCCCCCAGCACTGGGGTAGCTGACAAGGTGGTGCAAGTTGAAATTGTGAGATCATCGACAGCAGCTGCAAGTGTGTCAGGCTCAACGTGGGTCAAACTCAGCCATGATGACGAGGCTGTCACGGTAGTCATGGACACATCTCAGAGTCATTCAGGTCAGGCAGCTCACAGTGAAACACATTCACAGGCTTCAGTAGCTGTAGCACCTGTGAATCAGACTGAGCTTACCACCACAACTCTAGTCAGTAGTGTACCAGAGCACAGAAACCAACCCCAGCCTCACCAGTCTCCCAGTCCAGCCACAGCTAGCACACAGCCACACCTTCCCTCTCCGTCTAGCACCAGTACCGCTGACCTCAAGCCCTCACTTGATCTCTGCAGAAATGCTCTCCAAAGAAATCCAGGCTATGCTTCCCAGGAACGAGGGTGGATGGTCTACCTCACGGACACGGGAGGTCAGATTGAATTCCAGGAGCTCCTTCCTCTCTTAGTCTCTGGTCCATCAGTGTTCTTCCTGGTCTTCCGATTGGACCATGACCTCAACAAGCGATTCATGGTGGAGTACGTCCGCTCCACTGGGGCAATGTCAGAGCCCTACCAGTCCAACTTCGCAGTGAAGGAGGCCCTCCTCCAGTCCCTCGCCAGCATTGCCTCCATGGGGTCATACGTCAACAGGGAGCAAGTCCCACTGAGATCCAAGGTGTTCTTTGTGGGAACACACAAGGATAAGGTTTCTCACAAGCGAATCAATCGCATCGATTGCTGCCTCCAGGAGATGGTGAGATCCACAGGTCTGTATCGAGAAGGCATGATCCAATTTGCCTCTGAGTCCCGAATGCTACTGGCAGTCAACAACCTGTCCTGTGATGATTCTGATGTTCAGTTGGTTCGAGCAGCTGTGGAGCGAGTGGGCAGCCAGGGTGATTTCAAGATCAGGGCCCCCCCTTCCTGGATGATTTTCAGCCTTACCATTCGACAAGAGAAAGATCGTGTTCTCAGCTATGAGCAGTGTTTCGAGATAGCCAGGCAGTGTGGCATTGAGACACACAAAGAGCTGAACGAAGCTCTGTGGTTGCTCCACACCAAGGTAGGTCTGATTCGGTACTTCCAAGGAGAGGGTCTGGAAGATCTCCAGAAGATTGTGATCACAGACCCACAGATACTGTTCGACATGAATACTGATCTTGTGGTGGAGACCTTCACTTTTGACAAAGTTGACCCAGCCATTCGAGAATACTTCAAGAGGAAGGGTATCTTCCCCTTCAGCACCTTCGAGAGGATCAGTGGGAGCTCAGAGCAGCTCCTGACTCCGTCCCGGCTGGTGAAGATCCTGGAACACCTCCTCATCATTGCCCCACTGGAGGAGGAGGAGGATGGGGAGAGGAGATACTTCATGCCATGCGTACTGGCACACACCAAGCCTGCAGAAGCCACCTCATTGGTGGAGCGAATTGCCCGAGCAATCACAGCTGTATTTAGGCCATCAGCTGAGCAAACACGTAACAGTTCTTCCCTCCTCATTGGCTTCAGATGTGGCTACTGCCCCAAGGGTCTCTTCGCAGCCCTGGTTGTGTACCTCCTGGCTAACACAGAGTCTGATTTCCAGTGGAGGCTCCAGAGAGACAGAATCTTCAGAGATCAGATCTCGTTTTTGGTGGGCCCCTACGACACAGTTACCATAACTGTACAGCCAAAGTTCCTGGAGATAACTTGCACCCCTGCAGCATCCGAATCGACTCACAATCGCCACTTCCCCCCAGCCACGACATGTGGGGAAGTACGACGTTACATTGAGAGAGGCATCCGTGAGGTCACCTCAGCCCTGCACTACACGAGGGACGCTGCCCATTATCTCGCATTCTACTGTCCCAGTGACCATCGAGGTCCAGACCCGAGGGAACTTCACCTGGCTGAGATCAACTTCCATGGCGCGGTACCGTGCACCCTCTGGTGTGAGCTAGCAGAAGAGACGATATTCAGACTACCCCCTGGACATGAGAGGTGGTTCACTGAGGTACGTTGCAGAGTTTGTGTGACTGTTGTCACTGTGTGTCAGTTAGAAGTAAGGTGTGCACATCATATGACACAAGTCAGTGCAGAGTTCCTCTATTATGTGGTGCCTCATATTAGTTCCCCTGCTCTAATTATCAGACACAGTTGAACCTGATGTCTAATGTGACTGGATGTATCCATTACGTGTAGGAGAGTGAGTGCAGTGGAAGGCAGCAACAAGGGGGACAGTCCCCAGGAGAAACTGGTGGGTCTTTAGTGTGTTGGTCTGTAGATCACGAGCATGCATGAGCCTGGCCCATGTGAATAATTGGGGCGAGCCTGAGCGAGTCTCACACTAGCGTGACTTCATTGCGCAGTGCGTGTGTATATGTTTGTTTGGTTGGATCTTGCACTTACCGTATATTTTACAGCGGATTTCATTTGCACGTGCACAATAATATTCAAATTTAATGGACGGTATGCGGTTTACCTGTTTGACGGATGATGGCGACAACAAAGATGGAGACCTCTCGTGGACCTGCCTATTCATGGGCTAGATCAATAAGTGAACCACGAACATTCTGCCTCCTCTTACTCACGCTCACACCTCACACAGACAGAGGGGTTGGTCACACTTGAGGGAAAACTTGCAAGCCCTCTCCCTAACTAGTAGGATGCAGGACATTGGAGGGCGAGCCTGAGCGAAGTTCATGCACATGCAGGACGTGCAAGGAGCAGTTGCAGTCAATTCACATGACTGTCATCAGAATGTGACTGGGCAATGAGCAGAGTAGGCCACAGAAATCATGAAACTAAACATACACTCGTGCACATCACAGCAACTGTGAGTCAGGAGCTGTCTAGCAGGTACGTCACCGGCCAGCCACGGCGATAGGTCCACGAGCTGTCTCCGTCTTTGTTGTCGCCACCGAGACCTCTTCCAAGGCTGTTCCAGTTGTAGGTTTCTACCTCATGACCACCTACATCACTGCATATGAGGAGCTTTAACCCTCAACTCAGAAATACTAGTGGGTAAATGAGGATTTCAGTAGTGCAGTTGTTGCTGTGTAAACTCAAATGCTGTAGTATGTGAATGTGTGCGTGTGGATGAACCGTACTTCCACGCAGCACTTTATGATTCTGTCTTCCCTCCCTCCAGCCCTCCCCTCCCCACCCCCTCCCTCCTCCACTGCTGCCACAGGATCGTGGACTGCCCGTCCCAGGACAGGTCTGTAGAGAAGTCAGTGTGGGATGTGTGTACACATTGTAGCCCTGGTTGTACATCAGCTCAGTAAACTAGCTGAACGAGGGTGCGGACGGGTGGTCATCGGCCAACTATTGAAAGCTCATTAATGAGTGGGTGAGGTCGGAGTCACACTAATGTTCAGAGGATGGCTGAGGGCACTTGTGTGATGTTTGCAGGGTGAAAACCCGAGATTGACTGTTGAGTTCTTTTCTCGGGAGGTCCCTTTAGCTCTGCATGACAATTGAGAGTAGGTGTGTTATCTCATCTGTGTGGCTGCATTGTTATCTCACCTGACCACATTGTTAAACCAGCAGTCACCTTTGACCTTGGTACAAAACTGGTCTGGTAGTAAGCCACACCCACTTCCTCAGTATACACACAATTCAGTCACAATCCTGTCAAAGCCTACGTAGAGCACTCACTGAGCGTCCATTGAAAAGATGCACGACATCAGTTGCCTCATACCCAGGCCTTCCCACCGTACAGTTTTAGATTGCTTGCAGTATACTATAGTCATTGTTATATAGGGACACTGGGGACTGGTTGCTGCACAACACTAATGCGGTTGGGACTGTTTCCGACTCAGTCTACATTGACGTCATGCACTCTCATGATAAATGTGCTAGTCCTGCCCCTCCATTCTTGCATACTGTTAGTGATCAAAAGCTTGGGAACGAGTCTAAAGATGCAGGCTGTTTGATCTGCACAGTGAAGAGTACATTGTATGGTAATGCAGTATTGTTCGAGCATCATGAGATGTGATTGTGTAGGGAGTGTGTATGTACTGACATGCACTGGCTGTGTGGCCACAGAGTGCTAGTGCTGGACAGAGTTGGCAGACATTGAACTGTGTTTCCCTGTGTCCCTCCTGGCAGGAGACAAGCCTGAGATGTGGCAGCTGCAGAGGTTTGTTGGTGTGAGTGGGACGCCGGTCAGGGTGGTGGAGGAGGTCTGCGCTGACTGGGAGAAGCTGGCACTTGCCCTCCAGTTCCGTGGTGGAGTCATCAGGGCAGTGAGGGAGAGCGAGAGGCCACTGGTGGAGCCAGCTTGTCGGTGCATTCTGGAGCGGTGGTCAGTTGACGGAGAGGGTCGACAACCAGTGACCTGGAAGACCTTGATTGAGTGTCTAGAGGACATTGAATACGGCACTCTAGCCAGTGATCTGAGAAGGGAGCTGGAGCCATGAAGGATGGAGGACCATCCCAGAACAGGTGTGTGCATGGTCAGTAGTATGAGGACGTTCAAATGTGACTGTCAGTACGCTAGTGGTCACTCTGCTCAGGACTCCATGCTGAGTGTTTTGTATCAGGAATGGTTTGTTCTTGTGTGGGATGATCACTATAGTAACCAGTGTTCCCTGGTACTCAACAGATTATTCTAGCAATGGATGAAGACAGCAATGAATATTCTTGTTTGATGGAAGTCATAGTAATCACATGTTGTTTACTTCCTGTCAGAGATGCCCAGCAAGTGATAGCAGGTCATGAATAGTATCAGTATCCAGTTCCAACTAGAGGTGTTAATTCCTAGATCACATACCCTGCTAGTGTGTAGCTACAATCGCCAGGGCATCTCTCTGTCCGTTTTTCGGTACTGCATATACTACTGATGCTTCGATTGATGCATGAAGATGTTTATTTATTTATTTATTTATTTATTATTTTTTTTTGGGGGGGGGGGGGGGGGGGGGGGGGGGGGAGGGTGAACACTCATATACAGTGTTCGTATACGTATGCCCGTATCCAAGGTGTGGGTGTGACCAACTGCTGCTGTATATACAATGACTTTGATCGTGAAGAGGTGGGACCGAAAAAGATAGCTGAAGCAAATTAATCGTCTGAGAAAGACCATTTTCTAGCAGTCATCTTGAAACATGAAGTTTCCTGTTTTTGAAAGGACTCTGTGATCATGAAGAGGTGGAGTCAGTGTTATGAATAAGTCGGGGGTCTATGTCGCGAGATTTTCAATTTTTTTTACTGGACAGATGACAGACGGACAAAACCGATTGCTTAAACACCCCGCTTCACACATGCACACGGAACTACATCCCATCCCTAAAAGTGTGTACCTGCATGGTACACAGCTGTCCCGTGTCCTTGTCCCATGCTCCCTGTATGAATGGAGGAGGAGTGGGGATCGAGGGCTTGATAACCAGCTGTAGCTGCTGAATTGAATGATGCATTTGCCTCTGGGTGTACAGTTAAATGTGGCAAAAGAATCCATGGGTTAGGGTTCGGAATAATCATGCGGTGTTCCCAGGAGAGCCTTTTACAGTTTTTTTACATTCACTTTTACAGGGGGGGGGGGGGGGGGGGGGGCAATGAAAGTAGTTTGACGCTGGAGGTGCTTTAACCTGCACCTCATTTTCACCCTTGTTAGCTGGGATTAGTAATGACGTGCTTGGGTGGAATTACCGGTCTTCAAGTGCGTATACATGCTATAGACTAACAGCGCTAGCTGTGTTGGTCCCATTCACTTGCTAGACTTGATCATTCCCGGTAGGGTTGGGCGATACTGTAAATTATACTTTGCGATTATTGCCTGCATGAAGCCATCTTGCAATTATTGCCAGTATGGCTTAAGTTGTCTTTTTACTCATTGTCGTCATAATCTTCAAACAGAGGTGTAAAATGACCTCAATTTCAAAGCCTTAATTATCTCAGTAAGGATATTGCGGTATATTGCGATTGTGATAGTATTGGCATTCTAAAAACTTAATTGCAGCAGTACATTATTGCGGCATTGCAATATTATTGCACTATGCAACCCTAATTCCCGGACCACTCCCCCTCCAGCTTGCAGTAATGCAACTGCACTGCTTGCACTTGTGATTGTGGTGAACTGTATTGACCCTGGTCCCTCTCCCTCCTGCCCCCTACAGAGATGGACTGGAGTCTGAACTTCTCTTCAGCAGCTGCCACTCTTAACCCGGGAGCACTAGGAACTGATCCTCTTGATGAGGGTGTGGGGCCCAACGTCAGAACAATGGAGACCCTCCCCCACCGTCGGAACAATGGAGACACATGCACTGTGTTAACTAATCTAGGAGTCTGTTGTCTCATTCACATGTTTTACGACTTAAACATCTACACAGGAAGTAAGACTTTAAATTGCTAGTTATTGATAGTTATACTGTAAGTGTTGCACATGCGCAGTAAATATGTGGGAGGAAACATGCGGGTTAGTCTCGTGCCCAGACCCTCCCGAAACGCGGAAAGAGGGTCTGGGAACGAGACTACTCGAGCTCATGCTGTCGATCACGGCGATCCGAAGGGAACCCAAAGGCAGTGCTCCTACGTGCAGCTCGGTGAGACTATGCATGTGAGTGTGTAAAACGCGTCAATTGCAAGCTGTCAGCACGAACCCCAATTTATAGTTTTGCCAGACAGTACAAAAATTGATCAAGACTATATATTATTGTCAAAAAGGAGTTGGGGGTATAATAGCTGGTAGGGACTACTTTCCCTTAGCGTCATTTCCAGGCCTATAGGCCTACACCTCAGTTTTTGCATACTGCAAGTGATCAAAAACTGGAGGTGTAGTATAAGGCCTGGGAACGAGGCCTGCTCTAGTCTAACAAGCTAGCCCTTCGCTTTCTCCAGTGCTCGATAGCTTTCAGTAGATCCGTGCTGGGGAAAATTCGAGGGGCTAACCCGCTAGACTACTAGGTCTGCTCCTTGTTTATCTGCACTGACAGTTTGGGGGGGGGGGGGCTGGTGGTCGAGTGGTTGAGGCATTGGACTACTAACTGCATGTAACTGCAAGCTTGCTGGTTCGAGTCCCACCATTACTGGACCCTGACGTAGTTTATACCGCATCCTTCGGAGGGGATGTAAAGCCGTCAATCCTCTGGTACTGGTTAGCATTCAGTTGCAATTGGGTTCACCTCGTTAGCCACTTTACATGTGGTGGTTCTCACATGGAGAAAATACAATACGTTTAGTCTGTGACGGCCTTCTCAGTATACATTTGCGACATCACCTTCCTTACTTAAATTTACTCTGATAAGTTAACAGCGGGAGCCCTACGGCAACGTTTATAGCACGGATTGAATTGACATAAGGAGGATTGGATTCAATCGAGTCTAGATCGGATTTTCGGGGAAATCAGATCCACTGTGATTCCAGAAATGGTGACCAATGTAATCTACATTGACTTGCAATATCTTAGACAAATTTAGTGGATAGCCTTTCAACAGTATTACTGCAACCCACTCTGAGGATAGATATACCATGCTGTGCCTGGTGTAAACCTTGTAGTGTCTGGCTAATGATGTCTGTGAGTAATATTTTGATTTGAGATCAGTTCTTCAACCAATCAGAGGGCTGCATTGAACATCCAGACAGGATGAGTGGGAGTTTAAATTGCTAGTTATTAGTAGTTAGAGTAGGAGTGGGCGTTGCCCATACACAGTATCACAGCAGTGTATGGTGGTGAGCATTGGAACGGGTAGCTTGCTGTGACAGATCGAGGTGAGGATCGAGGTGCCCGTGCAATGATGCATGTACTGCCAATCACTGTGAAAGCTGAACTAAGTGTGGACACGGATATTCCAGGTGTGCTGAGCAGTAGCACATGGTAGTACAGTGGAACCTCTATAATCAGGACACCATTGGAGGACAATATGAATTCAGGAGTTTCATCCTTTGTAGAGATGTCCCCTTTTCGGAGGTCCAAGAACTATGGGGAAACAAATTATTTGGGGCCTCGAAACTTTGTAGAGAGGTCTGTTATAATTATTGAGTCCCTATTGCGGACAGTCCACTATCAGACATTTCACTGTAGTTGTATGCTTTAGGCCGGCTGTATCTCACACGCTACACTAGTACTGTTGCCATTGCTATAATTATTGTATTGTTGACATGGTTGGTTTGTTTTCATGCAGATCCATTGATTTGGAGTTGAACTGGAGCAGTGACAATGGCAGAGGTTGGTGGTGGTCAGCCATGGGAACAGTTGAAGTTGACTTGGGAATCACGCAGAAAAGCACCACGTCAGATGTATAGGGGTGCAGCTGTAACTCATGGAAGTTTGTCCTATTTCAATTCATCCGATAGTCATGAGGTGCTTGCGTACAACTCAGAGAACAATGACTGGAGTGAACTGCCAGAGTATCCTCAGAGAAACTTTGGACTGGCAGTTGTCAACAACCTCGTAACAGCAGTTGGAGGTTGGTCAGGTGGACAATATACCAACTGCCTTAGTAGTTTCAGTGGTGGTAAGTGGGAGACCGTCTTTCCTCCAATGCCCACCAAGAGACGCAGTGCTGCTGTCATTAGTGAACAGAACTACCTCATAGCAGCAGGAGGACTGGGAGTGGGAGGAGTCCTGTCCACAGTGGAGATAATGGACATGAACACTCTAAAGTGGTACACTGCTGCCAGCCTACCAGAACCTGTCTGGCTCATGTCAGCCACTGTCTGTGGAGGGCGTCTCTACCTCCTGGGAGGCAAGGACAAGAACTACAACTCAACCCATGCAGTCTTCACCTGCACCCCAGACTCCCTCATTCACTCGTGTCACCCTCCCTCACAGACCCCACCCCACACTAGTGAAGCCGGTGTCTGGCAGCGTATTGCTGATGTACCAGTGGGGTTGTCTACTTGCACCACCTTGAATGGGAGGGTGCTGGCCGTTGGTGGGATGGATTCACATTGCAATCCCACAGCTGCTGTTCACATGTACATTCCTGACTCTGACTCATGGCTGGTTTTGGGAAACGTGCCAACAGTTCAATGGCGGTGCCTGGTGGTGGGACTGAGAGACTGCATCATTGCTGTTGGAGGCTTCGGAGGCTACCACACTGTTGAAGTTGGCTACCTGCAGTTATCAGGTGGGTGTTGTATGACTGTGAACAATACTCTTGTCCAGGGTCATAAATTTGCTATACTCTTCCATTGGTATACGATTCTTCTGTGCTATGAAGGGGCGGGCCCATTTCCCATTGTAGCCCCTCCCATTTGTGGTGGGGGGCTATACATTACAGCTGTGACCTGAGTCATTTCTGAGAACCGGTTAATGGCCAACCAATAACTGCCAATCGGTTAAAGTGGCAACCCCACTACTGGTAGCCAGTGCTACTTGCCGGTAGTGCAAGCTAGCTTGTTCCAATTAATGCACATGTCACATGACGGCCATGCTCAGCCGATGAAGTGTGTGATGGTATCTTTGTCGGTACATGTACAATCACTACAATGATGCATGTCAGTACGTGTCCTTCTCCAATTAATACCGCTACCTGTACAGCACACTTGTCAGTTGGATTGCCACTAGCTGTCACATTTCCACGGCAGTTCTAAGAGTTGGTAACTAAAACATAGCCTCAATCCCAGGCCCCATGCAAAAAATCAAAAAGGGTTATTGGATGGGGCCTGGGAACAAGGCTATAACCAAAACATATAAGCAGCATACATCCACCAAATTTAATTCCCACCAATATTTCCAGCCGTATACGGTATGGATATTGCCACACTCCTGGTACGATAAAGCTCACTCTTCACAATGATGCCTCATGCTCTGCTTCACCATGTGGGAACCCTGATTGCATCCACGTGCAGTTCATATTCGTTCCAGCTAACACTCTACCTGGGGTGTATTGGATGTTGTGTGGGTACCAAATCAGTAGTCATCCATCCATAAGGGCAGTGTCTATTCACGCCGCGATGTAATATTTTTGAGTGGCCAATGCACATGAAATGGATCCTGAAAGCAGGAGACGACATGCCTTAGGATGGTGTAGGTTGCATCAGTTCCAAGTGCTTTATTTGGATATCATGTGTATATTGGTACTCGATTCCCTATATAGAATATCCCCTCCCTCACTCTCCACTCCCCTTCTCCTCTCACCATCCCTCCCCTCTCCGCTCCACTGTCCCTTAATTCCCTCTCCCCCTCTCCTCACACTATCCCTTCAAATTCTCTCTCTCCATCTCCTTTCACCAATCCTTCGTTCTCATCCTCTCCTCACTCCTGTACGCAGATGAGCAGAGACACCTGGCTGCCTTTGAGCTGGCTATGAGGCAGAAAGGATCGCTGGACAAAACCATCATGCAGTGTGTCTTTGTCGGCCCTCCCCGCTCGGGCAAGAGCTCCCTAATGAAACGTATCGTGGGTGAACGCCCCACCCCCTCTTCCCCCAGCACTGGGGTAGCTGACAAAGTGGTGCAAGTTGAAGTTGTGAAATCATCAACAGCAGCTGCAAGTGTGTCAGGCTCAACGTGGGTCAAACTCAGCCATGATGACGAGGCTGTCACAGTAGTCATGGACACAGCTCAGAGTCATTCAGGTCAGGCAGCTCACAGTGAAACACATTCACAGATGTCAGTAGCTGTAGCACCTGTGAATCAGACTGAGCTTACCACCACAACACTAGTCAGTAGTGTACCAGAGCACAGAAACCAACCCCAGCCACACCAGTCTCCCAGTCCTGGACCAGCCACAGCTAGCACACAACCACACCTTCCCTCTCCGTCTAACACCAATACGGTTGACTTCAAGCCCTCAGTGGATTTCTGCCAAAATGCTCTCCGGACAAATCCTTTCTATGCAGTTAGGGCTTCACAGGAACGAGGGTGGATGGTCTACCTCACGGATACGGGAGGTCAGATTGAATTCCAAGAGCTCCTTCCTCTCTTAGTCTCAGGTCCGTCAGTGTTCTTCCTGGTCTTCCGATTGGACCGTGACCTCAACAAGCAATTCATGGTGGAGTACGTCCGCTCCACTGGGGCAACGTCAGAGCCCTACCAGTCTAACTTCACAGTGAAGGAGGCCCTCCTCCAGTCCCTCGCCAGCATTGCCTCCATGGGGACATACGTCAACAGGGGGGAGCAAGCCCCACTGAGATCCAAGGTGTTCTTTGTGGGGACACACAAGGATATGGTTTCTCAAAAGCGAATCAATCGCATCGATCGCTGCCTCCAGCAGATGGTGAGATCCACAGGTCTGTATCGAGAAGGCATGATCCAATTTGCCTCTGAGTCCCGAATGCTACTGGCAGTCAACAACCTGTCCAGTGATGATTCTGATGTTCAGTTAGTTCGAGCAGCTGTGGAGCGAGTGAGCACCCAGGGTGATTTCAAGATCAGGGCCCCCCCTTCCTGGATGATATTCAGCCTGACCATTCGACAAGAGAAAGGTCGTGTTCTCAGCTATGAGCAGTGCTTCGAAATAGCCAGGCAATGTGGCATACAGACAAGAGAGGAGCTGAACGAAGCTTTGTGGTTCCTCCACACCAAGGTAGGTCTGATTCGCTACTTCCAGGGAGAGGGTCTGGAAGACCTCCAGAAGATTGTGATCACAGACCCACAGATACTCTTTGACATGAATACTGACCTTGTGATGGAGACCTTCACTTTCGATAATGTTGACCCAGCCATTCGAGAATACTTCAAGAGGAAGGGTATCTTCCCCTTCAGCACCTTCGCGAGGATCAGTGGGAGCTCAGAGCAGCTCCTGACTCCGTCCCGGCTAGTGAAGATCCTGGAACACCTCCTCATTGTTGCCCCGCTGGAGGAGGAGGATGAGGATGGGGAGAGGAGATACTTCATGCCATGTGTACTGGCACACACCATGCCAGCAGAGTCATGGTTTACGCGAGCTTTTCAAGCAATAAGAGCATTTTTTTTGCCATCATATCCCTCCCTCCTCATTGGCTTCAGATGTGGCTACTGTCCCAAGGGTCTCTTCGCGGCCCTGGTGGTGTACCTCCTGGCTAACACAAAGTCTGATTTCCAGTGGAGCCTCCAGAGAGACAGAATCTTCAGAGATCAGATCTCATTTTTGGTGGGCCCCTATGACACAGTTAAGATAACTGTACAGCCAAAGTTCCTGGAGATAACTTGCACCCCTGCAGCATCCGAGTCGACTCGCAATCGCCGCTTCCCCCCAGCCACGACATGTGGGGAAGTACGACGTTACATTGAGAGAGGCATTCGTGAGGTCACCTCAGCCCTGCACTACACAAGGGACGCTGCCCACTATCTCGCATTCTACTGTCCTGGTGACCATCGAGGTCCAGACCCGAGGGAACCTCACCCGGCCGAGATCAACTTCCATGGCGCGGTACCGTGCACCCTCAGGTGTGAGCTAGCAGAAGAGATGACATTCAGACTACCCCCGGGACATGAGAGGTGGTTCACTGAGGTACGCAGTAGAGTTTGTATGACTGTGTCAGTTGGAGAGACTCTATCACAATAAGCATTTCTGGGGAATTTCCTCCGGAACAATATTCATTATGTGTACTGAAATCACACCACTTTACCAAATAATGCATTGTGTTTTTAATTTAGAGTTCCTTGATGTTCTCATATGGTAGCTAGCTCATGTGATGCCTCATATTAGGTTCCCTGCTCTAATTATCATATTAGTGGACTTGGTATTTTGATGATCTAATGTGTCCCATTCTATGTGTAGGGGAGTGAGTGCAGTGGAAGGCAGCAACAAGGGAGACGGCCCCCAGGAGAAACTGGTGAGTCTTTAGTGTTTGTACTATAGAGCAAGAACACGAGCCTGGTGGTTATCCTCGTTCCCAGGCTCGTACGGGAACAAGGCTAATTCCAGTACTGTTGCCATTGCTATAATTATGTTGTACTATGGAGTGAGAACATGATGAGCCTGGCCCCATGTGAATAATTAGGAGAGGGCGTAGCCATGCATACTTGCAAATTTTCCCTCAATTCAGTTTGTGTGGGTGTGCAGTAAATGAGGGTTTCATAAAAGTCTGCTGTTGTAGCTGTGTAAACTGCAGTATATGTGAGTGTGTGTACGTGCATGTATGTGTTGCACTCACACAGAACACTTTATGATTCTGTCCTTCCTCCCCTCCAGCCCTCCCCTCCCCACCCCCTCCCTCCTCCACTGCTGCCACAGGATCGGAGACTGCCCGTCCCAGGATAGGTCAGTAGGGAAGTCAATGTGGGATGTGTGAGTGTACACATTGTAGCCCTGGTTGTACATCTGGTGGCCATCCCAGTGTGTGATGATGATATTGTGTCACTGTTGAAACTCAACTGTAGTCTAGCTGACAAGGAGACAGAATCACATGACACTTGAGAGGAGGTATAATATTATGATATCTGTGTGACCACCTGACCACATTGTTAAGGTGGCACATACCCCTTTACGTTAGATTACCTTTAACCGTCAGGGCACCCCGACGGTTAAAGGTAAACTAACGTAATGGGGTATGTGCCACCTTAAACTAGTACAGATACAGATTTATGGGAGATTCCTATATGTTATTTGGGGCGAGCCTGAGCGAGCCCCATAGATATGTAAAACGTAAACCGTGTCTGTATATGTCTGTATGTCTTATGCGTACGTCGTACCGTAAATAAATACTATATATAGTCTTATGCAAATAACCGAAAGTTCCTTGCTTCGTGACAAGTTTACACATACTTGCTAAAGCTCAACGAGTTAGCTAGAGGCATGAATCGTGTACTTCTTGGATGGTTACAACAGAGACGGAGACCACTCACAAGTCTACCTCTTCAATGGATACAGCGATGGGCGCTACCGCACAGCAACATAGACTGCGAGAGTGCAACTTCTTCACTGATCTAGCTAGCTACAAGTTCACTCACGGCTGCACGGTTGCTCACTGTGTTGAAGTCACTCGTAGACCTAGCTACCTCTGCTCTTCAATGGCTACAGTCATGGGAGCTACTGCATAGCAAAAGAAGAGAGTGAGATCGAGTGCTTTCATCTGTTCATGCTGCATGTATACATCATGTACTGTCCATACAGTTCTTGTGCTGGAATTTTACAGCCTGAGATTGATCAAGTTACATTCGAATCACAGTGATATGCATGTTGCATATGCGTGCACTCGCTCAGGCTCGCCCCACAATGTTATGCATTCTTCTGGCTAGACACTGCCCAAGTAGAGCACTCACTGGAGTGAGCGTCCATTGAAAAGTTACAAGACATCAGCTGCCTCATACCCAGGCCATCCCACCGTCCAGTTTTAGATTGCTTGCAGTAGTTGTTGTTCGGGACAACTGGGGACTGGTTGCTGCACGGTTGGGACAGTTTCTGACTCAGTCTACATTGACGTCACTCTCATGATAAAATGTACTAGGCCTTCCCCTCCATTCTTACATACTGTGAGCGGTCAAAAGCTTGGGAACGAGTCTAAAGATGCAGGCTGTTTGATCTGCACAGTGAAGAGTACATTGTATGGTAATGCAGTATTGTTCGAGCGTCATGAGATGTGATTGTGAAGGGAATGTGCATGTACTGACATGCACTGGCTGTGTGGCCACAGAGTGCTAGTACTGGACAGAGTTGGCAGACATTGAACTGTGTTTCCCTGTGTCCCTCCTGGCAGGAGACAAGCCTGAGATGTGGCAGCTGCAGAGGTTTGTTGGTGTGAGCGGGAGGCCGGTCAGGGTGGTGGAGGAGGTCTGCGCTGACTGGGAGAAGCTGGCCCTTGCCCTCCATTTCCGTGGTGGGGTCATCAGGGCAGTGGAACGAAGCCAGCACTTTCAGGTCGAAGCAGCATGTCTCACCATTCTGCAGAGGTGGCTGGATGGGGAGGGCCGACAGCCGGTGACCTGGGAGACCCTGATGGAGAGTCTGGAGGATATTGGACACGGCACTCTAGCCAGTGATCTGAGAAGGGAGCTGGAACCATGAAGGATGGAGGATCATCCCGGAACAGGTGTGTGGTCAGTAGTATGTTGGTGTTCAAATGTGACTGTAAGTGCACAAGGGATCACTCCCATAAGGAAGCAGATTAATTTAATTTAGTCTTAGGACTGTACATGCATGCTTACAGCTGTGACCACCGTTTTCGTGATTTGTTCCTGTGACTGATCGTCTCTATAGCAACCAGTGTTCTCGTACACAACAGATTAGGCATTATAGCAATGGGTGATGAATTCCAAGATAGCAATGAATACTTTGATACCATGTTTGTGTATTTCCTATCAAAGATGGGAGGGAGGTCCCAGCAAGTGATAGCAGGTCATGAATAGTTGTCGATCAGTATCCCATTCTTGCTACATATCCCATCCCTAAAGTGTGTACCTGCATGGTACACAGTTGTCCCGCGGGCTTGTCCCATGCATGGGAGGAGGGAGGGGGAGGAGTGGGGGAACATGGTGCCTTTTACCACTTTACAAATCAGCTGTAGCTACTGAATTGAACTAGAGGTGTTCGATCGCCGGGGCATCTCTCTGTCTGCTTTTCAGTACAGTGCCGATACATATACGCAAATACGTGCTATCGCATATATGTGTTCGTGTATGCCCGTATCCAAGGTGTGGGAGTGACCGACTTGCCGTGTACAATGACTCTATGATTGTCAAGAGGTGGGGCCTAATGCATGAGCAATAGGAAATACCTGGAAAGACAGCCAAAACAATAGTCCCGACAGGACCATTTAATATAGCGTACTTTTCCTGTTTTTGAAATGACTCTTTGATCACAAAGAGGTGGAGCCAATGTTAGGAAATAGCCAAAGTAACAGCGGGATGAAGCGCTTTGACTTCACATAGTTTAGTCTCTTACGGTCTATGTTGCGAGATTTCCAGGGTTTTTTTTCACTGGACAGACAGGCGGGCAGACGGACAAAGCGATTGCTTAACCCCACTTCGCACATGTGGGGTAATGATGTATTGCCGCTGGGTGTAGAGCATAATATTATTAGAGAATCCAGCTGCTAATGGTCTACATTGTACATGCGCGGCATGAGGGGAGGGTACTGTATGCGAAAAGGTAGTAGTGTGACGGCAGGGGCACTTTAAATTGCACCTCATCAGAAAAGAACGGTATGGGTACAAACATACTTGGGTTGAATCAATGGCGTTCAATTGCTTAGACAGTTAGACGGAATATTAAGTTAACCCTTTAAGCCCATTGACATCTATAGACGCCCTATGCACTTGTAGGGCTTCTCATCTGTCCAAAAAGTGACCAAAAAGGCTCCGCTCCAGAGGGCCTAGCAGAGGTCGAAATAACATGCGGTCATCGGTCAATTTCCGTGCATTTAGCTAAAATGACCGCACACTAATCACTTGTTCGGTAGGCATGACCGATTAACATGCATGAATACAATCACCTAATTATAAGTGCATGACCCATAATCACTGTACCTGGTTCGAATCAGCCAATTTCTTTTTCTCTCTTTCTTTATGCATGAGTTCTAGTCAACAAAATTCTTTTTTTCCCCCAATACACATATACACACAAACAACATGGATTTGAATCTAGCTTGGAGAACACACATTCATGCTCTTGTGATTTATTTTTGGTGACGGGCGCGTGCATGACCTAACATATTTTGCAACGTTGTTTTAGTTATCTAAAACTGAAATAGTTTAGTTTTTGGTTTTAATTAGGTAGAAGTCGCATTGTTTAGTTTAGTGTTAGTTTTAATTACTAAATCTCAAAAGGGTTAGTAAAGGCTCTTTTAGTTTTAGTAACCACCACTTTTGGGTGATTTTAATATTAGTTTAGTTGTAGTTTTAATTAACAGGCTGAGACAGTCCTCATTTTAGTTTTAGTTTTAATTACTAAAGTGAAATATGCCATACTAAAAATGCATTATAGTGTTAGTTTTAGTTAACTAAAACAACATTGATATTTTGTAAATGTCCAATCAAAATCTAAAGTGCTAGGACATTTGACCGCTCAACATGTAATCCTTATTTCGACCTCTGCCTAGGGACGACTTTGAGGGACGAACTCAAAAATTTGGTCAGATTTCGGCACGCACCCCCCACTAAACGTAGAAGCGGGGGGCGTTTTTTGATTTTAATGAGATTCATCGACCCGAGGATTTATGATTTTCATAGACCCCACCCAGGGCCTCAAGAAAACATGCAAATTGGTCGTGTAAGGTGTGCCATCAGTCAGATCTGGCCCAAGTTTAGGGAAATGCTGGGCGAAAATCTGGCTGACATCCATCTTTGACCTCCGATTGCCGGGCTTGTGGGGGTCATGAATATCATTAACGGTACTGCCAGAGGGGTCTCTCCATGTGTGCGGGCCCCACCAAGTTTGGCCGCTGAGGAGCGAATGCTGTGGGAGAGGAGTACCTACGAAAGTGGTGTGTGCCGAATGCATGAAAATATGTTGTCTTGGTGGGAAGAATTCGGTGGTTAAAGGGTTAAATGCAACAGCACTGCTTGCACCTGTGATTGTAGTACCAGTATTGACCCTGCTCCCTCTCCCTCCTGCCCCCTTTCAGAGATGCACTGGAGCCTGAACTTGCCTCTTGACGAGGGTGTGGGCTGCACATCCCTGCTGTGGACACAGATGAGGACCAGACCCACCGTCAGAACAAGTTCTATAATTATCAGCATTGCATGAGCCAGTTATGACTACTCCCTGGAGACACACTACAGTTAGGAGTTCTTGTTGTCTGTTAGGAGTTGCTGTCTGTGATGAGTATTTTTATGTTCCATGACAGGAAGTGAGACTTTATTATTGCTAGTTATTGATAGTTATACTGTAAGTCTTGCACATGCGCAGTAAATTATGTGGGTGGAACCAACAGTAGAAGTTGCTGCCCTAGGCACGATTTGCCAACAAGGGCCGGGGGTGACACTCCCATTGACACCGTAGTCAGAGCTGCGACCGGGGTCAAGAAATCTTGACCGTCATTTTTGCTGCTTGACCGCTTGACCGCATCGCAAAAAGACTCTTGACTGTTTGACTGCGCTGTATTTCAGCCGTTGACCGCTTGAGAACTCGGAAGGCAGTGCGTCCACATGCAGCTCTGTGAGACCATGTGAGTGTGTACAACGGACGTCAGCTTGTCAGTACAAGCCCATGCATATTTTGCCAGACAAAAACTGTTGGTCTAGATCTGGGTGCAAAAATTAAAACTGAAGCATACACTATAGCCAGCTACTTTGAAATCAAGGAGAAATAAACTTCTGCTGTCAAAAAGGAGTTGGGGTACTAGCTCCTGAGAGCAAAACTGGTATAGGACTACTTTCCTTGGGTTTATAGGATAACTGCTTTGTTTAGCTGTATTGAAATTTGGGTGTGGCTGCATGGTGGCCAAGTGGTTGAAGAGGTTGCTGGTTCAGGTCCCCGCACCATTATTAGACCTGACGTAGTTTACACCTCATCCTTCGGAGGGGATGTAAAGCTGTCAATCCCGGGGTACTTTTTAGCATTAGCCATTTGGGTCACCTCATTAGCCACTCTACATGGTGGTTCTCACAGGGAGAAAATACGTTTAGTCTGTGACGGCCTTCACTATACATTTGTGACGTCATCTTCCTTACTTAAATTCACTCTGAGAAGTTAGCAGTGGGGACCCTACAGCAATGTTTATATCCCAGATTGAATTCACTTAGGTAAGATCTTGGCCTGGATCAGATTTTCAAGGAAATCAGATCCACTGTGACACCAGAAGTGGTGACCAATAGTATCTCTGCAGAGCAGTTTGTTGCCCCGCACCGTGGAGTGCGTACCAATCACAGTGCAGTAGTTAGTCACATGAACTATTTGATTAACGGGAATATTCAAATTCATGTCCAAGTGGAGAGTATAGGCCTAAGTGTCTTGAGTCAGGAGCTGGAACACAGGAAACCACGAGTGCAGCAAGCCGCTCTATGGCCATGTCCCAGACCCTTTCCCTCGGTGCGGAACGGGGTCTGGCAACGCAAGACTAAGGTCAATGCTTATAGTGTCTGGCTAATGATGTCTGTGAGTAATATTTTCAAGATTTGAGATGAGTTTTTCATGCAACCAATCCGTGGGCTGCATTGAACATCCAGACAGGATGAGTGGGAGTTTAAATTGCTAGTTATTAGTAGTTAGAGTAGGAGTGGGCATTGCCCATGCACAGTATCACAGCAGTGTATGGTGGTGAGCATTGGAACTGGTAGCTTGCTGTGACAGATCGAGGTGAGGATCGAGGTGCCCATGCAATGATGCATGTACTGTCAATCACTGTGAAAGCTGAACTAAGTTAGCCTCGTACCCAGTCCCACGCCCAGCTTTTCGTCGCTTGCAGTACGGCAAGCGACGAAAAGCGGGGCGTGGGACTGGGAACGAGGCTAGAACTAAGTGTGGACACGGATATTCCAGGTGTGCTGAGCAGTAGCACATGGTAGTACAGTGGAACCTCTATAATCAGGACACCATTGGAGGACAGTATAAGTTCAGGAGTTTTGTCCTTTGTAGAGAGGTTGTCCTCTTTTTGGAGGTCCAAGATATAATTGTTGACATGGTTGGTTTGTTTTCATGCAGATCCATTGATTTGGAGTTGAACTGGAGCAGTGACAATGGCGGAGGTTGGTGGTGACCAGACATGGGAACAGTTGAAGTTGACTTGGGAAACACGCGGATATGCACCATGTGCGATGGATAGGGGTGCAGCTGTAGCCGATGGCAGTTTGGCCTATTTCAATTTATCTGGTAGTCGTGGCGTGTTTGCATATGACTCGGAGAAGAGTGACTGGAGTAAACTGTCAGAGTGTCCTCAGAGTGACTTTGGACTGGCAGTTGTCAACAACCTCGTTACTGCAGTTGGAGGTTTCTCAGGTGGACCCTATACCAACAGCCTTAGTAGTTTCAGTGGTGGTGAGTGGGTGGTAGTCTTTCCTCCAATGCCCACCAAGCGAAGCTGGCCTGCTGTCATTAGTGCACAGAACTACCTCATAATAGCAGGAGGACTGGGAGTAGGAGGAGCCCTGTCCGTAGTGGAGGTAATGGACATGAACACTCTAGAGTGGTACACTGCTGCCAGCCTACCAGAACCTGTCTACGACATGTCAGCCACTGTCTGTGGAGGGTGTCTCTACCTCCTGGGAGGGTTGGACATGTATGGCAGCTCAACCCGTGAAGTCTTCACCTGCACCCTGGACTCCCTCATTCACTCGTGTCACCCTCCCTCACAGACCCCACCCCACACTAGTGAAGCCAGTGTCTGGCAGCGTGTTGCTGATGTACCAGTGGTGAGATCTACTTGTACTACCTTGAATGGGAGGGTGCTGGCCGTCGGTGGGAGGGATTGTTTCAAGGACACAACTGCCGTTCGCATGTACAATCCTGACTCGGACTCATGGCTAGTTTTGGGAAACATGCCCACAGCTCGATCCTTGTGCCTGATGGTGGGACTGAGAGACTGCATCATTGCTGTTGGAGGCTACGGAGGCCACTCTACTGTTGAAGTTGGCTACCTGCAGTTATCAGGTGGGTGTTGTGACGTGTACGAATGTCCATTGTTGCCACAATCGGTTAACCTGTCACACCCACTTAATTAATACCGTAGTCGCGCGTTATTAGGTGCATGCGCCTATAACTCCACAGGAAGGAAATATGCGCCCATAAGCGAGATGTGATCACAGAGTCGGTAGACTCTATGTAGGGATACGACGTACACGCAATATATGCTAATACAAAAAAATCTCTCCAAATCTCAGAAACGGTACACTTATAAGCCCTTATAACCACATACCGTTCATCTTCGAGTGTTTTCATGACCAACAAGACTCTTCGCGTCGCGAAAACCCGTCGCGAAAGTACCACACCAGGCACTCGCAAAACGGGCAAATTGTTTATCTTTCTTCTTCTTCGCTCAACGTTGTCTCAATCTGTCACGATGGTTTTCGCACGAAACAGCAGCATTTTCAACTGAGCAGTGCAACGTCCCATCGCTTTTTCACAACCTCCAAGTCTTCACCAGGTAGCTGCAGCTGCCCACGAAATAACTATGGCTTCGTTTGTCACGCCATTTTCTCGTTTGTACGCATGCACGATCACTTAGCAACGATACGTAATTATTACTCAAGATCGCTGAATTAGAAGTGCCTAGTGCCGTTGTGTTGTCGAATGAGGTACATGTACTTCACAAGACTGAGGTAAATTCTCTGTGCATATATATGTTACTACCTACTGTGTTCTGTGAGAGGGCTGAATGCCTATCTAAAGACTCAACAATATACAAATGTAGGCTAGCTATTATCTGGTATAGCTAGCTAATATTATGGTCACTTCAGAAAGGGATTGCTGGCTTACTATCCATCCAGAAAAGGGTTGACGTGGGTCTGATTCTTCAGCCAATGCTGGCAGTGTGAATACCGTGTGGCAGTGTGTCCATATACCAAAGCAAGGGCACCTACTACCTGTGAGGATTGACTTCTGCTCTGTGATGGCAAATTTCAGCTCAAACATGCGCCTGCTGCTTAAAAAAATTAATAATCAAAAACATTTTAAATTGTAACAGGATGTAGGGATACCAGAACGGCAAAAAGTAAGGAAACAATTAAGGTAGGGAGGTGGTGTTTTTGGCCCAGAGGCCACCTCATTCTTTAAGGAACTGGCCCGTCGCATTAAAATCGAAACCGGAGAGCCCGCGCTCATTTCACTTTCTTGTACAGAGGATTGCTGTGGCAATCCAGCGTGGAAACGCCGCGGCGGTCCTTGGTACCATGCCCGACTGAACAGTTTCTTTTGTATTATTATTATTTATTTTTTTTGTATCATTTTTGTACAGTAGAAAATGAATTGAACCCAACTGGATGCTGCTACATAAATATATATAGCTGGTGCATGGGTTTGAGGCTCATGCATGTTTGTGCATGAGGTTGCTTTTTCTGGATTTATGACTTACCATAAAAAAAAATTTAAAAAAAGGTAGGGATGATCACACAAAACAATGATTTTGTGCCAAAACCTCGGTCTTTGTTAAGAAATCATACCTTTTAGGCAGGAATTTCAGACTGCCAATGAAATCATAGAGAATTCTTTGTTAGTAGCGAGAAGTTGCAAATTATTCATTATACACGTATATGGAAAAAGATCTCTGTAAGGGGGTTGTATACTTCACTGTTTTGTGTGTTCATCCCTACCTTAATTGTTTCCTTACTTTTTGCCGTTCTGGTATCCCTACATCCTGTTACATTTTAAACTTGATTACTTGTAACGAATATTTTAATAATGACATTCCTCAAATAGGAAGTGTGCTTCAATTGGAATTATAGCTGTTTTCCACTCCGTACGATCGAAAACGGCAGAGTTTCTGAACGAAGACTGCAGCGCTTAACAGCGAGTACCTGGGACGAGAGTTGAACCTGCGCCTAACAGCGAATATGCGCCTATAAGTGAGCTGCGCCTAATAACACACGACTATGGTAGCTGTCGAATTACTGATATACGTAGTGAAAACAAATTGGCCACTAATACCAGCAGTATTATAGTGCTGATTATGTGAGCATTTAGTACTGTATACACTATGGCAATGTCCATTGCTGCATAACTCATGGCTGTTACATACTTTCAACCAAAAGATGGACTTAACTGAAATACCTTCTGAAGCAATCGTTCAAGCGAACGAGAGGTTCAAGATGCGACAAGTAGTATGGTGCAAAGGAGCGTGCTGAAATAGACAAGTATGAGTCTGCAGCAGCTCAATTTTTGGGGAAGCTTTGTTGGCATAAAAATTATTCGTGTTGAAAAATCATCGCAAACTGAAGCACTTTCAAATATTTTTAACAACTTTACGAGGGGCAACCGCACTCCTGGTAGCCGTTGCAACGCCGGCTGCGACTCGCCGTAGCGCAAGCTAAGTATCGCAGTTAGTTCCAATTAACACACATGCCACGTGGCAACCACACTCTGTCAATCGCTAGCAATGGCGACCAAAGGGAAGACACGAAGTTATTACAGCACTCACAACTTAGCCAGCACGGTGAGTTTTGGCATGTAAGCGTCAGTGAACGACAGTGATCACGGCTATATGGTCAGAATCTTTGTGGGGCCTTCGTAAGACTGTACTGGCGTCGAAGAAAGCGATCGAGCAATGGTGGCCGACGGCACGACAAAAGCGCTTGTATCTCCACCACCAAGGTGAGTTTCAGCACAATTATTGTGCGGTTGTGTCACTGCATGATAGCGATCACGACGGTGTAGTCAGTATCTCTGTAGACCATTCCTGCGTGCTGTGAGGTTTGATTATTTAATTATTTAGATTAGTTCGAGGGGCAACCGCACTCCTGGTAGCCGCGGTTGAACGGTAGCACAAGCTAAGTGTGACAGTTCATTCCAATTATCACACATCACGTGAGTACCATGATATACAGGGAATTAAAGATCAGAAATTATTTAGAGTGCTCTCAAGTACCATTCATAAAAGTAGCCGCGTTGCAACCTGCCGTAGCGCAAGCTAAATATTGCAAAACGTTCCAATTAACACACATGCCACGTGACAACCACGCTCAGTCGATCGCGACCAATGCATGCATTAATGGCGACCAAAAGGAAGACAAGACATTATTACAGCACTCACAACTTAGCCAGCACGGTGAGTTTTGCCATGTAAGCGTCAGTGAACGAGAGCGATCACGGCCGTGTGGTCAGAATCTTCGTGTGCCTTTCCCAAGGGCTGTACTGCCACCGGAAGTCGAAGAGAGCGCTCGAGCAATGGTGGCCAACGGCGAGACAAAAGCGTTCATATCTCTACCACCAAGGTGAGTTTCAGCACAATTATTTTGATTTTGTGTCACTGCATCATAGCGATCACGACGGTGTAGTCAGAATCTCTGTACGCCACTCCGAAATAGTCAAACGTTTCAATGATTGCCGAGCGGGAAGCGAGGCAACTTAATCGTGCAGCAGGGCAGTCGAATCTGAGCTAGCGTATATATATATATATATATATATATATATATATATATATATATATGTTTGTAACGCTCAGGAATGCAATAAGGACGTCACTCATACGCACTGTCCCTGTGCAAGGCAAGTGCGCGGGGTGAACTCTCACAAGTGCGCGTGGGCACTAACGCAGCGAATGTCGTCCTTACAATATACTAGTGCATACGTGAATGCACGCAGAAGAGCCTCGCGGGAAGCGAGTTAGTAGTTGCTGTAAGACCAACTATCTGGCATCCCAGGAATCATGTTTATGTATTCACAGCCTGGTACATGGTAAGTATTAGCCTTGTACCCAGGCCTTCAATCGCTGGTATACACTGTTTGCGCATGCGCTTAATTTCCCCCAAAATCTTGGAAAATAGGATATCTCGGTATTCTTCCGTGAAACGATGACGTCGAATGACGTCTACGTTTACATTCCTAGAAGAACCGCAACGAACGACGGTGGTAGTAGTTTCTCTGAGGCTCTTTCCTATGCTTTGCGAAGGCTGAAAATGACACGGATGACTGTGAAAGAAGAGCAGCGCTCCTCCATGAGAGCTGTGTACGAAGGCAGCGACGTGTTCGTGTGGCTAGCTACCTACTGGCTATGGCAAGAGCCTGTGCTACGAAGCGCTCCCTTTCCTCATGGACTAGCTACAAGAAGGGACTTGTAGACAGTGGAAAGAGCTGTGGTGTGCTTGTTGTGAGCCCTTTGATCGCTCTCATGCACGCGTACGCGGGTGTGTTTACGCAAACGTCATCGGTTAAGCCCAACCCATTCACAATTAAAATTGACGTAATATTCACATTTAAATTAAACGCATGTGCAAACAGTGTATACCAGGCCTTCCCCCCGCGATTGAAGGCCTGGGTACGAGGCTAGGTAAGTATATTCATGTGACTCATCGGTGGCCATGCAGGTAAGTATATTCATGAAGAAACCGCGACACCCATAATCATTTTTGGAGCTACAACTCTATATTAAAGTAGCAGCAGACACCATATATTGTAAGGACGACATTCGCTGCGTGAGTGCGCACTTGTGAGTTTGGCCCCGCGCAGCTTGCACAGTACAGTGCGTATGAGTGACGTCCTTATTGCATTCCTGAGCGTTACAAACATAATATATATATACTAGACGAATGCAGAACATTGTGGGGCGAACCTGAGCGAGTACAGTTGTCGAATGTGCATGGAGCAGTTGCATGAGCATGTGTTCCTAGGCCTACATGGAGCAGATGCATGTGCATGACTGTCAGTGCATGTCATCCGAATGTGACGGAGAGCATATAGAGTAGCACAACTTAAGGACACAGATCACATCAAAAGTTATGACAGTAAAAATACACCCGTGCACTTCACAGCAACTGCGAATCAGGTTAGCCGAAGCAGTCTGGTAGGTAGGTCCAGGAGAGCTCTCTGTCTTTGTTGTCGCCACCGGAGGGCAACTTTCTGATTCTCTGCTGATGCCAGATCTGTGTCTTGACTGCATGTCACAGTGAGTTAAGTGTTACCGAGCGCAGGCCAGTCAAGTTCCCATCCTAGCTGAAGCAGCAGTCTAACACATGTGATGGTTTATAGCTTTTAAAGTCTGCATGCATGCTATAGCTATAGCTAGCTAATGGATGCTGCACACCATGATGTGCTTTGCATGCAGGACATGAGATCGCTTGAAACACTCTCCCCGTCTTCATGAAATGCTTTAGCCCTCTCACCGCGCGCTATAGTCTCCATCCTTGTTGAGGTAGACCGTTCATAGTTCGTGTCTCAGTCGTTGACGTTTAATACAATGGTGAGTTCGTTTGTGGTTTGAATTAACGCATGACGCCATGACATGCAAAATACGAGCAGGAAGTGATTTACGGCACGACATACGATAGATATGGAAAATTCACAGCAAACTCGTCTATGTGGGGCTCGCTCAGGCTCGCCCCAATAAACTAGTGCATACGTGAATGCACGCAGAAGAGCCTCGCGGGAAGCGAGTTAGTAGTTGCTGTAAGACCAACTTATCTGGCAATCCCAGGAATAGAGATTGTCATGTTTATGTATTCACAGCCTGGTACATGGTAAGTATATTCATGTGACTCATCGGTGGCCGGGTAAGTATATTCACGACACCCATAATCATTTTTGGAGCTACAACTCAATATTATAAGTAGCAGCAGACACCATATATTGTAAGGACGACATTCGCTGCGTTAGTGCCCACGCGCACTTGTGAGAGTTCACCCCCGCACACTTGCTTGCACAGTGACAGTGCGTATGAGTGACGTCCTTATTGCATTCCTGAGCGTTACAAACATATTATTGGGGCGAGCCTGAGCGAGCCCCACATAGACGAGTTTGCTGTAAATTTTCCATATATTTCTTTATATCTATATATATATCTATCGTACGTCGTGCCGTAAATCACTTCCTGCTCGTATTTTGCGTGTCATTAATATTGCGTCATGCGTTAATTCAGACCACAAACGTAAACGACTTAGACATGAACCATGAACGGTCTACCGTCTACCTCAACAAGGATGGAGACTATAGCGCACGGTGAGGGGCTAAAGCATTTCATGAAGACGGGGAGAGTGCTTCAAGCGATCTCATGTCCTGCATGCAGAGCACATCATGGTGTGCATTAGCTAGCTAGGTAGCTAGCATGCATCATGCAGGCTTTAAGCTATAGACTATCACGGTGTGTTGGACTGCTGCTTCAGCTATTGCCAGAGGATGGGAACTTGACTGGCCTGCGCTTGGTAACACTTAACTCACTGTGACATGCAGTCAAGACACAGACCTGGCATCAGCAGACAATGAGAAAGTCGCCCTCCGGTTGCGACAACAAAGACTGAGAGCTCTCCTAGATCTACCTACCAGACTGCTTCGGCTAACCTGATTCGCAGTTGCTGTGAAGTGCATGGTGTACTTTTAGTGTCATAACTTCTGTGTCCTTAAGTCATGCTATGCTCTCCGTCACATTCGGATGACATGCACTGACAGTCATGCACATGCATCTGCTCCATGCACATTCGACAACTGTACTCGCTCAGGCTCGCCCCACAATGTTCTGCATTCGTCTAGTATATATATATATATACGCTAGCTCAGAATCGACTGCCCTGCTGCACGATTAGTTGCCTCGGCAACTAGTGCATACGTGAATGCACGCAGAAGAGCCTCGCGGGAAGCGAGTTAGTAGTTGCTGTAAGACCAACTACATGTATCTGGCAATCCCAGGAATAGAGATTGTCATGTTTATGTATTCACAGCCTGGTACATGGTAAGTATATTCATGTGACTCATCGGTGGCCGGGTAAGTATATTCACGACACCCATAATCATTTTTTTTGGAGCTACCAGGGGCGTAGGAGCCGGTACGGCTAGTACGGCCATGGCCGTACTAGATTTTTCAGTGTCTTACTTTTTTGTTTGGAAAACTCTCCGCAGACGCCTGAGCTGTGCTGCTCGCTAGCACGCGTGCCATTCGACTAGCCTCGTTCCCAGCCCGTCATGCGTAGTCTCGTCCCTGGGTACGAGACTAGCCATGCACTAGCCTCGTTCCCAGTTTCAATACTAGGGCCGGGGGACGAGGCTAGTGGAACACGTGACTGAAGATGGCGAGAAAAATCAGCACGTCTGGGAACATGTCCAGAATGCGCAGAGATGCG
Source organism: Axinella damicornis (assembly GCA_963931865.1). NCBI lineage: Eukaryota > Metazoa > Porifera > Demospongiae > Axinellida > Axinellidae > Axinella > Axinella damicornis. The sequence continues at coordinate 17,666,866 of OZ007506.1, forward strand.
CTTCCTGATCGCTAAAAAGAACACGTAAAAAAATTTTTTCCGCGCTTCGCGCGGACTGCACTGATCGCCGCTTCGCGGCTCTTCGCACCGCCTTCGGCGGTGCGCTGTGTTGTATCTGCTGGCCTTACTAGATCAAAACTGGTTGCTACGCCCCTGGCTACAACTCTGTATTATAAGTAGCAGCAGACACCATAATATTGTAAGGACGACATTCGCTGCGTTAGTGCCCACGCGCACTTGTGAGAGTTCACCCCGCGCACTTGCCTTGCACAGTGACAGTGCGTATGAGTGACGTCCTTATTGCATTCCTGAGCGTTACAAACATATATATATATACATATATATATATATATATACGCTAGCTCAGATTCGACTGCCCTGCTGCACGATTAGTTGCCTCGCTTCCCGCTCGGCAATTATGGTGTCTGCTGCTACTTACTAGTGCATACGTGAATGCACGCAGAAGAGCCTCGCGGGAAGCGAGTTAGTACTGTTGCTGTAAGACCCTGGCAATCCCAGGAATAGAGATTGTCATGTTTATGTATTCACAGCCTGGTACATGGTAAGTATATTCATGTGACTCATCGGTGGCCGGTAAGTATATTCACGACACCCATAATCATTTTTGGAGCTACAACTCTGTATTATAAGTAGCAGCAGACACCTTATATTGTAAGGACGACATTCACTGCGTTAGTGCCCACGCGCACTTGTGAGAGTTTACCCCCGCGCACTTGTAATTGCCTTGCACAGTGACAGTGCGTATGAGTGATGTCCTTATTGCATTCCTGAGCGTTACAAACATATATTATATAAGTATCACCATAGTACCAAGCTATACCGGAAAATATCACGAGTTTGTTGCCGTAGTATTGTTACGAGTGCGAAGCACGAGTAACAATGCCGAAGGCGACAAACGAGTGATATGTTTCTGGTATAGCTTGGTACTATGGTGATACTGATTTTATCATACAAACCTGGAATTTCATTGCACGTTCCTCTACCAATGAACGTAGCGAATGCGCGTTACCATAGCTTGCTTGGCGACAATGTTTTTCAGTTCTGGTTCACCCTTCGCGTTAGTACGGCAAGCTTCAAACGCTTGGGCGAGAAGGCCTGCGTACCAAGCCCAAGGCGGAGCCACGGCAGCTGTACGGTCGGTCCACGCTGATGACTGGCAGTTGTACGGTCCATTTCAAACGGGATGCCCGAGTATACGAACGAGTTCTACCTCGACTTCCGGAAGTATCGAGATGTAAGTCAGTCCTCTTCAAGAGCCCAAAAGGTAGTCAGTACCAGCTAGTCCAGGTAGTCTCTGACACGAAACTATCACAGAGTTGCTGTAGCGCACGTGACTTACTGTACATAATACGGATCTCTCGCGTGACCAACAGTACTAATACGGATTTTTCACGTGACCTACTGTACAAAATACGGGTTTTTATCAACTGCGCTTGCATACCAGGCTTTCCCATTGACTGCTGTACATTATTCAAACGTAGGTGTATGATAAATATATATATATATATATAAATATATATATATATATATAAATATATTTATCATACACCTACGTTTGAATAATGTACAGCAGTCAATGGGAAAGCCTGGTACGCAAGCGCAGTTGATAAAAACCCGTATTTTGTACAGTAGGTCACGTGAAAAATCCGTATTAGTACTGTTGGTCACGCGAGAGATCCATATTATGTACAGTAAGTCACGTGCACTACAGCAAATCTGTGACAGTTTCGTGTCAGAGACTACCTGGACTAGCTAGTACTGACTACCTTTTGGGCTCCTGAAGAGGGCTGACTTACATCTCGATACTTCCGTAAGTCGAGGTTGAACTCGTTCATATACTCGGATGGACCGTACAACTGCCAGTCATCAGCGTGGACCGACCGTACAGCTGCCAGTTATCGGTGTGGCTCCGCCTTGGGGTTGGTACGCAGGCCTTCTCGCCCAAGCGTTTGAAGCTTGCCGTAGTACTAACGCGAAGGGTGAACCAGAACTGAAAAATATTGTCGCCAAGCAAGCTATGGTAACGCGCATTCGCTACGTTCATTGGTAGAGAAACGTGCAATGAAATTCCAGGTTTGTATGATAAAATCAGTATCACCATAGTACCAAGCTATACCGGAAACATATCACTCGTTTGTCGCCTTCGGCATTGTTACTCGTGCTTCGCACTCGTAACAATACTACGGCAACAAACTCGTGATATTTTCCGGTATAGTTTGGTACTATGGTGATACTTATATAATATATATATACGAGGGGCAACCGCACTCCTGGTAGCCGCGTTGCAACCCCGTTGCGACTCGTCGTAGCGCAAGCTGCAATTCGTTCCAATTAACGCACATGCCACGTGGCAACCACGCTCAGTCGATCGCGAGCAATGGCGACCAAAAGGAAGACAATTCATTGTTACAGTACTCACAACTTAGCCAGCACGGTGAGTTTCGGCATGTAAGCGTCAGTGAACGGCAGCGATCACGACCGTGTATTCAGAACCTTTCATAAGAACGGTACTGCCACCGGAAGTCGGAGAGAGCGCTCGAGCAATGGCGTCCACGGCGAGACAAAAGCGCTCATATCTCCACCACCAAGGTGAGTTTCAGCGCCAAAATTGTACGGTAGGGACAGTGCATGATAGCGATCATGAAGGTGTAGTCAGAATTTTCGTCCGCCATTCCTATCACTCGAACGAATTATTTACATTAATTATATTACGCGGCACAATTTTTCCCCTACCAGGAGTGTAATATAAATATATATATATATACGCTAGCTCAGATTCGACTGCCCTGCTGCACGATTAGTTGCCTCGCTTAAAATGATTATGGGTGTCGTGAATATACTTACCCGGCCACCTATGAGTCACATGAATATACTTACCATGTACCATGCAGGCTGTGAATACATAAACATGACAATCTCTATTCCTGGGATTGCCAGATAGTTGGTCTTACAGCAACTACTAACTCGCTTCCCGCGAGGCTCTTCTGCGTGCATTCACGTATGCACTAGTTACATTATATTACGCGGCACAATTTTTCCCCTACCAGGAGTGTAACTTTCATTCGCATGAATCGATATTTCAGCACAAACTTCCCGATATACAGTACTGCATTCAGAAAAATAGGTAAAAATTGGGTGTGCCCAGGGCCAGTTATCTGTAGTCTCGTGCCCAGCCCCATCTATGCGCGCCGTCCGGGCATGAGACTAGACCTCTAGCTAGTAGTCTCATGCCCAGCTGGAAACCTACGGATTATCTGATCCATCTGGCGTAATTATAGCTCAGCTAACCGCCTGAAACCGGACAGGACCAGAAGTCCTACGCGTGAAATATATTGTACGTAATTGCAATAGAAATTTGCAACTTCTCGCTACTAACAAAGAATTCTCTATGATTTCATTGGCAGTCTGAAATTCCTGCCTAAAAGGTATGACTTCTTAACAAAGACCGAGGTTTTGGCACAAAATCACCAGACCCTCTTCCCGCGAGGGGTGGGGTCTGGGCACGAGACTATTTGTGAGAGGTGTGTATTTGCTATGCGTGGGGAAAATTTTCGTGCACTTGCGCACGTGTGTGGTACAACTAAATGTTTGACTGGGCACGAGACTAATGAAACACCGCGTGTGGTAGAAAGGACTTAATTGAACGTGGGCGATCTGGGGCTCAGAACGGCAAGAAGAGCTAAGGTACCACGCGTATCTAACTAGCGGGGGGCGACTGTCATGCACACCAAGCGTTGGATGTGTAGTTGGTTGAACAATATGCAAAACTTCACTTTTTCGTTCTGAAAATTATGGCCGTTTGTCTGGAAATTAGGCTAGGCCTGGTGCCACTCCTACATCATCAAACCGCAAGGTGGACACAATCATGAAGCAACTTGACTGTGTGTATGCTCTTCCAGTTTATATTGCTACAACAATGACAGCAACTTGATGCCGAGTGCTAACAGTGTTACGGCATGCACTTACATTTGAATACTCAGTTTGGTGACATAGAGTGGTACCAGGCCTTCCCCCAGTTTTCTGATGTGGGGTTCAAAGGTCACATATGCAGCTAAAACCGAGCAGGAGACAGCCTAGGAATGAGGCTGCAATCAAGCTTCTATTTTCATATGAGAGTGTCAGTTGGTGACGGTGGTCATGATGGTGTTTTCAGATTGTTCGTGCCAGAGTGTACTATTTACTGCTCTACCAGGAGTGTACGTACTTGAGTATCGTGCGAGTACTCGTGTAGAGCCATATTAGTGTTTGTCATCCATCCTTAATTGGGGCGAGCAAAAATTACAGTCCTGGTAGGGAAAAATTGTGCTGTGTAATTAATGTGAATAATTAGTTTGAACGATAGGAATGGCGTACAAAGATTCTAACTACACCGTCACGATCACTATTATGCAGTGACCCAACCCTACAATTTTGGTGCTGAAGCTCACCTTGGTGGTGGAGATACAAGTTATTTTGTCGTACCATCAGCCGCCATTGCTTGAGCACTCTCTTTGACTTTGATCGCCAGTACAGCTCTTACGAAAGGCCCACAAAAATTCTGACCACACAGTCGTGATCGCTGTCATTCACTGATGCTTACATGCCAAAGGCACATCGAGCCGCCGAAGGCGGCGAGAGGGCATGCAACGTCCATAAATACAGAATTCAAATTTTGACTGTATAAGCACGTGAACCGTAGACGCACGCCCCTTATGCGGTCACTTTTGTACTTACGAGATGGCTGGCATTCCGTCTGCAGTGTTCGTCTTTGACGAGGACCTAGCTACCTAGCGTGAGCTCCTTTCGATACTATCATTCCCTCCCTCCAACTTACGCAACAGCAAATGTGGAGCTGTTGTGCTATTGCCGAGAGCGGCGAATGTTGGGTTACACACTGGCGGAATTAGAAATTTGGAAAGGGGGGTTCACTGCTGAAGGTAGTGAACAGAGGCGCGAAGCGCCGATATGTCTTCCACACGAAGTGTTGGAAAAAATTTTCACGGTAATTTTTCAGTTGCCTGGATGGGCTGTCGTAGCACCTTCGTACTTTGCACTGCACTGCCACTACTCTCTGCCAGACTCTGGTTTCCGTGCAATCCGTGACCGTCTGCATGACTCTCGACATGGATTAATTCCTTTCCAATTAAGTGTACAAAAAAATGATTAAATGTTTACCTACTAGCTGCGTACTAGACGGTACGGTAGCTAGCTAAGTGAGTTATTCCTAGCCAGAAGTCAGCAAAATGAATATCTCGAAGCAACTCTAGGCCTAGTCAAACGTCTGAAGATCAGTAAGGAACTGATACGTGAGTGTGTAACTGTGCCTCAGCCCTGGTCAGTGTTGTTGCTGCATGCCACTGCTGCATAATCTATTGCCGCCAAAGGAGGGTGCATTTGCACCTCCCCTTACCCCCCCCCCCCCCCCCCCCCCCCCCCTAAATCCGCCACTGTTACATCTGGCGATACTTTCTCCGAATCTTTCTCCGAATCTGGGCCTGCTACACTGGTAGGAGAGGTACCCGGACTAGAAGAAGTACTTGGGCTAGAGATGGCGTTTCTATACCAAAATCGGTAGCACTCATCTTCCTTGCCCGGGAAAAAGTTCCGTTGAACATCTGTAACCGTACCGTGCACGCAATTTCACATGCTTAAGGCTACGACGTACTATTCGATTAAATTTTTTGCTGGTAACTTTGATGCTTTATAGCTCAGGAACTATAACAGATATTAGTCTGAAACAGATTGCATTCCAACATTGCAACACCAAATGAAACTCCTGGAACAGGAAAGTAAAATGCCCCAGGGTATTTGGACCTAGGCAATTAGACTCATTGCTCAAGAACTTTTGCGTCAAATTACTGAGAGGCAGACTGGAGCCCAACCCTCAAAACTTCTCTGGCACTACTACGCAGTATTTGCTAGGTCGTGATGAAGAGATATTCGGTGATCTGTGTATACTTTTTGCACAAAAGCTTACCGGATCATCCAAGAAGAGCGTGCTCTAGGCATGCATAATCTTCCTTTCGTGCCCAAATTTCGTGATTTCTTTTCATGCCGCCCTGCAAAATACGCCAGGCTACCCGTGCAACAAGTCAAAACACGAGAGAAACAATTTCCCTTCGTAAAATTTGACGCAAAGTATAAGGCCTCATTAGTCTGTGGTTAATTGAATTATTATTAAAAAAGACATTGTTATTATTCATCTTTATTGTGCAACATTCATTTCATTATAATTATGCAACTATTTGTAACATGTTTACATGTACCGTTTCCGCTATGAATAATGTTATCTCATTGTTTTATGTAAACAACCTGGCAGCTGCCCCCAACTTGTACATCGTAACCTTACCGGTACCCACGTATACTGTGCAATAACAGCAACTACTACATTCATGCAGCAATGCCAATAAGCCAGTTGCACGCAAGCGAAAGTATTCACGGAATGTATGACGTCACATCCGGTTGCTCTATTGCAGTCAATGGCGAAATCGGTAGGTGGGCGTTTGAAATGTGCGCGTGATTAAAACTATGCCGATCAGACAATTTAAGTGACCGCGGCGATAAACAAGAGACCTGGACGGTCAAGACGGTGAGCGAAGTGTGAGAATCGGTTGAAGTACGAACGAGAACAAAGCGGTCTTGCTACGTCTACAGCCCCCCTGCCTCCAGTGTTCAGGCTCTGTTCCTGCATATATAGCTAGATTATTATACTTCAAAGGTATTACCTATGGTTTCTGTGACGCTTACTGCCGTGGACATACCGGGAGCAGACCTGAGCGAGCTGTTGGTTCTCTTTTGGCATCGCTATCGGGAAAAGTGCCTAGAACCAGCTCGCGACTGCGATCTCAGCTGCCAGCCATCCATCCAAAACACGCTGAACCATCTCGGTCTCGTACCTGGATCGCTTGGAAATCGGTGGAAGAAGGCGCTCGGATCCTGGCTTGGGTTGTTGCCACAACACGTTACAGGTATGTCCAGCATACTGCGTTGTTCTCGTTCGTACTTCAACCGATTCTCACTCTTTGCACACCGTCTTTACCGCCAGGTCCCTTGTCAAACACCACAGTCGCATGAACTGTGTAATCCGTATGGTTTTAGTCACGCGCAGGTTTCAAACTGCCCCCTGCCAATTTTGCCATTCACTGCAATACTTAACGTGGCTATAAAAGAGCAACCGGATGTAACGTCACGTCAATCAAATTCCTTCGCTCTTGTGTGCAACTGGCTTATTCTTACGCCGCCTAGGAACAAAGTCGGTGCTGGACTTGAACCTATTCAGACAAGCCTACTGCTTGAAATACGAACTTCCTACAGAGGCGTGGCTACCTGGACACTTTGGCCCCTCCCACAGACGTGTATAAATTCTGAACGCATGCGACAAACCATTCTCGTTGTGTGCAGAACTGCACCTTCAGCTTCAGGACGCAGCTAGAAGACATGAATGTCTAGTGACAGAGCTATAAATGGACAAGTCATTCGACGAGCATCTCCGGCTAGAGACCAAAGTACACTGGGAAAATGGCGTTCAACAACAGGTGAGGCGACGACTTTCCTCTCTAGCAGCGAGAAACAGTCTACTCTGTCTCCCAAAACTAGCTCTGTCACTAGATGCATGTTACAAGCAGCGATTTAAATGCCTATTTCAACCTGAATTACCTTTTGGAGACAAACTTTGTCGCATGCGTGGATAAGTTAGTTCGCGCACAAATGGCCCCCACGGCTTCAGCGTTAACGTGCAGCTGCCTGTATACGCGCACTAATTAGATTTTACTTCCGGTCAACCGGTACCCGCCGTAACCTTAACCGGAAACGTTATTTTTGGTAACACTCAGCACTATGCCATCTATACGTTCGCTATAGGAAGTTGCATGCCCTCTCGGCGGCTCGATGCGCCCTTGCCAAAACTCACCATGTTGGTGCAGTTGTGAGCACTGTAACAATTTTTTTGTCTTCCCTTCGGCCACCACTACTGCCACCGACTTGATTGGCTCAGCATGGTCATCACATGATGTGCGCAATACTTAGCTTGCGCTACCAGCGAGTTGCAATTGGTTGTAACGGCTGCTACCAGGAGTGCGGTTGCCCCTCGTTAGTGTAAAATTGTATGTTTAATTCTCATGGTCCATATACTGTGATCAAGTGCCCAAGCAGGGAGAGGGAAGACAGTGGGATAAGTGGGGGAGTGGAGAATGACAAGGAGGGAATATAATTATGTTTATAGGATATCGGTAACGATTTACACGACATCCAGATAATGTACTTGGGACTGAAACCAACTTTCCCATCCTACGTAACTTAACCTACGCCGTTCTAAGGCATGTTGTCTCCTGCTTTTTGAGGATCCATTCCAAAAGAATACCTTCTCCTCTCACTGACCCTTCCCTCTCCCCTCTCCTCTCACCATCCCTTCCCTCCCCCTCTCCTCTCACCAACCTTCTCTACACTACAATTGCTTTGCCATCCAGACTGTATTGAAGTGATGCTTCAGTCTCATACACATCCTCTTGTTTTCTCCTAAGTTTGTTACCTTAATCCCACCCTTTCCTCCCATCACCTACTGCTCCCCCTTCCACTCCTCCTCCCCCCTCCTCCCTCCCTCTCCTTCCCACCTTCTCCTCACCTCCCCACCAATTCTTAGATGGAGCTGAGGAGAGACACCTGGCTGCCCTTGAGCTGGCCATAAGCCAGAAAGGATCGCTGGACAAAACCATCATGCAGTGTGTCTTTGTCGGCCCTCCCCGCTCGGGCAAGAGCTCCCTAATGAAACGTATTGTAGGTGAACGCCCCAGCCCCTCCTCCCCCAGCACTGGGGTAGCTGACAAAGTGGTGCAAGTTGAAATTGTGAGATCATCGACAGCAGCTGCAAGTGTGTCAGGCTCAACGTGGGTCAAACTCAGCCATGATGACGAGGCTGTCACGTTCGTCATGGACACATCTCAGAGTCATTCAAGTCAGGCAGCTCACAGTGAAGCACATTCACAGGCTTCAGTAGCTGTAGCACCTGTGAATCAGACTGAGCTTACCACCACAACACTAGTCAATAGTGTACCAGAGCACAGTAACCAACCCCAGCCACACCAGTCTCCCAGTCCAGCCCCATCTAGCACACAGCCACATCTTCCCTCTCCATCCAGTTCTGCTAGCACCAATAGGGTTGACCTCAAGCCCTCAGTCGATTTCTGCCAAAATGTTCTCCGTAAAAATCCTCTCTATGCTGTTAGGGCTTTACAGGAACGAAGGTGGATGGTCTACCTCACGGACACTGGAGGTCAGATTGAATTCCAGGAGCTCCTTCCTCTCTTAGTCTCAGGTCCGTCAGTGTTCTTCCTTGTCTTCCGATTGGACCATGACCTCAACAAGCGATTCATGGTGGAGTACATCCGGTCCACTGGGGCAACGTCAGAGCCCTACCAGTCCAACTTCACCGTGAAGGAGGCCCTCCTCCAATCCCTCGCCAGCATTGCCTCCATGGGGACATACGTCAACAGGCGGGAGCAAGTCCCACTGAGATCCAAGGTGTTCTTTGTAGGAACACACAAGGATAAGGTTTCTCAGAAGCAAATCAATCGCATTGATCGCTGCCTCCAGCAGTTGGTGAGATCCACAGGTCTCTATCGAGAAGGCATGATCCAATTTGCCTGCGAGTCCCAAATGCTACTGGCTGTCAACAACCTGTCCAGTGATGATTCTGATGTTCAGTTGGTTCGAGCAGCTGTGGAGCGAGTGGGCAGCCAGGGTGATTTCAAGATCAGGGCCCCCCCTTCCTGGCTGATTTTCAGCCTGACCATTCGACTACACAAGGAACGCGTTCTCAGCTACGAGCAGTGCTTCGAGGTAGCCAGGCAGTGTGGCATTGAGACACAAGAGGAGCTGAACGAAGCTCTGTGGTTCCTCCACACCAAGATGGGTCTGATTCGCTACTTCCAGGGAGAGGGTCTGGAAGATCTCCAGAAGATTGTGATCACAGACCCACAGGTACTCTTCGACATGAATACTGATCTTGTGGTAGAGACCTTCACTTTCAATAAAGTTGGTCGAGTCATTCAAGAATACTTCAAAAGGTTTGGTATCTTCCCGTTCACCACCTTCGAGAGGATCAGTGGGAATTCAGAGCAGCTCCTGACTCCGTCCCGGCTAGTGAAGATCCTGGAACACCTCCACATCATTGCTCCACTGGAGGAAGAGGAGGATGGGGAGAGGAGATACTTCATGCCTTGCGTGCTGGCACACACCAAGCCTGCAGAAGCCACCATGCCACCAGAGCCAGCTACCTCATGGTTTACACGAGCTATTAGAGCAATAAGAGCATTTTTTGCACCATCATATCCCTCCCTCCTCATTGGCTTCAGATGTGGTTACTGTCCCAAGGGTCTCTTCGCAGCCCTGGTGGTGTACCTCCTGGCTAACACAGAGTCTGATTTCCAGTGGAGGCTCCAGAGAGACAGAATCTTCAGAGATCAGATCTCATTTTCCGTGGGCCCCTACGACACAGTTACAATAACAGTACAGCCAAAGTTCCTGGAGATAACTTGCACCCCTACACCATCCGAGTCAACTCACAATCGCCACTTCCCCCCAGCCACGACATGTGGGGAAGTCAGACGTTACATTGAGAGAGGCATCCGTGAGGTCACCTCAGCCCTGCACTACACGGGAGACGCTGCCCACTATCTCGCATTCTACTGTCCCGGGGACCATCGAGGTCCAGACCCGAGGGAACCTCATCCGGCCGAGATCAACTTCCATGGTGGGGCACCGTGCACCCTCAGGTGTGAGCTAGCAGAAGAGAGGACATTCAGACTACCCCCTGGACATGAGAGGTGGTTCACTGAGGTACACAGTAGAGTTTGTATGATTGCAGGTTATCACTGCGTGTCAGTTGGAAGTAAGGTGTGCTGTGCATTGAGACCTGCTCTAATTATCGGACACTGTTTAATATTGCTGCATTATCCTGATATTTTAATGTGACTGGATGTATCCCATTTCGTGTAGGGGAGTGAGTGCAGTGGAAGGCAGCAACAAGGGAGACAGTCCCCAGGAGAAGCTGGTGGGTCTTTATAGTGTTGTACTGTACTTGAGGAACCATAAGGAACATTAAAGGCGTGTACGTGGATAGTCGGCATCTTTCGTGATCCAGAACATGAGCCTGGCCCACAGTGAATAATCAGGAAGAGGGTGTGGTAACACTTGCAAATTTTCTTTCAACATACATGTACCCCTCTCCCTGATAATTCAGTAGTGTGTGTGTACGTATGTGTGTGTGTGTGTGTGTGTGTGTGTATGCATGTGTGTGTGTGTGTATGCATGTGTGTGTGTGTGTGTGCACGTGTGTGTGTGCGCGCACGCACATATGTAGTGCATTTGTTGCACACTTTATGACTCTGTCTCCCCTCCCCTCCAGCCCTCCCCTCCCCACCCCCTCCCTCCTCCACTGCTGCCACAGGATCGGGGACTGCCCGTCCCAGGACAGGTCAGTAGAGAAGTCAGTGTGGGATGTGTGAGTGTACACATTGTAGCCCTGGTTGTACATCTGGTGGCCATGCCAGTGTGGTATCCTGTCACTGTTGAAACTCAATTGTACTCTGACAAGTCACTGTGACCCATGTAACAACAGTGTAGTAGACTCAGGTCAGAGAGTCTTGTTGCTAGGAGACAGAAGCACATACAGTTGAGAGTTCTCATCTGTGTGACCATCTGACCACGTTTGTTTAAGGTAGGAAGCACGGCATCGGCAAAATCGCGCAATTTTGCTCATGAATAATTAATGAGATGACGTCACTCGCATACGGTTATATAGAGTTATTCATCTGTTTACGTTTTCCCATGGCGGCAACCGGAATAAACAAGGGGGGCTTCTCTCTTTGATGCGGCTAGCGGCCCTTTCAAGTTTCAAATCGGTACTCTGATGTGGCCCTGCGGTACTTTGAAGGTTTGTTTGAACACTTTTAGTTCCAATTAACGCACATGCCACGTGGCAACCACGCTCAGTCGATCGCGAGCAATGGCGACCAAAAGGAAGGCAAGACGTTATTACAGCACACACAACTTAGCCAGCATGGTGAGTTTTGCCATGTAAGCATCAGTGAATGACAGCGATCACGGCCGTGTGGTCAGAATCTTCGTGTGCCTTTCCCGAGGGCTGTACTGCCACCGGAAGTCGAAGAGAGCGCTCGAGCAATGGTGGCCAACGGCGAGACAAAAGCGTTCATATCTCTACCACCAAGGTGAGTTTCAGCACAATTATTTTGATTTTGTGTCACTGCATCATAGCGATCACGACGGTGAAGTCAGAATCTTTGTAGGCCATTCGGAAGTAGTCAAACGTTTATTAATTAATTATTTACGAGGGGCAACCGCACTCCTGGTAGCAGCCGCTGCAACCGGTTGCAACTCGCTGGTAGCGCAAGCTAGGTATTGCAACTCACAACTGCCAGCACGGTGAGTTATGGCGTCAGTGAACGACAGCGATCACGGCCGTGTGGTCTGAATCTTCGTGTGCCTTTCCTAAAAACGCCCCAGGCTCATATCTCCACCACCAAGGTGAGTTTGAACACCAACTATTTACATTCAGGTCAGTGCATGATAGTGATCACGGTGGTGTAGTAGGGGCGACCGCACTCCTGGTAGCCGCGGTTAAACGGTAGCTCAAGCTAAGTGTGTCAGTTCGTTCCATTATCACACATTATGTGAGTACCATGATAGCTATATACAGGGATGAGCAGAAATTATTGAGAGTGCTCTCGAGTACCCTGTACGTGTACGTACGTGTAGCCGCATTGCACGGTTGCTTAGCGCAGTACGTTCCAATTAACGCACATGCCACGTGGCAACCACGCTCAGTCGATCGCAAGCAATGGTGGCCAAAAGGAAGACAGACATTATTACAGCACTCACAACTTAGCCAGCACGGTGAGTTTTGGCATGTAAGCGTCAGTGAACGACAGCGATCACGGCCGTGTGGTCAGAATCTTCGTGTGCCTTTCCTAAGAACGATACTGCCACCGGAAGTCGGAGAGAGCGCTCGAGCAATGGCAGCCACGGCGAGACAAAAGCGCTTGTATCTCCAGCACCAAGGTGAGTTTCAGCACCAAAATTGTACGGTGAGGACAGTGCATGATAGCGATCACGACGGTGTAGTCAGAATCTTTGCAGGCCATTCGCAAGTAGTCAAGCATTAATTATTTAGTTTAGATTAGATTAGATTACATTACGCGGCACAATTTTTCCCCTACCAGGAGTGTAACGAGGGGCAACCGCACTCCTGGTAGCCGTTGCAACGCCGGCTACGACTCGCCGTAGCGCAAACTAAGTATTGCAGTTATTCCCAATTAACGCACATGCCACGTGGCAACCACGCGCGCGCTCAGTTGATCGCTAGCAATGGCGACCAAAGGGAAGACACGAAATCATAACAGCACTTACAACTTTGCCAGCACGGTGAGTTTTGGCATGTAGCCGTCAGTGAACAGCGATCACGGCCGTGTGGTCAGAATCTTCGTGTGCCTTCCTAAGAACGGTACTGCCACCTACCGCGTACCGGAAGTCGAAGAGAGCGATCGAGCAATGGCGGCTGACGGCACGACAAAAGCGCCTGTATCTCCACCACCAAGGTGAGTGTCAGCACAATTATTATGCGTTTGTCTAACTGCATGATAGCGATCACGACGGTGTAGTCAGAATCTCTGCAGACCTTTCCTGCGTGCTGTGAGGTTTGATTAGGTTATTTATTTACGCGGCACAATTTTTCCCCTACCAGGAGTGTAACGAGGGGCAACCGCACTCCTGGTAGCCGCGTTGCAACCGGTTGCAGCTAGCTCGACGATAGCGCATAGGTATTGCAACACATTCCAATTAACGCACATGCCACGTGAGGACCATGAGCGCTCGCGTCGATCGATTGAGCTGAGTCAGCAATGGCGGCCCAAGGAGATCGAGAAGACAAGAAACTTGTTATACAGCGCTCACAACTTCGCCAGCACGGTGAGTTTTGGCATGTAAGCGTCAGTGAACGGCAGAAACTTCGCGTGCCTTTCCTAAGAACGGTACTGCCACCGGAAGTCGGAGAGAGCGCTCGAGCAATGGCGTCCACGGCGAGACAAAAGCGCTCATATCTCCACCACCAAGGTGAGTTTCAGCTCCAAAATTGTACGGTTGGGACAGTGCATGATAGCGATCATGAAGGTGTAGTCAGAATCTTCGTAGGCCATTCCTATCACTCGAACGAGTTATTTATATTATATTATATTACATTACGCGGCACAATTTTTCCTATACCAGGAGTGTAACGAGGGGCAACCGCACTCCTGGTAGCCGCGGTTAACGGTAGCACAAGCTAAGTGTGACAGTTCGTTCCAATTATCACACATCACGTGAGTACCATGATAGCTATAATATTATGTATATGGAAGATCAGAAATTGAGTGCTCTCAAGTAGCCGCGTTGCAACCCTAGTTGCGACTCGCCGTACCGTAGCGCAAGCTAAGTATTGCAATTCGTTCCAATTAACGCACATGCCACGTGGCAACCACGCTCAGTCGATCGCGACCAATGGCGACCAAAGGGAAGACAAGAAGTTATTACAGCACTCACAACTTAGCCAGCGCGGTGAGTTTAGGCATGTGAGCGTCAGTGAACGACAGCGATCACACCTGTGTGGTCAGAATCTTTGTGGGGCCTTCGAAAGAGCTGTACTGGCAACGAACTTCGAAGAGAGCGATCGAGCGATGGCGGCCGACGGCACTACAAAAGCGCTTGTATCTCCACCACCAAGGTGAGTTTCAGCACCAAAATTGTACGGTGAGGACACTGCATGATAGCGATCACGACGATGAAGTCAGAATCTTTGCAGGCCGTTCCTAGTCTCGGAACCAGACCCTTCGTGCGGGGGAGGAGGAAAGGGTCTGGGCACGTTCCTACATTCGAGTTGTCCTCACGGAACGTAATTATGCGTGGTAATTAGCGATCAACTGCGATACCACGCGTACGATCACAGTCGACCTGCTCGTTGCTCTCCTCGACTTTTGTCAGTCACTCACGGGTAACGCGGTACGGCACAGCGATTCGCCATGTCTAGTCACTGGCGACACAGAAAGCCACAGAAAGCCTGGAGAAAAATCATTTCCCTGACGTCATTCGCAATCAACGCTTCTGATTCGTTAGGTCAACATTCCTACCTGGGGACAACTCGAATGTAAGATGGTGCCCAGACCCTTTCCTCCTCCCCCGCACGAAGGGTCTGGTTCCGAGACTAGGCCGTTCCTAAGTAGTCAAACGTTATTTATTTACATTAGGTTAGGTTATTTACGCGGCACAATTTTTCCCCTACCAGGAGTGTAACATTACATTACGCGGCACAATTTTTCCTATACCAGGAGTGTAATAAGAAGCTATTCTAGCTTACTGAATGTAGCGATGGGCTATCTGAGTGTGAATAGCTAGGTGGAGTGAGCAGGAATGTTTGTGGGTCTGCTGAAGTGGCCGAAGAACAGCCTGGAAAGTGAACAGCATCCGACAGCTCCCTGGCCAAGGTACTCTAGAGAGTTGACCTTTCGGCATTACAGGCCCCGCCCATTTTCGTGTTAGGGCGAATTTGGCTGGTTTGGTAGCTGGACTGGGCTGGTGAGAGGGAGTAGATGCGTGGCCAAACTCTGTAACCGAGAGGTGAACGTGGAAAAGCATCCCTAGTTTTGCAAGGGGTAGGTTGACCTTTTGAAGAGTGCCCTTGGCTTGAGTCGGTTTTAGTTGGTGTGCGTGGAATTTTTTTTGAAAGCCTAGGGTAGCCAAACCTCTGTTTTTGAGGGTGGCAGTGAGTTTTGGGCTGTAGCCTGCAAGTGAGGAGAGCAGGTGGTAAATCCATCCGTAGTTTTGGGCCTGTTTTGTGTGTGTATTGATGATGGGGTGAGAGTGTGGGTGGGGCCTTGGAGAGGGTCCAAATTTTCAGTTTCGTAGAGGGCCTTTAAATTGAGTTTTAGGGCATTTTCAAGCAGAGGGAGCAGTTTGATGCAAAGTATTGCTGAAACTTGTGTACGCTTTGATGCTGCCCATTTATCCATCAACTTGATTTCAGAGATCGCGGTACCCATGTTTCCTACCTTAACTGGCAGTCACCTTTGACCTTGGCAAATGTCCATTATGTATGCCACACCCACATTGGAGTGAGCATCCATTGAGCGTCCACACTAGACAATATACAAGTATCACCATAGTATAAGCTATACCGGAAAATATCATGATTTTTTGCCGTAGTATTGTTGCGAGTGTGAAGTATGTGTGACAATGCATGCGAAGGCGACAAACGAGTGATATTTCCGGTATAGCTTGGTATGTTTGGTACTATGGTGATACTGATTTTATCATACAAACCTGGAATATCATTGCATGTTCCTCTTCCCAGTCCTGGTGGTGGTGGCCTGGGAATGAGACCAGTGCATGCATCAATGAGTGAACTCTGTGATATTATCCCACTCACAGGAGACCAGCCCACACTGATGGAGCTAATCAGGTTCCGGGGAAGAGAAAGACGCATCAACGTCCCCCAGCAGATCGGCACCAACTTCATGAGCTTTGGGATACTCCTCCTGGAAGATGAGAATGGTGCCAGAATCCAGTCCATCATTCACGAGTGCAGAGACCATCCCGAGCAAATCACTACAAACGTTCTGCAAGAGTGGATCGCTGGTCGAGGCAAGCTCCCGGTTTCCTGGGACACACTGATCGAAGTGCTACGAGATATTGACCTTGGTACCCTCGCTGATGAGATTGCAGCTGTGAAATGATCATCTCCTCCCAGGACCAGGAACAGGCAGGTCAGTCCTGGGAAGTGATAGCTTTGTTCCTGGGGCATTCCCAGCCAGCGTTTGTCACTGGCAGCACATGAGAAATACTTCCAGGCCCTCTCCACTGACTTTTCATACTGCAAGCTACACCAGCTGAATGGGAAGGTCTGGGAACAAGACTAGGGGAGTGTTGGGTTGTCGGTGTGCAGAGGTCTGTGCACCTCATTTGAATATTCCCAGGCCTCTGCCCAGCAGCCTTGTAATTTGAAAAGTGTGGAAGCAGTGGAATATTGTACCTGATGAATGATGTGTAAGGGAGAGAAATCATTATGGTGATTGTGGATGGGGGTAACCTGGTGCCCAGAACAGCACTCAGAACACACCCACACACTCAGCACACGGTCTGCACAACAGCAGCTGCTGGTACGTTTATTGTGTTGGTGCTGTTCCGAGAGCTCAGCTGTTGGCCACACCCAGTAAACTGTGTCATGTGAGGAAATGTAGCAGGTGCTCTCTCCCTTCTTTTTCATTTCGACTCCATTGAATTTCCACTCACCCCAGAGGAGGGGGTGGACCCAGACGAGGGTATACATTAGTCTCACTCCCCACCCATTTTTCATGACTTCCTCTTCGATTATTATGGCGACAAAGTGAAAGTGAAGAGAATAGTATGGGCCTGGGTGGAAGAAGGCTACACAACCCATGTAGACTCTCTTGTACTGGCAGCGGTATAGCCTCACTTCTGATATAGTACCTAATATGGTGGTTCTGAACCAGGTCCACGCTCGGAACATGGCCTAAGCCTCACTCAAGTGTTTGCCATCAGGTAGGAGCAGTATCACCCCACTGCGCCCTCAGCTACTTATTCTGCAACTTCCACATACTTCTCGTATACCATTGTACACTAAACCATCACATGTGCGATACTACGGAATAGTAGTTACACATGCACTATAGTGAACTTGTCCTCCCCCCAGCCCCCCTCGCTGTTGCTGTGTGTTGGTCACTAGGGTGATGAGTGTGCCATGATGCACAGCAGAGAATGTGCTCTATCAGTGTGTGAGGGAATTGGATGGCAATCACTTGTTGTGTACTTCCTGTCAGAGATTGGAGGGAGGTGGTTTGATAGTAGTCATAGCAATCGCATGTTGGGGAGGTCCCAGCAGGTGGTGGCAGGTCATGAATAGTATGCAGTATCCTGTTCCAACTCCATCCCATCCCTACAAGTATGTACCTGCTACACAATGACATATAGTTTGTCCCACGGCCTTGTTCCATGCTCCCTATACCAATGGAGGAGAGGGAGGGAAGAGAAACAGACTGCACGAGTACATGTATAAACAAAATGCATACTTGATTGAAATTAAGTATATACTTTGACTATTGTTTACTAAAAGTTGTGTCAATCTTATATACTTTTGTGCTAGCCTCGATCATTTCCAGACCACTCCCCCTCCAGCTTTTGTTGCTTGCAGTAATACAACTGCACTGTTTGCACCCTTAATTTGTAGTACCAGTATTGACCCTGGTCCCTCTCCCTCCTGCCCCCTACAGAGATGGACTGGAGTGTGAACTTCACTTCAACAGCTGCCACTCTTCTTGACGAGGGTGTGGGGCTACACACCCCTACTGTGGACACAGATGAGGACCGGACCCACCGTCGGAACAAGATTAATTCTATAATCAGCATTGCATGAGCCAGTTATGACTATACTCCCTGGAGACACACTACAGTTAGGAGTTCTTGTTGTCTGTTAGGAGTTGCTGTCTGTGATGAGTATTTTTTGTACATGCTTTAAATTGCAAGTTACTGTAAGCCTTGCACTAGTCTCGTTCCAAGACCTGGTCTGGGAACGAGACTAGCCTTGCACATGCGCAGTAATTATATGGATGGAAAGAAGTTGCTGAGCTGGGCAGATTTGCGAAATATCCGAAGGCAGTGCGCCCACATGCAGCTCTGTGAGACCATGTGAGTGTGTACAACGTCAACTTGTCAGCACAGGCCCATGCATATTTTTGGCAAACAGTTAAAAAGCTGTTGGTCTATAGATCTGAGTGCAAGACTGAAGCATACACTATATAGCTATAGCCAGTTACTTTCAAATCAAGGGGGAATTATAGACTTTTGTTGTCAAAAAGGAGTTGGGGTACTAGCTCCTGAGAGCGAAACTGGTAGGGACTACTTTCCCTGGGTTTGTAGGATAGTAATTAACTGCCTTGTTTATCTGTATTGAAAATTGGGTGTGGCTGCATGGTGGCTGAGTGGTTGAAGCATTCGACTGATAACTGCAAGGTTGCTGGTTCGAGTCCCACCATTAGACCTGACGTAGTTTACACCTCATCCTTCGGAGGGGATGTAAAGCTGTCAATCCCGGGGTACTGGTTAACATTAGCTATTTGGGTCACCTCGTTAGCCACTCTACATGGTGGTTCTCACAGGGAGAGAAATACAAAAATATGTTTAGTCTGGGACGGCCTTTGCAGTACATTTGCGACATCACCTTCCTTACTTCTGACAAGTTAGCAGCGGGGACCCTACGGCATTGTTTATATCCTGGATTGAATTCACTTAGGTAAAATCTTGGCCTGGATCGGATTTTCAAGGAAATCAGATCCACTGTGACACCAGAAGTGGTGGCCAATACTCTGCAGAGCAGTTTGTCGCCCTGCACCATGGAGTGTGTACCAATCACAGGGCAGTAGTAGCCTCGTTCCCAGGCTCCCCCCTTGTGCACGGTGAAGAAAGTACATGCTACCTGAAGTATTTGATTAATGGGAAAATTCAAAATTCGAGTCCGAGTGGAGAGTAGCCTAAACTTGAAGCATGAGAAGTGTGCTGTGCATGAAGTGTCTTGACTCAAGAGCTGGAACACAGGAAACTGCGAGTGCAGTAAGGTCGCTTTGGTGACTAATTAAATTCCTGAGCAACAAGCCGCTCTATGGCCATGTCCCAGACCCTTTCCCTTGGTGCGGAACGGGGTCTGGCCACACGAGACTAAGGTCAATGCTTATAGTGTGTGGCTATTGATATCTGTGAGTAATAATTTCAAGATTTGTGATGATTCTTCAACCAATCAGAGGGCTGCATTGAACATCCAGACGGGATGAGTGGGAGTTTAAATTGCTAGTTATTAGTAGTTAGAGTTGGAGTGGGCATTGCGCACAGTATCACAGCAGTGTATGGTGGTGAGCATTAGAACGGGTAGCTTGCTGTGACAGATCGAGGTGAGGATCGAGGTGCATGCAATGATGCATGTACTGTGAAAGCTGAACTAAGTGTGGACACGGATATTCCAGGTGTGCTGAGCAGTAGCACATGGTAGTACAGTGGAACCTCTATAATCAGGAATGCTGGCTGTATCACACACACGCTACACTAGTACTGTTGCCATTGCTATAATTATTGTGTTGTTGACATGGTTGGTTTGTTTTCATGCAGATCCATTGATTTGGAGTTGAACTGGAGCGGTGACAATGGCAGAGGTTGGTGGTGGTCAGCCATGGGAACAGTTGAAGTTGACTTTGGAAACACGTAGAGAAGCACCACATGAGATGACTAGGGGTGCAGCTGTAGCTCATGGCAGTTTGGCCTATTTCAGTTCAAATCATAGTCATGAGGTGTTTGCCTACAACTCAGAGAACAATGACTGGAGTAGACTGCCAAAGTGTCCTCAGAGTGACTTTGGACTGGCAGTTGTCAACAACCTCATAACTGCAGTCGGAGGTTTGTCAGGTATCCAATATACCAACTGCCTACATAGTTTCAGTGGTGGTGAGTGGGTGACAGTCTTTCCTCCAATGCCCACTCAGCGACGCTTGGCTGCTGTCATTAGTGCACAGAACTACCTCATAGCAGCAGGAGGAGTGGGAGTGGGAGGAGTCCTGTCCACAGTGGAGGTAATGGACATGAACACACTAGAGTGGTACACTGCTGCCAGCCTACCAGAACCTGTCTACCACATCTCAGCCACTGTCTGTGGAGGGCGTCTCTACCTCCTGGGAGGGGTGGACGAGTACAACAACCGAACCTGTGCAGTCTTCACCTGCACCCTGGACTCCCTCATTCGCTCGTGTCACCCTCCCTCACAGACCCCACCCCACACCAGTGAAGCCAGTGTCTGGCAGCGTATTGCCGATGTGAGGAACTCTACTTGCACCACCTTGAATGGGAGGGTGCTGGCCGTCGGTGGGGAGGATTCACATTCCACAGCTGCTGTTCACATGTACAATCCTGACTCTGACTCATGGCTGGTTTTGGGAAACAAGCCCACATTTCAATCCTTGTGCCTGGTGGTGGGACTGAGAAACTGCATCATTGCTGTTGGAGGCTACGGAGGCTTCCACACTGTTGAAGTTGGCTACCTGCAGTTATCAGGTGGGTGTTTTATGTAGTGTATGACTGCAATACTCTTGTCAATGGACATATCTAAATTTGCTTTACTCTTCCATTGGTATTCTTCTGTGCTATGAAGGGGCGGGCCCATTTCCCATTGTAGCCCCTCCCATTTGTGGTGGTACGTGGTTGGGGGGGGGGGGGGGGGGGGGGGGGGGCTATTCATTAGAGCTGTGACCTGAGTCATTTCGGAGAACCAGTTATCGGCCAACCAATAATTGTCGATCGATTAACCTGTCACGCCCACCTAATTAACGTAGTAAATAACTGTAAAGATGAATCGAGATCGAGGTTAGTACAGTGTGAAGGAGCGGAGCTC
Source organism: Axinella damicornis (assembly GCA_963931865.1). Classification (NCBI taxonomy): domain Eukaryota; kingdom Metazoa; phylum Porifera; class Demospongiae; order Axinellida; family Axinellidae; genus Axinella; species Axinella damicornis. Next base: position 17,688,353 of record OZ007506.1, read on the forward strand.
AAGTTCTTTCTAAGAAGCTTGGTTGCATGCGAATGAAAGGCAAAGTTGTTAAAAACGTGCAATTGCATTAGTTCGCAATGATTTTTCGACCCAAAAAGAATAATTTTCAGCGCAAAAATTCGCATTCAGAAAGGTAGTGAGAAATTGATTCATTTAAGGAACTGCACGGTTATCCAAAAATTTGACTGCATGGTTCTTGGTACGTATTTTCAAAAAACCTAAATCTGAATGTCATGCCAGAAACCAGCGCACTGCCAAATTACATTCTACAACTTAAAGTAGCTGTACTGCTTGCTGGTAGTGCAAGCTAGCTTGTTCCAATTAATGCACATGTCACGTGACGACCATGCTCAGCCGATGGAGTGTGCAATGGTATCTTTTGTCGGTACTACAATGATGCATGTCATGATCAGTACGTGTCCTTCTCCAATTAATACTAGCTGCTACCTGTACAGCACACTTGTCAGTTGGATTGCCACTAGCTGTCACATTTCCACGGCAGTTCTAAGAGTTGGTAACTAAAGCATAGCCTCATTCCCAGACCCCATACGTAAAACCAAAAAGGGTTATTGGATGGGGCCTGGGAAGAAGGCTATTACCAAAACATGTAAGCAACATGCATCCACCAAATTACTATTTCCAGCCATATACGGTATTCCGCTAGCCTGTCCCTAGTTCCCAGCTTTTGTTGCACACCGAACACACTCTGAAATCAACTCTCCCATCCTGCTAGCAAAGGGTGCTCAAATTGGAACATGCAATTAAGCTAGCCCATGCTTCCACACTATACATTTCATGCTCGTGGAATAATATATGGATCCTCCTCCTTGCATAAGATTGGGTAGTTGGTTGCAGTCCGGGCTCCCGAGTCCATTATCTGGATATCAATCGGTAGGATTCAGGTAATAATTTAAGAGGTCGGTGAGGAGAAGGGGAGGGAAGGATGGTGAGGGGAGAGGAGGAGAGGTAGGGTCAGTGAGAGGAGAAAGGGAGAGGAAATTAAGACAGTGAGAGAAGAGGGGAATGGAGAATGAAGGACAGAGGGAATACATGTTTATAGGATATTGACCACCCTTTCCTCCTATCCCCTCCTGCTCTTCCTTCCACTCCTCCCCTCTCCTTCCATGCACCTTCTCTCCGTTTCCCACCAATTCTCAGATGTAGCTGAGGAGAGACACCTGGCTGCCCTTGAGCTGGCTATGAGGCAGAAGGGATCACTAGACAAAACCATCATGCAGTGTGTCTTTGTCGGCCCTCCCCGCTCAGGGAAGAGCTCCCTAATGAAACGTATTGTGGGTGAACGCCCCACCCCCTCCTCCCCCAGCACTGGGGTAGCTGACAAGGTGGTGCAAGTTGAAATTGTGAGATCATCAACAGCAGCTGCAACTGTGTCAGGCTCAACGTGGGTCAAACTCAGCCATGATGAGGAGGCTGTCACGGTAGTCATGGACACAGCTCAGAGTCATTCAGGTCAGAGTGAAACACATTCACAGGCTTCAGTAGCTGTAGCACCTGTGAATCAGACTGAGCTTACCACCACAACATTAGTCAGTAGTGTACCAGAGCACAGAAACCAACCCCAGCCACACCAGTCTCCCAGTCCAGCCACAGCTAGCACACAGCCACACCTTCCCTCTCCGACTAGTTCTGCTAGCACCAGTACCGCTGACCTCAAGCCCTCAGTGGATTTCTGCCAAAATGCTCTCCAGACAAATCCTTTCTCCCATTCTCCCAATCCAGCCACAGCTAACACACAGTCACACCTTCCCTCTCCATGTAGTTCTGCTAGCACCAATATGGTTGACCTCAAGCCCTCAGTGGATTTCTGCCAAAACGCTCTCCGGAAAAATCCTCTCTATGCAGTTAGGGCTTCACAGGAACGAGGGTGGATGGTCTACCTCACGGACACGGGAGGTCAGATTGAATTCCAGGAGCTCCTTCCTCTCTTAGTCTCAGGTCCGTCAGTGTTCTTCCTGGTCTTCCGATTGGACCATGACTTCAACAAGCGATTCATGGTGGAGTACGTCCGCTCCACTGGGGCAACGTCAGAGCCCTACCAGTCCAACTTCACAGTGAAGGAGGCTCTCCTCCAGTCCCTCGCCAGCATTGCCTCCATGGGGACATACGTCAACAGGGGGGAGCAAGCCCCGCTGAGATTCAAGGTGTTCTTTGTAGGAACACACAAGGATAAGGTTTCTCAAAAGCGAATCAATCGCATCGATCACTGCCTCCAGCAGATGGTGAGATCCACAGGTCTGTATCGAGAAGGCATGATCCAATTTGCCTCTGAGTCCCGAATGCTACTGGCAGTCAACAACCTGTCCAGTGAAGATTCTGATGTTCAATTAATTCGAGCAGCTGTGGAGCGAGTTGGCACCCAAGGTGATTTCAAGATCAGGCCCCCCCCCCTTCCTGGCTGATTTTCAGCCTGACCATTCGACAAGAGAAAGATCGTGTTCTCAGCTATGAGCAGTGCTTCGAAATAGCCAGGCAATGTGGCATAGAGGCAAGAGAGGAGCTGAACGAAGCTCTGTGGTTCCTCCACACCAAGGTGGGTCTGATTCGCTACTTCCAGGGAGAGGGTCTGGAAGATGTCCAGAAGATTGTGATCACAGACCCACAGATACTCTTTGACATGAATACTGACCTTGTGGTGGAGACCTTCACTTTTGACAAAGTTGACCCAGCCATTCGAGAATACTTCAAGAGGAAGGGTATCTTCCCATTCAGCACCTTCGAGAGGATCAGTGGGAGCTCAGAGCAACTCCTGACTCCGTCCCGGCTAGTGAAGATCCTGGAACACCTCCTCATCATTGCCCGACTGGAGGAGGAGGAGGATGGGGAGAGGAGATATTTCATGCCATGCGTACTGGCACATACCATGCCGGCAGAGTCATGGTTTATGCGAGCTTTTCAAGCAATAAGAGCATTTTTTTCGCCATCATATCCCTCCCTCCTCATTGGCTTCAGATGTGGCTACTGTCCCAAGGGTCTCTTCGCGGCCCTGGTGGTGTACCTCCTGGCTAACACAAAGTCTGATTTCCAGTGGAGGCTCCAGAGAGACAGAATCTTCAGAGATCAGATCTCATTTTTGATGGGCCCCTATGACACAGTTACGATAACAGTACAGCCAAAGTTCCTGGAGATAACTTGCACCCCCACACCATCCGAATCGACTCACAATCGCCACTTCCCCCCAGCCACGACATGTGGGGAAGTACGACGTTACATTGAGAGAGGCATTCATGAGGTCACCTCAGCCCTGCACTACACGAGAGATGCTGCCCACTATCTCGCATTCTGCTGTCCCGGTGACCATCGAGGTCCAGACCCGAGGGAACCTCACCCGGCGGAGATCAACTTCCATGGTGGGGTACCGTGCACTCTCAGGTGTGAGCTAGCAGAAGAGAGGACGTTCAGACTACCACCTGGACATGAGAGCTAGGTGGTTCACTGAGGTACGTAGTAGAGTTTGTATAACTGTTATCAATGTGCTACAAACGTCAGTGCAGAGTTCCTCTATACTCTCATTTTGTTGCTCGTGGTGCCACTTAATTATTGTATTTTCTTCTGTAATTATCAGTCACAGTTTAATATTACTGGAGCTGATATGTTGATGGTCTAATGTGACGGGATGTATTCCATTATGTGTAGGGGAGTGAGTGCAGTCAAGAGCGAATAAGTAGATCGGGCGGGCGATCTACTTATGCGCTCTTGGTGCAGTGGATGGCAGCAACAAGGGGGACAGTCCCCAGGAGAAACTGGTGGGTCTTTAGTGTGTTGTACTGTGGAGTGAGAGCATGAGCCTGGCCAATAGGGAGGGTTTGGTCACGCTTGCAAATGCTTACTCAGCAAATCAGTATCAGTGAGTGTGTGTGTGTGTGTGGATGTGGTGTACATGTGTGTGTGTGTGGGTGGGTGGTGTACACTTGCAAATGCTTACTCAGCAAATGAATATCGGTGTACGTGTGCTGTACTTCCATGCAGCACTTTATGACTGTCTTTCCTCCCCTCCAGCCCTCCCCTCCCCACCCCCTCCCTCCTCCACTGCTGCCACAGGATCGGGGACTGCCCGTCCCAGACAGGTCAGTAGAGAAGTCAGTGTGGGATGTGTGAGTGTACATATTGTAGCCCTGGTTGTACATCAGCTCAGTAAACTAGCTGAACGAGGGTGCGGACAGGTGGTCATCCGCCAACTATTGAAAGCTCATTAATGAGTGGGTGAGGTCGGAGTCATACTAATGTTCACAGGATGGCTGAGGGCACTTGTGTGATGTTTGCAGGGTGAAAACCCAAGATTGACTGTTGAGTTCTTTCTGGGGGGGGGGGGGGGGGGGGGGGGGGGGGGGGGGTCCCTTTAGCCTATGGGTCTGCATGACAATTGAGAGTAGGTATGTTATCTCATCTGTGGTGGCTGCATTGTTAGCCACCTGACCACATTGTTAAACCAGCAGTCACCTTTGACCTTGGTACAAAACTGGTCTGGTAGTAAGCCACACCCACTTCCTCAGTATACACACAATTCAGTCACAATCCTGTCAAAGCCTAAGTAGAGCACTCACTGAGCGTCCATTGAAAAGATGCACGACATCAGCTGCCTCATACCCAGGCCATCCCACCGTCCAGTTTTAGACTGCTTGCAGTATAGTCGTTGTTCGGGACACTGGGGACTGGTTGCTGCACAACACTAATGCGGTTGGGACTTCAGTGTACATCGCTGTCACTCACATGATAAAATGTACTAGGCCTTCCCCTCCATTCTTACACACTGTGAGTGATCAAAAAGCTTGGGAACGAGTCTAAAGATGCAGGCTGTTTGATCTGCACAGTGAAGAGTACATTGTATGGTAGTGCAGTATTGTTCGAGCGTCATGAGATGTGATTGTGTAGGGAATGTGCATGTACTGACATGCACTGGCTGTGTGGCCACAGAGTGCTAGTGCTGGACAGAGTTGGCAGACATTGAACTGTGTTTCCCTGTGTCCCTCCCGGCAGGAGACAAGCCTGAGATGTGGCAGCTGCAGAGGTTTGTTGGTGTGAGCGGGAGGCCGGTCAGGGTGGTGGAGGAGGTCTGCGCTGACTGGGAGAAGCTGGCACTTGCCCTCCATTTCCGCATTGCATATGAGCCAGTTATGAGCCAGTTATGAGCCAGTTATGACTACTCCCTGGAGACACACTAAAGTTTGGAGTTCTTGTTGTCTGTTAGGAGTTGCTGTCTGTGATGAGTATTTTTTGTACATGTTCCATGACCATGACAGGAAGCAACAAGTTATTTATACTGTAAACCTTGCACTAGTCTCGTTCCAAGACTCGGTCTGGGAACGAGACTAGCCTTGCACATGCGCAGTAATTATAATGGGTGGAACCACGAAAAGAAGTAAGAGCTGAGCTGGGCCGATTTGCGAAGGGAATATCTGAAAGCAGTGCGCCTACATGCAGCTCTGTGAGACCATGTGAGTGTGTAAAACGTCAACTTGTGCACAAGCCCATGCATAATTTTGGCAGAAAAAGCTGTTGGTCTACAAGACTGAAGCATACACATGATACACTATATAGCTAGCCAGTTACTTTAAAATCAAGGGGAGATTATAGACTTTTGTTGTCAAAAAGGAGTTGGGGTACTAGCTCCTGGGAGTGAAACTGGTAGGGACTACTTTCCCTGGGTTTAATAATTAGCTGCCTTGTTTACTTCAGGTAGCATGTACTTTCTTCACAGTGAGCAAGGGGGGAGGCTGGGAACGAGGCTACTACTGCCCTGTGATTGGTACGCACTCCACGGTGCAGGGCGATAAAATGCTCTGCAGAGTATTGGCCACCACTTCTGGTGTCACAGCAGATCTGATTTCCTTGAAAATCCGATCCAGGAAGTGAATTCAATCCAGGATGTAAACAATGCCGTAGGGTCCCGCTGCTAACCTCTCAGAAGTAAGGAAGGTGATGTTGCAAATGTACAGCAAAGGCCGTCCCAGACTAAACGTATTTTTGTATTTTTCTCCCTGTGAGAACCACCACGTAGAGTGGCTAACGAGGTGACCCAAATAGCTAATGCTAACCAATACCCCGGGATTGACAGCTTTAAATCCCCTCCGAAGGATGAGGTGTAAACTACGTCAGATCTAATGGTGGGACTCGAACCAGCAACCTTGCAGTTATCAGTCGAATGCTTCAACCACTCGGCCACCATGCAGCCACACCCAATTTTCAATACAGATAAATTCGAGTCCGAGTGGAGAGTAGCCTAAACTTGAAGCATGAGAAGTGTGCTGTGCAATAAGAGTCTTGACTCAAGAGCTGGAACACAGGAAATCGCGAGTGCAGTAAGGTCCCAAGTATTACTTTGGTGACCGATGTGGCTTATGTCATTGCTGGAATACATAACTAATTAAATTCCTGAGCAACAAGACGCTCTATGGCCATGTCCCAGACCCTTTCCCTTGGTGCGGAACGGGGTCTGGTCACTCGAGACTAGGGTCAATGCTTGTAGTGTGTGGCTATTGATATCTGTGAGTAATATTTCAAGATGTGAGATGACTTCTTCAACCAGTCAGAGGCCTGCATTGAACATCCAGACAGGATGAGTGGGAGTTTGAATTGCTAGTTATTAGTAGTTAGAGTAGGAGTGGGCATTGCCCATGCACAGTGTCACAGCAGTGTATGGTGGTGAGCATTGGAACGGGTAGCTTGCTGTGACAGATCGAGGTGCCCATGCAATGATGCATGTACTGTCAATCACTGAAAGCTGAACTAAGTGTGGACACGGATATTCCAGGTGTGCTGAGCAGTAGCACATGGTAGTACAGTGGAACCTCTATAATCAGGACACCATTGGAGGACAATATAAATTCAGGAGTTTCGTCTTTTGTAGAGAGGTTGTCCTCTTTTTGGAGGTCCAAGAAGTATGGGGAAAATAATTATTTGGGACCTCGTAGAGAGGTCTATTACAGACAGTCCACTATCAGACGTTTCTGTTCTATGCTTTAGGCCGGCTGTATCACACACACTACACTAGTACTGTTGCCATTGCTATAATTGTTGACATGGTTTGCTTGTTTTCATGCAGATCCATTGATTTGAAGTTGAACTGGAGCAGTGACAATGACAGAGGTTGATGGTGGCCAGCCATGGGAGCAGTTGAAATTGACTTGGGAAACACGCAGAGAAGCACCATGTGGGATGAGGAGGGGTGCAGCTGTAGCTCATGGCAGTTTGGCCTATTTCAGTTCATATGGTAGTCATGAGGTGTTCGCATACAACTCAGAGAACAATGACTGGAGTGAACTGTCAGAGTGTCCTCAGAGTAACTTTGGACTGGCAGTTGTCAACAACCTCATAACTGCAGTCGGAGGTTGGTCAGGTAGACAATATACCAACCAGCTTAGTAGTTTCTGTGGTGGTGAGTGGGTGACAGTCTTTCCTCCAATGCCCACCAAGCGTCGCTTGGCTGCTGTCATTAGTGCACAGAACTACCTCATAGCAGCAGGAGGAGTGGGAGTGGGATTAAGGCCCCTGTCCGCAGTGGAGGTAATGGACATGAACACTCTAGAGTGGTACATTGCTGCCAGCCTACCAGAACCTGTCTACAACATGTCAGCCACTGTCTGTGGAGGGCGTCTCTACCTCCTGGGAGGGTATAACAAGAACTACAACTCAACCCATGCAGTCTTGACCTGCACCCTGGACTCCCTCATTCGCTCATGTCACCCTCCCTCACAGACCCCACCCCACACTAGTGAAGCCAGTATCTGGCAGCGTGTTGCTGACATACCAGTGAGTCTGTCTACTTGCACCACCTTGAATGGGAGGGTGCTGGCCGTCGGTGGGTGGGATTCACATTACAATCCCACAGCTGCTGTTCACATGTACAATCCTGACTCTGACTCATGGCTGGTTTTGGGAAATATGCACCCGGCTGGATGTGACTGCCTGGTGGTGGAACTGAGAGACTGCATCATTGCTGTTGGAGGAGGTGGAGGCAACTTTAGTGTTGAAGTTGGCTACCTGCAGTTATCAGGTGGGCATTGAATATACTATAGTGTATGACTGTATGCAGGGTTCTATCTAGGATTTTGAGTTTGGGGGAGAAGATATTGAGAATGACAGTTGACGGGGGACTGCGGCCTATAGCCGCAATTTGTAGGGGGGTCTGGGGGCATTCCCCCCAGAAATTTTGAGCCTTCTCAGAGTGGTTCTGAGGCACTCAGACAATTTTGAGGTCATAGTATGGAAATGCTATGCAGTGTAACATGAGACGGTACAAAGCACACAGGTGTAGCTACATGCTGCAGTTCCTGACACTACTTTTACTGAATTAATTTTCAGAAATTTTGGGGGGAAGCTGGAGTGTTTGAGGGGGAATCTTCCCCCCCCCCCCCCCCCCCCCCCCCCCCCCCAGTAGATAGAACCCTGGTATGTGAACAATACTCTTGTCCAGGGTCATATCTAAATTTGCTTTACTCTTCCATTGGTATTCTTCTGTGTTATGAAGGGGCGGAATCATTTCCCATTGTAGCTCCTCCCATTTGTGGTGGGGGGCTGTACATTAGAGCTGTGACCTGAGTCATTTCTGAGAACCGGTTAATTATTGACCAACCAATAACTGCCGATCGGTTAACCAGTCACACCCACTTAATTAACATAATAAATAGCTGTAGAGATGGACTTCTTAGCAGTACTGTTGACTGAAATACCTTCTAAAGCAATAGTTCAAGTGAGCCGAGAGGTTCAAGTCAGTCTAGCCCTGCACCCCCGATTGACCGGCCGGGCGAAGAGGGGCTAGCGGCTAGACTGGGTTCAAGTTTGCTACCTGTACAGCACACTTGTCAATTGGATTGCCACTAGCTGTCACATTTCCACGACCAGTTCTAAGAGTTGGTAACATAACCTTGTTCCCAGGCCCCATACGAAAAATCGAAAGAGTTATTGGATGGGGCCTGGGAACGAGGCTATAACCAAAATATATAAGCAACATGCATCCACCAAATTTAATTCCCACCAATATTTCCAGCCGTATACGGTATTCCGCTAGCCTGCCCAGCTTTTTGTTGCATGCCGAACACACTCTCAAATCAACCCTAATCCACCCTGCTGGCTAGGGGTGCTCAAATTGGAACATGCTATTCAGCTAGCCCATGCTTCCGCACTAACTGCTCACTATAGTGGGAAATTTTGGGTTCTTAGCGGAATTAGCCTCGTTCCCAGGCCCTCGATCTCCAGCTTTTTGTCACATACTATAGTAACTATAGTATGTAAGGATTTCAGTCTGTAAGCACAGAGGTGGATATTGCCACACTCCTGGTACGGTAAAGCTCACTCTTCACAATGATGCCTCATGCTCTGCTTCACCATGTGGGGACTCGGAGTGCATCCACAACTCGTATTCTTACAACTCGTTCCAACTAACACACGTATGTGATGTCACATACGTACTGCTAGCAACAGTCGAAGCAAGCAATGGCGGCCAGGGCAAAAATGTTCACAACTCCTCAACCAAGATGATCGATCAAGCTTAATTAATTGTGTCAGTGGGTGACGGTGGTCATGGTGGTGTAGTCAGATTCTTCGTGCAAGAGTGCACTTTTTACTGCTCTACAAGGAGTGTATTTGAATATTGTTCGACTAGTCACGTACAGCCATATTAGGTACAATTGCCATCCTTAATTGGGGCAAGCATCAAATTAGTGTATAGTCTACATCGTCATGGTCCATATACTGCTATTTCAAACACAATTATGCACATTGTGATCTAATATTTTCGAGTGCCCAAAGCATGTTCATGCTCCCCTCCTGCTCCCGCTTCCACTCTACTCCCCCCTCCTCCTCACTCTCCTTCCATGCACCTTCCCCCACCTCCCAACTCTCAGATGAGGGGCACTTGGCTGTCCTTGAACTGACCATGAGGCAGAAAGGATCACTAAACAAAACCATCATGCAGTGTGTCTTTGTCGGCCCTCCTCGCTCGGGCAAGAGCTCCTTGATGAAACGTATCGTGGGTGAACGCCCCACCCCCTCCTCCCCCAGCACTGGGGTAGCTGACAAGGTGGTGCAAGTTGAAATTGTAAGATCATCGACAGCAGCTACAACTGTGTCAGGCTCAACGTGGGTCAAACTTAGCCATGATGACGAGGCTGTTGCGGTAGTCATGGACACAGCTCAGAGTCATTCAGGTCAGATAGCTCACAGTGAAACACATTCACAGACTTCAGTAGCTGTATCACCTGTGAATCAGACTGAGCTTACCACCACAACACTAGTCAGTAGTGTACCAGAGCACAGAAACCAACCTCAACCACACCAGTCTCCCAGTCCAGCCACAGCTAGCACACAGCCACACCTTCCCTCTCCATCTACCACCAATACGGTTGACCTCAAGCCCTCACTTGATCTCTGCAGAAATGCTCTCCAAAGAAATCCAGGCTATGCTTCCCAGGAACGAGGGTGGATGGTCTACCTCACGGACACGGGAGGTCAGATTGAATTCCAAGAGCTCCTTCCTCTCTTAGTCTCAGGCCCGTCAGTGTTCTTCCTGGTCTTCCGATTGGACCATGACCTCAACAAGCGATACATGGTGGAGTACGTCCGCTCCACTGGGGTGACATCAGAACCCTACCAGTCCAACTTCACAGTGAAGGAGGCCCTCCTCCAGTCCCTCGCCAGCATTGCCTCCATGGGGGCATACGTCAGCAAGGGGGAGCAAGCCGCACTGAGATCCAAGGTGTTCTTTGTGGGAACACACAAGGATATGGTTTCTCAAAAGCGAATCAATCGCATTGATCGCTGCCTCCAGCAGATGGTGAGATCCACAGGTCTGTACCGAGAAGGCATGATCCAATTTGCCTCTGAGTCCCGAATGCTTCTGGCAGTCAACAACCTGTCCCGTGATGATTCTGATGTTCAGTTGGTTCGAGCAGCTGTGGAGCGAGTGGGCAGCCAGGGTGATTTCAAGATCAGGGCCCCCCCTTCCTGGATGATTTTCAGCCTGACCATTCGAAAACACAACGAACGTGTTCTCAGCTACGAGCAGTGCTTCGAGATAGCCAGGGAGTGTGGTATTGAGACACGAGAGGAACTGAATGAAGCTCTGTGGTTCCTCCACACCAAGGTGGGTCTGATTCGCTACTTCCAGGGAGAGGGTCTGGAAGATCTCCAGAAGATTGTGATCACAGACCCACAGATACTCTTTGACATGAATACTGACCTTGTGGTGGAGACCTTCACTTTCGATAATGTTGACCCGATCATTCGAGAATACTTCAAGAAGAGGGGTATCTTCCCATTCAGCACCTTTGAGAGGATCAGTGGGAACTCAGAGCAGCTCCTGACTCCGTCCCATCTGGTGAAGATCCTGGAACACCTTCACATCATTGCCCCACTGGAGGAGGAGGATGGGGAGAGGAGATACTTCATGCCATGCGTACTGGCACACACCAAACCTGCAGAAGCCACCTCACTGGTGGAGCGAATTGCCCGAGCAATCACAGCTGTATTTAGGCCATCAGCTGAGCAAACACGTAACAGTTCCTCCCTCCTCATTGGCTTCAGATGTGGCTACTGTCCCAAGGGTCTCTTCGCGGCCCTGGTGGTGTACCTCCTGGCTAACACAGAGTCTGATTTCCAGTGGAGGCTCCAGACAGACAGAATCTTCAGAGATCAGATCTCATTTTTGGTGGGACCCTACGACACAGTTACGATAACTGCACAGCCAAAGTTCCTGGAGATAACTTGCACCCCTACACTATCCGAGTCGACTCACAATCGCCGCTTCCCCCCAGCCACAACATGTGGGGAAGTACGACGTAACATTGAGGGAGGTATTCATGAGGTCACCTCAGCCCTGCACTACACAAGGGACGCTGCCCACTACCTCGCATTTTGCTGTCCCGGTGACCATCGAGGTCCAGACCCGAGGGAACCTCACCCGGCCGAGATCAACTTTCATAGTGGGGTTCCATGCACCCTCAGGTGTGAGCTAGCAGAAGAGAAGACATTCAGACTACCCCCGGGACATGAGAGGTGGTTCACTGAGGTACGTAGTAGAGTTTGTATGACTGTGTCAGTTTGAGAGACTCGATCACAATAAGCATTTCTGGGGAATTTCCTCCGAAATGATATTCATTATGTGTACTGAAATCACAGCAAATATTACACTCCTGGTAGGGGGAAAATTGTGCCGCGTAAATATTACACTCCTGGTAGGGGAATAATTGTGCCGCGTAATGTAAATAAATAATCAAACCTCACAGCACGCAGGAAAGGTCTACAGAGATTCTGACTACACCGTCGTGATCGCTATCATGCAGTGACACAATCGCACAATAATTGTGGTGAAACTCACCTTAGTGGTGGAGATACAAGCGCTTTTGTCGTGCCGTCGGCCACCATTGCTCGAGCGCTCTCTTTGACTTTCGTTGCCAGTGCAGCTCTTACAAAGAGCCCACAAAGATCCTGACCACACGAAACTCACCGTGCTTGCAAAGTTGTGAGCGCTGTAATAATTTCTCGTCTTCCCTTTGGCCTCCATTGCTAGCAATCGATCGACTGAGCGTGGTTGCCATGTGGCATGTGTGTTAATTGGAAGAACTACAATACTCAGCATGCGCTACGGTGAGTCGAAGCCGGGGTTGCAACATCTACCAGGAGTGTGGTTGCCCCTCGAATAAATAAATAATCTAACCTAAATAAATAACGTTTGACTACTTAGGAATGGCCTGCAGAGATTCTGACTACATCCGTCGTGATCGCTATCATGCACTGTCCTCACCGTACAATTTCGGTGCTGAAACTCACCTTGGTGGTGTAGATATGAGCGCTTTTGTCTCGCCGTTGGCCACCATTGCTCAAGCACTCCATCGACTTCCGGTGACAGTACCGTTCTTAGGAAAGGCACACGAAAATTCTGACCACACGGCCGTGATCGCTGTCGTTCACTGACGCTTACATGCCAAAACTCACCGTGCTGGCTAAGTTGTCAGTGCTGTAATAATGTCTCGATCGTCTTCCTTTTGGTCACCATTGCTCACGATCGACTGAGCGTGGTTGCCACGTGGTGTGTGAGTTAATTGGAACGAATTGCAACACTTAGCTTGCGCAACGGCGAGTCGCAACTTGGTTTGCAACACGGCTACCAAGAGTGCGGTTGCCCCTCGATGCATTGTGTTTTTAGTTTAGAGTTCCTTGATGCTCTCATATGGTAGCTCATGTGATGCCTCATATTAGGTTCCATGCTCTAATTATCAGACCCAGTTTAATATTAGTGCATGGACTTGGTATTTTGATGATCTAATGTATCCCATTCTACGTGTAGGGGAGTGAGTGCAGTGGAAGGCAGCAACAAGGGAGACAGTCTCCAGGAGAAACTGGTGGGTCTTTAGCAGTGGTGATCATAGCCACGCACAATGCGCTGCGGCGGTCAGGCTGGGCTTGTCAGAGTATAACGCTTGAAACACACTTGACTTGATCACCTTTTGTAGAAAGGACAGGATCGAGGCTGCTTTGGCTGGTGGGATGTTTCGTTCTAGCCCGAGGCCCCGAGCCTTCCACGTGACATTTGTTTAGTAACTCTGAGAGTATGCAGAGATGCTCTGACAATGCCCGGGTAGATCCGACCCTGCAGGTGCCACTGGTCTTTAGTGTGTTGTACTGTGGAGCAAGAACACGCCGAGCCAGGCTCATGCATAGTGAATGATCAGGGAGCACCGTTCACTGTCAGTGTGTGTGTGAATGTGTACATGCTTCCACGCAACACTTTATGGCTCTGTCTCCCTCCCCTCCAGCCCTCCCCTCCCCACCCCCTCCCTCCTCCACTGCTGCCACAGGATCAGGGACTGCTCATCTGAAGATAGGTCAGTAGAGAAACCTTGTGTGTCTCTGTCTGTCTGTGTCTGTCTCTCTGAATGTGTGTGTGGGTCTGTCTGTACGTGCGTGGTTGGCACTTAGAGACTGGATCCAGGAATTTGGGTTGCACAGGCTCATAGAGCCTACTTAGTGCACAGGCAGCCTGGCTGTCGCAAACGGCGCCAATAGATTTGGATTTGAATTTGGTGTGTGTGTGTGTGTGTGTGTGTGTGTATGTGTGTGTGCATGCACAGTGTGTGTGTGTGTGTACGTGGTAGTGTATGTGCATGCACATGTGGTGTGTGTGTGTGTGTGTGTGTGTGTGTGTGTGTGTGTGTGTGTGTGTGGTGTGTGATTGTGTGTGTGTGTGTGTGTGTGTGTGTATAGTCTCTTCAGAGGCTGTTCCAGCTCCAGTTGTTGTTTGTTTGCAGTACAACAGAATACCACCTCACAACATACCACATACATCACTGCATGTGAAGAGGTTTAGCAAAAATACTGTGTTTGTGTTGGTGTGCAGTAAATGAGTAGTTGCAGTTGTTGCTGTGTAAACTCAAATGCTGTGTAGTATGTGTGAATGTCTGTATAGACAGAGTGTTGCCATTGCATGTGTACACATGTTACACAACAAACTGCATGTGTCAGGAGCAAGGGATGAGCATGCGTGAATACAGTTGCAGTTACCATATTGTAACATCCTATAGCCACCATACAGTGTTCTACTTCTCCTGTCCTGTAGGTCTGGACTTGGAGAGTGTGGATGGTACCACTGTGCTCGGTAAGCTGGACTAGAAATGGCAGTCCATTGGAGGGAGCATTTCACATCTGTAGTTTGGAAGTCCAGCTGGTCACACTCAGTTTTGTTCAAGTAATCACTTCAATTCATGTACTCAAACGATGATTCAAGAAACACCAGTATACTAGCAGTGAGGGAGGTCCAGTCGATATACTCCTTAATTCTTGCAGATGAGGATGATCTTCGCGATGTGAGGTCAGCAGTGGCAGACCTCGCTGGGAGGTGGCAGCACCTCGGTGTCTCCATGGGGATTCGCCCAGGTGATCTGGAAGCCATCATCTCAGCCAGTGCCCACTCTCCCAGTGACTGCCTGAGGAAGGTGCTCACCCTGTGGCTGAGACAGAACTACAAGGTACGGACCAGCTTCATACCTGGGCTCCTGCTTGCTTATTCTGGGCCACTGTTGGGTTTTGTGACTAGTAGAGGTCAAAGTTGAAACCTCCTTCAATTTTAACCCCTTGTCTATAACTAGGAAGTTGGAGATTAAAATTAATTCACTCCTTACTCACCCAATATCCCAGTGGACTCAGTACCTGCAGACCAACAAGGGTGCAGGTGACTGGGTGCGAGGCCACAATGTCATGTGAATCAGAATGAAATGCAAATTCCTCCTTATTCCAGGACATCATAATGTGCACAGTATACATGTGCAGTGGACATGCTGTGGCAGCTAGTCCTGAACATTTGATGTGTGTCTGTTCTCTGCACCTCAGGTGGAGAGGTTTGGGAAGCCGACATGGAGGAGACTGGCGGAGGCTGTGGAGGACCACGTGGGGGGCAGCAACCTTGCTCTGGCCCAGACAATAGCAAGAGAGCACCCCGGTGGGTTACCATAACAACACTCCTTACTCCATTTCCACTAGCCTGGTACCCAGACCATGTAGAAGATATGAGCAGGTCCCAGCATGAGCTATACACACACCCTTGGTCCCCTTTGTCCCCTCACATCCTAATGCCTCCCAATTCCCCCCCCCCCCCCCCCCCCCCCCCCCCCCCCAGGTTGGTCCACACTCTCACGACCATTACTATGCCCCTGTAATCTTATCCATGATTACCTCATTTCTTTCCTACAGCCCAGGAAGCTCCGCCCACCCCTCCTCACTAAATAGCATCGTCCCTCGCAGGTGGGACAGGATTGGGAGGTGGGTGACACATGATACATCAGCTGTATCCATGACGATGTCAGTACACTGTAATCCAGTTTGGAGTTGTGTGTGTACCATGTACTCAGAGTAGCTCATGACTCCCCAGCAGGTGCCTAGGCCTGTACGTGCCAATTACCTATTATTATATTCTGTTCCAGATTTTGTGTTCCTATACTAGTCTCCACTATTATACCAATGACAGTCAATAATAGTACAAGTTGACAAAAATAAATTTGCACATGCTTGCTGTCTTTGCTCCTCTGGACTATCTGCATTGGCAGGGACCTTGTGGTACAGCTCAGACAGTGTGGGGGGTTTCATGCAGCCTGTAGAGTATGGACGGTAGAGCTGCTGGTACTCTGGACACAGACGTTGCACTTACTGCACAGACTAAAGTCCGTGTGGATTAAATGTGTAGTGTGCATGTGCATTAATGGTATTATCGTTCGCACTGGATCCACTTGTCATTTTCATGTTGTTCTTTGCATTACAAAATTATTCCTGAAGGGTCCTACCCTCCAGCATTGTTTCAGCTGTTTATTCCAGGTGTAGGTGGTTGTTCTATACTAGCTTAAGAGAGTAGATATTACCCCCCGGTACTTGTTCCCATCCCCACAGCTCCCGCCTCCCCTCCCCGGAACTCCCCAATGGGCCACGTACCCGGTGACTCCATTCCGTTCCCCCCTACTACCCCAGTATGACGGTTCATCAGAAACAGAGCACACCTGGTGATGAGATTATTGAGGGGCTATATAACTCTAGAGCAGTACCGCGAACAGCTGCATGACCACTACCCCCACGAAGGGTTCACAGTTCAAACTTCACACAGTGACAATGATGTACCACAAGACGTCCGTACCTTGAGAAGTGGTGGAGGTCTGGAACAACGAGGAAGACCCTCCGGTAATATGATGTGGGGTGATACGGGAGTGCCAGTTTGTGGTGAGGTTTGTGAGTGTGTGGAGGGGGGAGTGTTGCCCTGTGCTGGGGCCATCACCAGCGTTACAACCTGGTCGCTGCATATTGTAGCATAGCCACGAGAGTGTCTGGTGGTCACATCAAACTGAGTCTTCCACCTACTGAAGGTAGTCATGGTGACCTGCCTCCTAGGAGGTGCACTGTTCTCTTTTCAGCTTCACATGGCTAGCTGCACGTGCGAAAAGTGGGTGTGGCACAAATTCATAGGCAGAACTAGAAGTGTCTGGAGGACACATACCCTAGCTGCGCTTGTTGAATACATTGGCTAACTTTATGAACAGCAACACACCATACGACAATGCTCTTACTCTTTGAGATTACAAATTCCTGGATTGCATGTATATGTCTAAAATTGGTAGTAGCTGTGTAAACACAAGTTGTATATGTACACCAGGAGGCTCTGGTGAACACCTGTGGCACAACACTAATAACTCTGTCTTCCCTCCCCTCCCCACCCCCTCCCTCCACTGCTGCCACAGGATTGGGACTGCCCGTCCCAGGACAGGTCAGTATAGAGATGCAGCGTGGGATAGCCTCGTACCCAGTCCCACGTCCAGCTTTTCGTCGCTGCTTAGTACGGTAAAGCGGGGAGGGCCTGGTGGTACGAGCTATCCCGGAGTGGTTTTCAAAGCTTCAATTCGATTGGCTAATATAACAATATAAACCACACCCTAACCTGCCATAATATACCCTAAGTATGCATTGTATGACGTAAGTGACCTAAGTGAACCAATCAGAAGCGAGCTTTGAAAACTACTCCGGTACTGTAGTGTGGTACATTTCCTCACGTGAGTGACGTCAAGGGTAGAAAGGGGTAGAAAGACCGGAAGTTGAACGTGGGCGTAGTGGGTCTCAGAACAGCAAGAAGAGCGAAGGTACCAGGTAACACACCACACGTATCTAGCTAGCGGGGGGCGACTGTCATACTCACCGAGAGTTGAACGTGTAGATGGCTGAATAACACGCAAAACGTAGCGTCTTCATTCTGAAAATTTTGCGGTTTTT
Source organism: Axinella damicornis (assembly GCA_963931865.1). NCBI lineage: Eukaryota > Metazoa > Porifera > Demospongiae > Axinellida > Axinellidae > Axinella > Axinella damicornis. The sequence continues at coordinate 17,706,107 of OZ007506.1, forward strand.
CAATTACGTCATGCTCACATGAGGAAATGTACCAGCAGGCCCTCCCCGCTTTACCGTACTAAGCAGCGACGAAAAGCTGGGCGTGGGTCTGGGAACGAGGCTAGTGTGGGATGTGTGAGTGTACACATTGTAGCCCTGGTTGTACATCTGGTGGCCACATCCCAGTGTGTGATGGTATCATGTGACTGTTGAAACTGGGGGCTGATGATCTACCGAAGGTGGTGAAGGATCGTACAAGTGTGTCATATCAGAAAAATTGAGAGCACCGCTGTGGTCTTAATGACAGTGTCAGGGTAGCCCCATATCAACTACAAAGTTACCATATGTTATTCCTATAATGTTTTTAACCTCGCCCCGCCCATGCGGGCGAGGTTCTAGTACTCATCGTGTGTGTCTGTCTGTCTATCTGTCTGTCTATCTGTCTGTCTGTCAGTCTGTTACTGCTCTAGCGGGCGCTGCGGTACTTGACGAGCGAGACCAAGGTATCAAAAGAAAGCGCTCGATGTAAGGAACAAAATAAACACAGCAATTTGGATAAAAATGTTTAGTTCGAGAGTTATGACAGTTTTTTGCTCACCGCGAAAACTTTACTTGGTGCTTGTGCCACAAAATCGACATCAGCGGGTCACTGGCGCTGTCACTAGTCTACCGGTACATGAAGCGTGGCGTCTAGCGACACCAGCGCTACCACAAACCATGCAAGCGGCACAAAGTGACAAACTGATGAGCTAGCAGGCTATAGTCTGGTTCCCGGGATCCCGATACCAGACCCCGAACGCGCACCGGATGACACGTGATACTTGCATGTGCAGTATGCGCATGCGTACGTGGACGTGCATGTGGCCGGCTATACCAGCTCAGTTGGAGTGCATTCAGTTGTTCTTAGCTAGCAGCTAAGCTTACTGTTCAATATGGCCTGGGACCGAGGGAAAAGGTAAATTATCAGCGAGAAGTGAAGCTACAGTTGGGGAGTTTGAAAGGTAGGAGTACGTTGAAGACGCTTCAGGTTGGGAAGGCTACCAGTTGTGTGACTTCTCTGCCATATCGCGCAGCCGATCCTTCAAGAGGCCGTACAGCCTAAGTGACCCAGGGGTTGAATGGGGTTGACAGCATAATTGGAATCGACTCGACTAGAGCTTTCGAATGACGTCAAGTTTGTTGTAAAGACCACCAAGAACACACTTCGGTAGAGTAAACCTCCATATAAATTCGCCGGGCACAAGACCGTGTCCAACCTCCTCTGGAACGCAACTGCTCCATGCATGTCCTGCACGTGCACTTCGCTCAGGCTCGCCCTCCAATGTCCTGCATTCCACCAGTAGATCTTATGGGTACGCTTGGCGAGGTTTGCACTTTAGTGCTTTTTCATTGGATATAGTGATCATGCCTCACACTGGGGACTGGTTGCTGCACAACACTAATGTGGTTGGGACTGTTCTGACTCAGTCTACATTGACGTCACTCACATGATAAAATGTACTAGGCCTTCCCCTCCATTCTTGCATACTGTGAGTGATCAAAAGCTTGGGAACGAGTCTAAAGATGCAGGCTGTTTGATCTGCACAGTGAAGAGTACATTGTATGGTAGTGCAGTATTGTTCGAGCATCATGAGATGTGATTGTGTAGGGAATGTGTATGTACTGACATGCACTGGCTGTGTGGCCACAGAGTGCTAGTGCTGGACAGAGTTGGCAGACATTGAACTGTGTTTCGCTGTGTCCCTCCTGGCAGGAGACCAGCCTGAGATGTGGCAGCTGCAGAGGTTTGTTGGTGTGAGCGGGAGGCCGGTCAGGGTGGTGGAGGAGGTCTGCACTGACTCGGAGAAGCTGGCACTTGCCCTCCGGTTCCGTGGTGGGGTCATCAGGGCAGTGGAACGAAGCCAGCACTTTCAGGTCGAAGCAGCATGTCTCACCATTCTGCAGAGATGGCTGGATGGGGAGGCCCGACAGCCAGTGACCTGGGAGACCCTGATGGAGAGTCTGGAGGATATTGGACACGGCACTCTAGCCAGCGATCTGAGAAGGGAGCTGGAGCCATGAAGGATGTAGGACCATCCCAGAACAGGTGTGTGCATGGTCAGTAGTATGAGGATATTCAAATGTGACTGTCGGTACGCTAGTGTCACTCCCATAGGGACTGTGCTTACAGCTGTGACCAGTGGAAGCTCAGGACTCCATGCAGAATGTTTTGTAGCAGGAATGGTTTGTTCTTGTGTGGGATGATCACTATAGTAACCAGTGTTCCTTGGTACACAACAGATTAGGCATTCTAGCAATGGGTGATGAATTTGAAGACAGCAATGAATATTCTTGATTAATGGAAGTCATAGTAATCACATGTTGTTTACTTCCTGTCAGAGATGGGAGGGAGGTCCCAGCAAGTTATAGCAGGTCATGAATAGTATCAGTATCCTGTTCCAACTATAGAACACATTAGTCTCGTTCTGAGAGGGTCTGGGCACGAGACTAAGAACACATATACCCTGTGCGGAAGGATAGCATGTATAGCTACAATTGCCAGGGCATCTCTCTGTCCGTTTTTCGGTACTGCATATACTACTGATGCTTCGATTGATGCATGAAGATTTTTTATTTTATTTTTTGGGGGGGGGGGCACTCATATACAGTGTTCGTGTATGCCCGTATCCAAGGTGTGGGAGTGACCAACTGCTGTATATACTATGGCTTTGATCGTGAAGAGGTGGGACCAAATTTTACGAATATTAGGAAAAAATAGCCGAAACAATAGTAATGACGTCTGAGAAGTATATAAGGGCTGGGATAAGACCATTTTCTACCGGTCATCTCGAAACATGAAGTTTCCGATTGCAGTATGTTTTTGAAAAGACTGTGATCATGAAGAGGTGGAGCCAATGTTATGAATATAATATTATGTCCCTTTTTGGGGGGTCTATGTCACAAGATTTTTCACTGGACAGACAGACAGACAACGGACAGATGACAGACGGACAAAACCGATTGCTTAACCCCGCTTCGCACATGCACACGCGGAGTATGTAAAACTACATCCCATCCCTAAAGTGTGTACCTGCATGGTACTAGTTGTCCCGCGTCCTTGTCCCATGCTGTATGAATGGAGGAGGGTGGGAGGAGGAGTGGGGAGGGCCTGATAACCAGCTGTAGCTACTGAATTGAATGAAGCATTTGCCTCTGGTTGTAGAGTGTCATGCAGTGGCAAGAGAATCCAGTTGTGGATGGGGGGCAGCATATGCAAAAGTAGTATGTCACTGGAGGTGCTGCATGTACCTCCTTTCCACCATTAATTGTTAGCCAGAAAAGAACAGGATTAGTAATGGCGTGCTTGGGTGGAATTAACGGTCTTCAAGTGCGTATTAGACTGCTATAGACTAAAAGTTGTGTTGGTCCTATTCACTTGCTAGCCTCGATCATTCCCGGACCAACTGCACTGCTTGCACCTGTGATTGTAGTACCAGTATTGACCCTGGTCCCTCTCCCTCCTGCCCCCTACAGAGATGGACTGGAGTCTGAACGTCTCTTAGCAGTTAACCTGGGAACACTAGGGACTCCTCTTGATGAGGGTGTGGGGCCCACCGTCGGAACAATGGAGACCCCCCCCCCCCCCCCCCCCCCCACTGTCAGACCAATGGAGACACATGCACTAGCTGTGTTAATTATAGCAGGAGTCTGTTGTCCGATGTTCTCATGACTTGTATCACAGAGTCGGTAGACTCTGTATGTAGGGATACGACGTACACGCAATATATGCTAATACAAAAATATCTCACCAAATCTCAGAAACGGCACACTTATAAGCCTTTATAACCACATACCGTTCATCTTCGAGTGTTTTCATGACCAACAAGACTCCTCGCGTCACGAAAAACCGTCGCGAAAGTACCACACCAGGTACTCGCAAACCGGGCAAATTGTTTTTCTTTCTTCTTCTTCTTCTTTCTTTCTTCAGACGGGCTAGCTCAGCGTCGCCTCAATCGCTCATGATGGTTTTCGCACGAAACAGCAGCATTTTACACCGAGCAGTGCACCAGCCCATCGCTCTTTCGCAACCTCCAAGTAACCTCCTTAGCGCTCTAAGGGCGCTCTGGAAAACTATGGCTTCGTTATTTGAGCGCCATTTTGTTACGTATTTGTGCGCATGCTCACAAAACGGTCACGTAGCAACTAAGCAGCTGTCCGTCGAACTTCCCCAAAGACTGCGAGTTCGAGTTGACGTTTTGTGCCAGCAGTTCGTTGCTTCGCTACCCAGCTACCCGTACTGTGTAGCGGCTGTTTTGACTGCCACTACGAGCTGTTTCACAAGATAAGTTGATATTTTAACTGCCTAGCTACCACGTAGCTAAGTTAGCCATATCCGGCAATTACCATCGGATACAACAACTGTTGTGTTTATTTATCGAGCCACTCAGTCTAGTCATGACTTGTGCAAGGAGAAAAAGGGCTCAGAATAAGAAATATTATAGCAAGAATGTGAAGGAGTTGAAAACTAAGGCGAAAGCTAGCTACAGTGCTGACCCAGAAACAAAGAAGGCTGCTTCCAAAGCTGCCTCTAAAGCTAGCTACAGTGCTGACCCAGAAAGAAAGAAGACTGCCTCTAAAGCTGCATCTAAAGCTAGCTACAGCACTGACCCCTCCAAAAAGAAGGCTGCCTCAAAAGCTAGCTACAGCACTGACCCCTCCAAAAAGAAGGCTGCCTCAAAAGCTAGCTACAGCACTGACCCCTCCAAAAAGAAGGCTGCTTCAAAAGCTAGCTACAGCACTGACCCCTCCATAAAGAAGGCTGCCTCTAGAGCACGCTATTTCAATAGCCCTCAAAAAAAGAAGGCTGCCGCACGTGCCTACTCAAAGAGAAGCTATACTGAAAACCCTGCAGCTAAGAACAAATACTCCCAAGCCTACTATGCACACAACACAGAAAGCAGGTGTGCTTACAGAAGAGCCAGGTATGTGCTGGCAGAGCCAAAGCGTGATGTGCAAGAGCAGCATGTGAAGGAAATACAAAGTCATCTGTTGTTAAATTCTGAGGCCAGGGTTCAGTTGATAACAGCATTTAAGAAACGGCAAGAAATCAGAATGCCGAGGGTCATGAGCAAGGCTGTTTGTAGGATGGCAGCAAGAAGGCTGCTCAACAAATCGCTGCAGACCCGCAAGGAACACGTTGGGTCTTTACTGAAGGCTTGTAGACTAATCAAAAGCCTTCAGATTGAAGGAAAGGAGGACTTTGGTGAAGGCTGTCACACAGCTTCCACAGAGCCTTACTTCTATGACTCATGCTACCAGATTGTACAGAGGGACTACGCTCTACCCATTGACGAAAATGGGAAGTGTGTAGTGGCAAAGGAAATTGAGTCAAAAACCAAAACAAAACACCGGAAACACCCCATGAAATGGGAGTGTTCCAGTGAGTGTAAGCCCCTGACGGAAGCAGAAGTTGATACTATTGTTTCCTTCAAAGCAGCCTTTGAAAACCCCATGCAGGAAGTGCGACACACCTTAGACACATGTGATGGTTGTCCTAACCAACACTACACTAAGGTGGTTGAAGATTCCAGTGTAGACCTTAGAGGTCACCCCTTGGTTTGTTCCAATGATGGTGGATGTGACAGTAAACTAAGGGTACTTAGAGCAGCAGGGACACACTACCCAGTGTTGGGAAATTTCTATCGTAATGTCAACAATGCTATTAGTAGCCACCTGCGTGTTCGTGATATTGACATGGCCTTGCTTTCTGGTGACTTTGAGTCACTAATGGAAATCAACAAGGTAGATGATTTTGATGCTCTGCTAACCAATAATGTAGAATCAAGCTATGAGCAATGCACTGATATTGTCCCAGTGGACTCGACGCTTGGACGTCCCCATCTCGAATCCAAGCTTCTGGAAGATAATGTGCTGCTAATAGCCCAGCTACAAAAAGAAATTGATGACTACCCTCAGCATGCATGCTGTAGCTGTGAGCGCCTGCATCAGAGAAAAGCAGTTTCAAGAGTGGAGCTTTCACAAAACCTCGGAGGCGAAGTATGGTTAAGATTGAAAAGCTATATAGCAAAACAGAACCCCACTGCTAGTGAGCAGGTGCTGTACATGTGCAGGTATTGCAAATCACTGATCACGAAGAATGTCTTGCCACCACGTTGCGTCCTCAATGGATTGCATGTGGTACCGATACCACAAGAATTGGCACGTTTAGACTGTTTGAGTAGTCAGCTGATTCAGCGTGCAAAGTGTTACCAGACTGTGGTAAGACTTGGCACGTACACAGGCAAAGTACCCATCTATAATTCCCTCAAAGCGTGTAAGGGTACCATGTTCTTTCTTCCGTTGCCCTTGAATAAAACGCTTGCCACTCTAGATGAGGTAGAGCAGTCAACCAGTGCAAAGTCTGCTTTACCAAATCCCGAGTTGTACATTATAGTCAATGGAAAGCCGACCAAACTGAAAGTGGTCTGGCGTAGTCTAGTTGATGTGAACCATGTCAAGGCAGCCATACAGAAGCTTAAGGATACTAATTGGCTTTACAGCAAAGTTACCGATGAATCTGTCGATGAGGCTGCCAAACAGGTGATAGAAGTTTCAAACAACACGACCAGTACAATGCTGGAAAAAGCTAGTGAAAGCGAGATTGCTGGGTTCCAATCTTTTACGATAAGGAACCTGGAGAACAAATTGCCCAGTGAATCTGACATTGAGCAATACAAAGTGCTCAGTGTCAAAGAAAATCCTTTAGACAACCGACAACGGCACCTTGATGTCATGTGCTTCCCGGTTCTCTTTCCAACTGGAGAGTTTGGCGAGTATCACCCCCGAGCTAAACTCTCCCACAGTGAGTACATTAAATCTCGACTGCTCAATAAAGACTCACGTTTCAGAAAGGATCCCCAGTATGTCTTCTACCTCCTCTGGCAGAAGGAAATGCGAGAGCTTTCCGCAGGTGTCTATAATTTGCTGAAATCTACCAGAAGGCAGCACATGTCAGTTCGCTCGCTGTTAGACAGGGTAGAAACTTCTGACGAACATCTTGAGGCAAATTTATGCACAATGCTTCAGTCTGTTCGCGGTACAAAGCAGTACTGGTTTGTCAGGCAAAGTGAACTGAAGTGCATGGTTCGTGAGTGGGGCTCACCTACTCTGTTTCTCACATTTAGCTGTGCTGAATATGAATCCCCCGATATTGCAAACTATCTCAGAAGTGTAAACAATGTTTCTTCCAGTTATAACATTGGGAAACTTTGCACCGAGGACCCAATATCAGTTTCCAGACAATTCTCCCTGAAATTTCATGCCTTCTTTAATACAGTTTTGAAGAAAGGTGAAGTCCTCGGCAAAGTAGACCACTTCTACTGGAAGAAAGAGTACCAAGCACGTGGGGCTCCACATTATCATGTCCTACTGTGGATCCGAGATGCACCGGTAATTGGTCAGGATGATCCTGATAAGGTGCTATCTTGGATCCAGGAGAGGATTACGTGCCAAATCCCAGACAAGGAAACCAGTCCTGAATTACACAGGCTGGTTACCAGGTACCAAATGCACAAATGTAGTGCATATTGCAAAAGAAAACGTAAGTGCTCTAGCGGTGCTTTCATTACCAGGTGCAGGTTTGGATTTCCTCGCCAAGAATGTGAGAGTGCCAAGCTTAACTCTGTAAGTGACAGCCTCAGGTCACGCAAAAAGATTTATGAACTACCCAGGGGAGACACAGAGGTGAGAGTAAACGATTACAACCCTCTCTTGCTAATGCTCTGGCAAGCTAACATTGACATTCAGTTTGTGGCGGAATCATCGCTAGCTCTTGCTCACTATGTTAGTGGTTACGTCACAAAAGCTGAAAGGAGCAACATGCAAGAGATCTGGCAAGAAGTCAGTGAGAATAAGAGCGTGTACAGTCGCCTCTGGAGTTTCGGTGTACGAAGCTTACGCTTTCGAGAGTGTGGTCTGTACGAGGCAAGTGACCTTTTGCTCGGAGATCACCTCAACGAAAAGTCTGAGACTGTAAAGTGGGTAGACGTATCACTGCCACATAAACGATGTCGTAGGTTGATGGATCACAAAGTGCTGCTGGAAATTGCAGAACACAATCCGGACACAGAAGAGATCTTTGAGGACAACCTTCTTGACACCTACTATCCACAGAGACCAGCAAGGCTGGAAGATGTTTGTCTCTACGACTTTGTGGCAAACTATGATTGGTATGCCAAAGATCGTAATGGAAACAGGAAGTATTCAAAGCTCACGAAACCTCGGCTTCCAAACCACAAACTCTTTGATCCAGAGAAGGAAGCACAGAGAGAAGACTATTACTACTCCCTGATACTTCTCTTTGTTCCTTTTCGAACGGAGAGTAGTCTGCTTCTTGACAATGAAACAGCCGAGGAAGCTTTTCGTAGGCTGGTCAATACAGATAGCTCTTCATACCATGCCAGATTGCAAAAGATGTTGGAAGCACAGTCTAACATCAAAAAGATCAATGAAGCCAGACATGCTGATGGTGAAGAAGAGAAGATCAGCAAGGAAGACAACGACCCACAGTTGATGGGGGAGGCTAGGACAGCAATGGATGATGTCGCTGACATGAATGTCATGTCATCTACTGACCTACCATTGGAATCCAGAGTAGCCATGCTGAATCCTGATCAGCGGCGTATTTTTGACAACATGAAAAGCCATCTCCTCCATCAACAACAGCACGAAGAGAAGAAATGTCACTGCAGTGACTTGAAACCGCTACGCATGTTTGTCAGTGGCGTTGGAGGTACTGGTAAGTCGTTTCTAATTGAAGCCATCAAGGCTTTAATTGCAGATATTTGGCCAACTAACGACTTAACGTGCGCAGTTGCAGCACCCACTGGTTTAGCTGCTTTCAACGTTGGCGGTATTACCATTCACAGGCTCTTCCAACTGCCTGTTGAGCACGAGGGTAAAACAGCTGGGTATTGGTCACTGCCAAAACCATCCCAGAAACTCCTGAAATCCTCACTTTCTAAAGTGAAGATGTTCATCATAGATGAAGTGTCCATGGTGTCCAGTCTCAACCTAGCATACATGCACTTGAGACTGGAAGAACTGTTTGGTGGTAATGAGTGGTTTGGGTCAAGAAACATGCTGTTTGTAGGTGACCTACTCCAATTACAACCCGTCAATGGGATGCCCGTCTTTGAGAAAATTACTCAAAAATCTCTGTCCTTCAAACTAGGATGTGCAGCATCCGTCAACATTTGGAGAGATTGCGTCCTTTACGACGAACTCACCATCAATGAGCGACAGAAGAATGACCAAGAGTTCTCATCCATGTTGGATTGTGTACGGCGTGGCTGTCCAACTGATGAAACTATTCGTACTCTTCAACAGCGAGTCATACAGGTGTCTGTCTCAGATAAATTTCATGAGCTTCAGGAATCTGGTCAAATGCCTGTATGTCTGCTGCCGACTAGAAAAGCGTGCAGTGTCATAAACAATGAAATGCTCGCACAGCTAAATTCTAAAGTACACGAGTTACTCTGTACCGATGAGGTTGATGAAACTTCAGGCACGCTAAAGTGGAACAAAAAAGCTGCCGAGCGATTGGAGAAGCTCAACCGTGACTGTAATATGACAGCGGGGTTGGAAGCCAAGCTTTCCCTGGCTGTTGGTGCACGAGTCATGCTGCGTCGCAACATTGACACAAAGTCAGGGCTAGTCAATGGTGCCATTGGTACAGTTTGTTCAATCTCAGCAAACCGTGTCACTGTTCAGTTTGATCACATAAGTGAGCCTTATGATGTGGAAATGGTCAAGAGCAGGTTTATGGTCATGAAAAACTTTTATGTGTACAGAAAACAGTTTCCACTAATCCTAGCATATGCTGTGACCATTCACAAAAGCCAGGGTTTGTCACTGGATTGTGCCATCATAGATCTCTCCGACACAGTGTTCAGTGCCGGAATGGCCTACGTAGCACTATCCAGGGTTCGATCACTTGAAGGGGTATACCTGGTCGCTTTTGACCCCAAGTCCATCATGGTTAGTGTAACCTGTCTCAAAGAAGTTAACCGATTGAGAGACACATACAGGAAAGATCTCCCGCTGTATGTACTGCCACTTGAACTTAAAAGGGGCACCAAGCGTAAGCTTACTGGTACTACTCATCCTGATCAGCCTAAGGCAAAAAAACCCATCCTTGCCAGTAACAAAGCACCCCCTAAGAAGGTTTCAAAGCCTGATCAGTGTAAAGGCACTCTTGCTAGTAATACAGCACCCCCTAGGAAAGACTCCAAGCCTGATCAGCCTAAAACCAAAAAACGTGTCCTCACCAGTAAACCACCACCCCCTAGGAAGGTCTCAAAGCCTGATCAGCCTAAAGTCAAAAAAGGCACTACAAAGCCACCACCCCCTCCAAAGAAAAGGAGAGGAAAAACCCTATCTCTACCGCCATCACCAAAGAGACCCAGACTGTCCACTAGTTCAACTCTAGAGAGAACAGGACTAGAGTACATAGGCACCACTCACCAACAGTTTGGTGATATTGATCTGCCGCTCCCCACAGATGAGTGGAGACTTCGAGCAATTGAGGTCTTGAGTATACACAGCCACAGAACTGTTCGCAACAACCTTTCCACACCAGCTAAGGTGATACCTGTACGCTGCGATGAGATTGCACCACACATTTGCGACAGCGTCCTAGGTGATGGGAACTGTCTCTTCCGAGCCATTTCTAAGGAAATCACTGGCACCGAACGGAATCACACTGCTGTCCGCCATGCTGCGTTGGCGTATCTGCGTGATAATCCCTCCGTGATAGGTTATGCTGACCGTACTTTTGACAGCACCATGTGCCCTGATCCAGTGAGAAGAGCTCAGCTCGAAGAAGAAGCTATCTCTAGGTACATTACCACCCACCGCATGGACAGAAGTGGTTGGGGGACAGATTTTGAGATTATGCTTCTTGCCAGTCTCCTGTCAGTTCCAATCTTCAGCTTTGCAACTGTTGGTGACAGCAGGGTGTGGGTCTGCCATGCACCAGGATTTACTAGTAACAGGTCTGCATGTCCGTATGCAATATACATCTACAATACTCACGAGTGGCATTATGACAGGGTCATTCCTGTCATACGCCCACCACAGTAGGCACCAAGCCATTCAAAAAATACATGTATGCAAATGGAATCTGGGCCACAACCAATGAAATGATGGCTGTAGCCCATATGTTGCAAACTTGCATATTCTCATACAGCATGGCAGATGCTACTTGGCATAGGTTCACACCTCAAGACGTTGAAGACGAATTTAATGACGATGGGGCAAATACGGCCATGTACATCTGGCATCCCCACAATCATTATGATGTTGTACATTCAACCCCTACAGAATTGAGGACCCACAGTTGTTGGTGTCAGTGCTTGAAGGATGGAGTTCGCACAACCCAATGCCACTGAAGCAGAATGGAGTGCATGGAGTTATTCTCAACCCCCTTTGCAATTGACGGGAGTTATCCAGCTCTAATGCTGTAGTGGGTAACCAACCTAAGGTGCAGTAGTAACATGACTGTCTCACTCAACGATTCAACACATTCCAAAAGCACCACATGCAGCATACTAGTGTGCTCTTTCAAAACATGGACGAAATCAAATGTGGATTGAAAACCTCACCACAAAATACCCATGAAAATGAATATGAGCCACATCAATGCTAAATTGGTGCCAATATATGTTTGTTGATCTTTGTGTTGAGCTCAGTCTTCCCAGTCTCCTCCCTCCGCTATTTTGTGACTAGCTAATTGAGTTTAATGAAAGTGTATAAATGTCTTTTGTATTCAGTTTCACATAATTGCAGAGTTAGATGAAACTGCAACGCTCAGCTGAGCACTTGACGGCTTGTGCAGTGTGGCATGGGTCACATGACTTCGTTGGAAACCAGCAGCCTTTCTGGTGAACACTGCACAGGTAATTACATTCAACAGGGTATTACATAACTATGCACAACAGCAACACTACGCAAGTGTATGCTATCAGTCTATTTTCACCATGGCAACCAATCTCCCTTTGTTTGCTTGGCCACATGCAGGCTAGGTGCAGTTACCTTGGAGTCACCCACTACACAGATGTAAGTGAACGCACACACTATTTGTAATCATGCTGCACACACACACACTTTTGCATCCCATGTAGGGATGGGCAATAATTGGAATATCTGTTGACTGAGTTTTGTGCGCTTTTCGTGCTAAATTCAAATAATTTTTGCAATGATAATTACATCAGTGGGAACTTCTACAACACGATCTCAGCTAGCTATTGTCCATAAGCCACATCAATCCAGCAACGTTTCGGTCCAAACCGGACATTCTTCGGGCTATACTCCACTAATCTGTACAGCAATAAGCAAGTGATTATATCGCAAGTACTCTTTAAATAAGAATGATCTCATGACACACAGCTCGAGAAGGTGGCTCTCCTGACGTCACGAGCAGAGATCCTGTCCTCACCAGAGTTAACAAAATACCCAGGAAACATCAGACCGTTTGAAACAGCCATACCAAAAATCCCACCTTGAATTGATTGCCTTTTGCTGCCACGAAAACATGAAAGACCTACTGGTCCACGCATTGAAAAATGCAGCCCCACCCACCTCCATGACACCTGCCAACACAACATACAAGAGCAGAGGATGTAAAATCCTTTACAAGTCACACCAAGGGGACAGACATACAGAATATGAGAGCAGCGTTCACAAGCAAGACTATAAAATTTAATGTGGTGTATAATACGATGCAATGCAAAAGTGTGCCAAACAGTATGTCGGGGAAACAGAAAACCCACAGAATGAACAGTGACCGTTCCGACATAGCTACAAACAAAAGAAGCTGAAACAAACAGTGGCTACCCACTTCAACCAAGCAGACCAATATTATGCACTTTCCTGTTACTATACAGGTTAGTGGAGTATGGCCCGAGGAAGGTCCTGTTCAGACCGAAACGTTACTGTATTGATGTGGCTTTTGTACAGTAGCAAGAAGACTGTTTGGAATTTACCTCTCTAGAATTGATGACAGAATTATGGTGACAAATGTAAAACCAAAATGATGCAATGGTATATTGCCCATCCCTAATTCCATGTACACATACGCACAACACTAGGCCTCACCCGTGCACGCAATCACGCAAACAGGGTGAGTGGGGTGGATGAGTACACCCTCCGCGCTGGGCCACCCTGGGGTTTGAGTGACTCACTGCAGTGCCTAAAATATGTAATTATACTGCCCTCCCGGACCCGGGCTTCTTTGCCTCATTTATCACTGCCCACAATTAGTTATCACTGCCCGGTGGCTACCGTCATATTTTAGGCACTGACTCACTGCCACTCATAACGCAAATGTACTCTTCTCTCAAAGCTATACCTCTTGTGTGATAATGCTGTATTCCCAGCTATGTTGCTCATTGTGTTGTGTGAGTGTAATGCTACAGTGATGGGGTCCACTGCAATACCAGCCATTAACCACGAGAGACGCCCTGAGGGAGTATCATGACTGTGTGACATTCTGCAATGGGAGCAAACACAAGTAAGTACAGCCTACTTCAGTCTGTTTGTATACTACCTATACCAGCTTGTAATAGCTAATTACAACTTACAACATAACCACTATCAGAAGTTTGTGCTTGTAGTTTCATAATTATTATGATCATAGCATGAAAACATTACACAAAAGTCATTCTGTGATAGTGCAGGATGGATTGACTTTTGGGTGCACAAAAAAATTAACACCACTCTGCACGCTCACACACACAGGTTACTCAAGACAAGCTGCTTTGCTCCGACTGCACTGTGTTCTGATGACTTGACTTTGTGTACATGCATCATAATTTATGTTTGTAGAATCACAAGCTCAATCTTTGCACGTCTTATTGTACTTGAACAACATGAAATTTTGAAAACTGAAACAGGAAACAAATGTAACAGCCTGGTTGCCATGTATATTTTGCAATTACAAAGGTTTCCATGGCAACCTGGCTCTTATAATACACCAAGGACGAGCATGTAGCCCAACGCATGGTGGTTCAACAACACCACACCTGCTACATGTATACTATTACTGCATGGATGCGCGCAGAGAAGGTAGGGATGATCACGTACAACAGTAGAGCATAATTATGATATGGAAGTCTACATCTTCAAACTGGATAATTAATATTCCATTGGGTTAGTCTTGCTACTGCTATTATTATCTGTGGCTGCATACACTCGTTGCTGTGCCATGCCATATATTATTCTGAAGCATACAGGTACCTATACAAAACTAATGATGTGAGTCCACCATACATAGAGTACGTAGAGACAATCATTTACGTTCCAACCAATATTATAGGTATCTCGCCCAACTAGGAGCAGACAAAACAGCAATTCCATATACACAGACAAGAATGTATGGTGCTGTCACGTCGAAGGAAGAGAATACAGTCACATGGTCACCACAGACTGACAGCATTCTCTCTTTCGCCATCACCCTGGAAGTAGACCTAGTAATGCTAGCTCCATCAGCCACTCTTCTCTGTCCAGAACAAAAGGAGATGGGGCACACTAGACAAAAAACACAAACACGTAGCTACAGTTTTTAAAAGAAGGGGTTTGTCATCGGCTGATGGATCGGGTCACAGACTCTGACTGCTTGTTCTTATTCGAGCCAAAATAAAGCCAGGCTTCCAATTAAGTACTTATTCAATATGCTGCTGAAGCTGCCACCTCCATTGTCACTTAGCTAGCGCTAATCACGAGCTGCCACGGTGCCACCTCTTTCGTACAGATCATGTATAGTAGGGTGCTCATTGCGCATGCGCGCTGCCGATTCGCGAACGTGAACGCGGCAACATGTACAGCTGTACTGTCGCTGTGCAGATAAAATTTGTCTTACAGTAAAATGGACCAAGAAATGGAAGAAGTTGGTAAGCTGCAGGAATCTCCATAGTATGCTAAGACCAATATATAGGCATGGAATAATGTTTATTGTATCTTGCTCTATCTGCCAGCAGCACTGGTACCCCTCCCCGGCCCCAGCAGCCCAGAGACTCCCTCAGCGGCTGCCACGGGTACGCCGCCAGCTACCCGCAGTCGGAGTCCCAGTCCCTCCTGGCGACGGGCCAGGAGTCGGAGTCCCCGGCGAGCTCCCCGGTCCCACAGCCCCTCCCCCCATCCTGGTTCGGACATCGTGTAAGCTGATCCAAGACTCAGAGCACAAATCCGAGATGAGTGTCTGTCACCTTTCCCTCTTTGAATGTGCAGTGAAAGTGGGCCGCCAGGCAGATCATCGCGAGGCCGAGGGCGCGGGCGTGGCCGAGGAGGCCAGCGCCCATTGACCGTAAGTCACAACATAATTTCTCTTTCTCATGATTTCAACCATGTGTACCTGTAATTCTTTTACCCATGCAGATAACAAAGTGTAGAGTGACTATTAACTACTATTAACTTACTAGTATACTCAGCTAGGCAACTGTGTTTTATCTATCAATCTATCTAGCTATCTATCTATCTATACGTATACATTTATCATGACATTTTATGCAAGTGGAAATTGCATGGTCAGACTGCATGCACAGAACTTAAGAGAAGAGAATCTGGTCTGTAAAGGACAGCTAAACCACTCAACCATACCTGCGCTAGTCTGCGTCTAGTTGACAGTCTGGCTTGAAAGGTTTACATATAAACATTATAGCCAGCATGACCAGTTTTAATTTATAGTTTGGCCTGAATGGATGGTTTACACTACAACAATAATCATGTGTATAGTCAAGCATGCATGCATTAAGCTAGCCGCGCCGCATGCACATGCAGCCTACTTGCTTTACATCATAATATCACAACAGCACAACAGCACTACTACTATACTAGCAATATCAATAAATATGTGCTTCATAACAAGGATACCAGAACAGCAAAAAGTAAGGAAACAAGGGGGATGATCGCACAACTGATAATACTCGGCTCACACACACACGCAGGTTACTCATGACAACTCAAGCTGCTCCACTCCGACTGCACTGTGACTCTGACACTCTCACAAAAATTACATATGTCACAAGCTCTTTGCATGTATTATTCAATCATGAATCCCATGATACCTTTTGCAATTACAGTTTCCATGGCAACCTGGCTCTTATAATACACCAAGGACGTGCATGTAGCCCAACTCATGGTGGTTCAACAACACCACACCTGCTGCTGCAAAAAAAAAATGAACGTAAACAAGTAATAAAAAACATTTGAAAATGTAACAGGATGTAGGGATACCAGAACGGCAAAAAGTAAGGAAACAAGGTAGGGATGATCGCACAAAACAGTGAAGTATACAATCACCCTACATATCTTTTTTCATTATACACGTATATGGAAAAAGATCTCTGTAGGGGGATTGTATACTTCACTGTTTTGTGCGATCATCCCTACCTTGTTTCCTTACTTTTTGCCGTTCTGGTATCCCTACATCCTGTTACATTTTCAAATGTTTTTTATTACTTGTTTAATTACAAACATCAACATGTATAGCCTCGGTACCAGACTACGTATTCGCACACAGCAGAATATTCCGCCGTGCGCGAATAGGCTGGTACCGAGACTAACAGGACAAGCTTCCATATATCGGACTACTCCCAGACACCCTGTACGTGTTAACAAGAGCGCATAAGTAGATCGTGCCACTCCGCGCGACCTATCACAGAGTCGGTAGACTCTGTATGTAGGGATACGACGTACACGCAATATATGCTAATACAAAAGAATCTCTCCAAATCTCAGAAACGGTACACTTATAAGCCTTTATAACCACATACCGTTCATCTTCGAGTGTTTTCATGACCAACAAGACTCCTCGCGTCGCGAAAAACCGTCGCGAAAGTACCGCACCAGGTACTCGCAAAACGGGCAAATTGTTTTTCTTTCTTCTTCTTCTTTCTTTCTTTCTTTCAGACGGGCTAGCTCAACGTCGCCTCAATCCCTCATGATGGTTTTCGCACGAAACAGCAGCATTTTACACCGAGCAGTGCACCAGCCCATCGCTTTTTGGCAACCTCCAAGTCTTCACCAGGCGGCTACAGCTGCCCACTCAATAACTATGGCTTCATTTGTCACGCCATTTTCATGTTTGTACGCATGCGCACTTAAACGAGACTGTGTTCTGTGAGAGGGGTGAATGCCTATCTAAAGACTCAACAATGTGTCGCTACTACTATCTGGTATAGCTATTTTACCTACACTACTTCAGCTCAGGGAGCACTGGCTTAGTATCCATCCAGAAAAGGGTTGGCTTTTGAGATGCTGGGTCTGATTCTTCAGCCATTGCTGGCAGTGTAAATGCCAGAGTCAAGTAATCATGCGCCTGCTGCTAAAAAAAATGACATAAACAAGTAATAAAAAACATTTAAAATGTAGCAGGATGTAGGGATACTAGAACCGCAAAAAGTAAGGAAACAAGGTAGGGATGATCACACAAAACAGTGAAGTATACAATCCCCCTACATATCTTTTTTCATTATACACGTATTATGGAAAAAGATCTCTGTAGGGGGTTGTATACTTCACTGTTTTGTGTGATCATCCCTACCTTGTTTCCTTACTTTTTGCGGTTCTGGTATCCCTACATCCTGCTATAGTCTCGCGGGCCAGACTCTCACACGGGAAGGGAGAGTCTGGTCAAGTTTGCATAAGGCTCTCGTGTTGCACAATCAGCAGTAGAAAGGCTAACTAAGTGGGTGCGAACATAATTGGGTGTGTGTGTAGTAGTAAAGCATTGACGCGCAGGATGTTAGCTCGCGTACTAGTGTATTGAAAGGCAACCGCAAGCTGTTGAATCCACTTAACACGCCAAGAAATTCCTGGCAGGTTAGACACGAGATGATGATGGGAACTTGACCAGACTCTCCCCTCCCCGTAGTGGGTGTGGCGAGAGGCTGGCCCGCGAGACTAATCCTGCTTAGGCCTGTCCACATTATTCTACTTTTTCTGCCTATTATTCTATTCAGAATTTCCCCCCAAATGCTCCTATTATTCCCAAAGAGATTCCCATTATTCCCAGAGAGATGCCCATTATTCCCATCAAAATTAGGGAAAGTGAGTCAAGTGACTTCAAAAACAATCAACGATTGTATTGCAACATAATCGAGGTTTCAATATAGTCCTCAAGTGAATAGGATTGTCGTTGAGTGAAGGAGTTCTGTAAAGTTCTTGACCTTTGTAAGGATTTGAAGCCCTATTAGGCTGGAATATTCTCGTATTCTAGTTGGTACCTATTATTCCCAAAATTATTCTCGAATAATGTGGACAGGCCTAATCCTGCTACATTTTAAATGTTTTTTATTACTTGTATACTTATACGCTCTTGGTGTTAATTATATCACAGTTAGGAGTCGTTGTCTACTCTGTGATGAGTATTTTCAGTACATGTTCCAAATTTCAAGGCAGGATGTGAGACTTAAATTGCTAGTTATTGGTAGTTATACTGTAAGTGTTGCACATGCGCAGTGCAGTAATTATGTGCATGGGAGGAATTCGTAATTTGCTCGAGCTAGCTCATGTAGCTAGGCGGTTTATGTCGATCACGGCGAAGGGAACCCAAAGGTAGTGCTCCTACGTGCAGCTCTGTGAGACTATGCATGTGAGTGTGTAAAACGTCAATTCATCCAATTGCAACTTAATTGTCAGCACAAACCCCATAATAGTTTTGCCAGACAGTACAAAAAATGCATGATCTGGGTGCAAGACTAGCTGAAGCATGACGTACTTTTACTGTCAAAAAGGAATTGGGGTACTAGCTCCTGAGAGCAAAAAACTGGTAGAGGCTACTTTCCCTTCCCAGGCCTAGACCTACAAGGGTGACACTCCCATTGCCACCAATGACAGAGCTGTGACAGCTAGGGGTCAAGAAATCTTGACCGTCATTTTTGCTGCTTGACCACTTGACCGCATCGCAAAAAGACTTGACTGTTTGACTGCACTGTATTTCAGCCGTTGACCGCTTGAATGCCGATAGTATACGGAAGAATCCGTAGCGACTCCACCCCTTCCTTAGTATACAGGGTCAACGATAAGCCCGGTCGCAGCTCTGATCACGGCATTTATGGGAGTGTCACCCCCTCGACCTACACCTCAGTTTTTGCATACTGCAAATGAGCAAAAACTGGAGGTGTAGAAGGCCGGGGAACGAGGCTACTTTCCCTAGGTCTGCTCCTTGTTTTATCTGCATTGACAGTTTGGAGGTGGCTGGTGGTTGAGTGGTTGAAGCTTTCAGCAGTTACTGCTAACTGCAAGGTTTCTGGTTCGAGCCCCACCATTAGACCTGACGTAGTTTACACTGCATCCTTCAGAAGGGATGTAAAGCTGTCAATCCCGGGGTACTGGTTAGCATTCAGTTGCTATTGGGTTCACCTCGTTAGCCACTTTACATGGTGGTTCTCGCATGGAGAAAAGTCTGTGACGGCCTTCACAATACGTTTGCGACATCACCTTCCTTACTTAAATTCACTCTGATAAGTTAACATTGGGAGCCCTACGGCAATGTTTATAGCACGGATTGAATTCGCATAAGGAGGATCGGATTCAATCGGGCCTAGATCAGATTTTCGGGGAAATCAGATCCACTGTGATTCCAGAAATGGTGACCAATATTCTACATTGACTTGCAATATCCCTGGCAAATTTAGTGGATAGCCTTATTGTCTTGTAGTGAGTAATATTTGAGATCAGTTCTTCAACCAATCAGAGGGCTGCATTGACAGGATGAGTGGGAGTTTAAATTGCTAGTTATTAGTAGTTAGAGTAGGAGTGGGCGTTGCCCATGCACAGTATCACAGCAGTGTATGGTGGTGAGCATTGGAATGGGTAGCTTGCTGTGACAGATCGAGGTGGGGATCGAGGTGCCCGTGCAATGATGCATGTACTGTCAATCACTGTGAAAGCTGAACTAAGTGTGGACACGTATATTCCAGGTGTGCTGAGCAGTAGCACATGGTAGTACAGTGGAACCTCTATAATCAGAACACCATTGGAGGACAATATGAATTCAGGAGTTTTGTCCTTTGTAGAGAGGTTGTCCTCTTTTCGGAGGTCCAAAAACTATGGGGAAACTACTTATTTGGGACCTCAAAACTTTGTGGAGAGGTCTATTATTTTGTGTCCCTATTACGGACAGTCCGACGTTTCACTGTAGTTGTATGCTTTAGGCCGGCTGTATCACACACGCTACACTAGTACTGTTGCCATTGTACACTAGTACTGTTGCCATTGCTATAATTATTGTATTGTTGACATGGTTGGTTTGTTTTCATGCAGATCCATTGATTTGGAGTTGAACTGGAGCAGTGACAATGGCAGAGGTTGGTGGTGGCCAGCCATGGGAACAGTTGAAGTTAACTTGGGAATCACGCAGAGAAGCACCACGTCAGATGAGGAGGGGTGCAGCTGTAGCTCATGGCAGTTTGGCCTATTTCAGTTCAGATGATAGTCGTGAGGTGTTTGCATACAACTCAGAGAACAATGACTGGAATAAACTGCAGGAGTGTCCTCAGAGCAACTTTGGACTGGCAGTTGTCAACAACCTCATAACTGCAGTTGGAGGTAGGTCAGGTATATATACCAACCGCCTCAGTAATTACAGTGGTGGTAACTGGGTGACAGTCTTTCCTCCAATGCCCACCAAGCGATGCTGGCCTGCTGTCATTAGTGCAGAGAACTACCTCATAGCAGCAGGAGGATGGAGAGTGGGGGGAGCCCTGTCCACAGTGGAGGTAATGGACATGAACACTCTAAAGTGGTACACTGCTGCCAGCCTACCAGAACCTGTCCAGCGCATGTCAGCCACTGTCTGTGGAGGGCGTCTATACCTCCTGGGAGGGCAGGACCCGTATGGCAACTCAACCCGTGCAGTCTTCACCTGCACCCTGGACTCCCTCATTCGCTCGTGTCACCCTCCCTCACAGACCCCACCCCACACTAGTGAAGCCAGTGTCTGGCAGCGTGTTGCTGACATACCAGTGAGTCTGTCTACTTGCACCACCTTGAATGGGAGGGTGCTGGCCTTTGGTGGGATTGATTCACATAACAAACCCACAGCTGCTGTTCACATGTACAATCCTGACTCTGACTCATGGCTGGTTTTGGGAAACATGCCCACAGCTCGATGGCGGTGCCTGGTGGTGGGACTGAGAGACTGCATCATTGCTGTTGGAGGTTACAGAGACTACACTACTGTTGAAGTTGGCTACCTGCAGTTATCAGGTGGGTGTTGTATGACTGTATGTGAACAATACTCTTGTCCAGGTTCATATCTAAATTTGCTTTACTCTTCCATTGCTATTCTACTGTGCTATGAAGGGGCGGGCCCATTTCCCATTGTAGCCCCTCCCAGTGGTGAGGGCTATACACTAGAGCTGTGACCTGAGTCATTTCTGAGAACCGGTTAATTATTGACCAACCAATAACTGCCGATTGGTTAACCAGTCACACCCACTTAATTAACGTATTAAATAGCTGTAGAGATGGCCGACAAGTGAGCCGATAGGTTCAAGTCAGTCTAGCCGCGCACCCCCGATTGACCGGCTGGGTGGAGAGGGGCTAGCGGCTAGACTGGGTTCAAGTTTGCTACTTGTACAGCACACTTGTCAGTTGGATTGCCACTAGCTGTCACATTTCCACGGCCATTTCCACGGCCAGTTCTAAGAGTTGGTAACATAACCTTGTTCCCAGGCCCCATACGAAAAATCGAAAGGGTTATTGGATTGGGCCTGGGAATGAGGCTATAACCAAAATATATTATTATAAGCAACATGCATCCACCAAATTTAATTCCCACCACCATTTCCAGCCGTATACGGTATTCTGCTAGCTATAGCCAGCCCAGCTTTTTGTTGCACACTGAACACACTCTGAAATCAACTCTCCCACCCTGCTAG
Source organism: Axinella damicornis (assembly GCA_963931865.1). Taxonomy (NCBI): domain Eukaryota; kingdom Metazoa; phylum Porifera; class Demospongiae; order Axinellida; family Axinellidae; genus Axinella; species Axinella damicornis. The sequence goes on from OZ007506.1 coordinate 17,728,006, forward strand.
CTAGGGGTGCTCAAATTGGAACATGCAATTAAGCTAGCCCATGCTTCCACACTATACATACTAACTGCTCACTATAGTGGGAAATTTTGGGTTCTTAGCGGAATTAGCCTCGTTCCCAGGCCCTCGATCTCCAGCTTTTTGTTGCATACTATAGTATGTATAAGGATTTCAGTCTGTATGCACAGAGATGGATATCGCCACACTCCTGGTACGGTAAAGCTCACTCTTCACAATGATGCCTCATGCTCTGCTTCACCATGTGGGGACTCTGATTGCATCCATAGCTACAACTCAATCCAACTAACACACGACAACTCGTTCCAACTAACACACATATGTGATGTCACATACGTACTGCTAGCAACAGTTGAAGCAAGCAATGGCGGCCATCGGGAAGGCAAAAATGTTCACAACTCCTCAACCAAGACGATCGATCAAGCTTCTATAGAGAGTGTCAGTGGGTGACGGTGGTCATGATGGTGTAGTCAGATTCTTCGTGCCAGAGTATACATTTTACTGCTCTACAAGGAGTGTATTTGAATGTCGTTCGACTAGTCACGTACAGCCATATTAGGTACAAATATTGTCATCCATCCTTAATTGGGGCAAGCATCAAATTAGTGTATAGTCTACATAGTCATGGTCCATATACTGCTATTTCAAACACATAATATTATTATGCACATGTGATCTAATATTTTCGAGTGCCCAAAGCATGTTCATGCTCATGGAATATGGATCCTCAAAGTAGCGCCTTCGAACAGCGTACATGTAGGTTGCATAAGATCGGAAATTGGTTTCCGTACATTATCTGGATGTCATGTGTAAATCGGTAGTCAATATCCTATAAACATACGCATATTATCCTCTCCCTCCTTCATTCTGCACTCCCCTCTCACTGACCACTCCCCCTCTTTTCTCACTGTCTTCCATCTCACCTTCTCCTCTCACTTACCCTTCGCTCTCCCCCTCTCCTCTCACCATCCCTTCCCTCTCCCCTTCTCCTCTCACTGACCCTTCCCTCTCCCCCTCTCCTCTCACCGACCTTCTCTTAAATTGTTACCTTAATCCCACCTTTCCTCCCATCCCCTCCTCCCCCATCCTCCCTCCCTCTCCTTCCATGCACCTTCCCCCCACCTCCCAACTCTCAGATGAGGGACACTTGACTGCCCTTGAGCTGGCCATGAGGCAGAAAGGATCACTAAACAAAACCATCATGCAGTGTGTCTTTGTCGGCCCTCCCCGCTCGGGCAAGAGCTCCTTGATGAAGCGTATTGTGGGTGAACGCCCCACCCCCTCCTCCCCCAGCACTGGGGTAGCTGACAAAGTGGTGCAAGTTGAAATCGTGAGATCATCGACAGCAGCTGCAAGTGTGTCAGGCTCAACGTGGGTCAAACTCAGCCATGATGACGAGGCTGTCACAGTAGTCATGGACACAGCTCAGAGTCATTCAGGTCAGGCAGCTCACAGTGAAACACATTCGCAGGCTTCAGTAGATGTAGCACCTGTGAATCAGACTGAGCTTACCACCACAACACTAGTCAGTAGTGTACCAGAGCACAGAAACCAACCCCAGCCACACCAGTCTCCCAGTCCAGCTGCAGCTAGCACACAGCCACACCTTCCCTCTCCTGATAGCAGTGGCACCAGTACCGCTGACCTCAAGCCCTCACTTGATCTCTGCAGAAATGCTCTCCAAAGAAATCCAGGCTATGCTTCCCAGGAACGAGGGTGGATGGTCTACCTCACGGACACGGGAGGTCAGATTGAATTCCAGGAGCTCCTTCCTCTCTTAGTCTCGGGTCCGTCAGTGTTCTTCCTGGTCTTCCGATTGGACCATGACCTCAACAAGCGATTCATGGTGGAGTACGTCCGCTCCACTGGGGCAACGTCAGAGCCCTACCAGTCCAACTTCACAGTGAAGGAGGCCCTCCTCCAGTCCCTCGCCAGCATTGCCTCCTTGGGGACATACGTCAACAGGGGGGAGCAAGCCCCACTGAGATCCAAGGTGTTCTTTGTAGGAACACACAAGGATAAGGTTTCTCAAAAGCGAATCAATTGCATTGATCGCTGCCTCCAGCAGTTGGTGACATCCACAGGTCTGTATCGAGAAGGCATGATCCAATTTGCCTCTAAGTCCCAAATGCTACTGGCAGTCAACAACCTGTCCTGTGATGAATCTGATATTCTGTTAGTTCGAGCAGCTGTAGAGCGAGTCGGCAACCAAGGTGATTTCAAGATCAGGGCCCCCCCTTCCTGGATGATTTTCAGCCTGACCGTTCGACAACACAAGGATCGTGTTCTCAGCTACGAGCAGTGCTTCGAGGTAGCCAGGCAGTGCGGCATTGAGACACGAGAGGAGCTGAATGAAGCTCTGTGGTTCCTCCACACCAAGGTGGGTCTGATTCGCTACTTCCAGGGAGAGGGTCTGGAAGATCTTCAGAAGATTGTGATCACAGACCCACAGGTACTCTTCGACATGAATACTGACCTTGTGGTGGAGACCTTCACTTTCGACAAAGTTGACCCAGCCATTCGGGAATACTTCAAGAGGAAGGGTATCTTCCCCTTCAGCACCTTCGAGAGGATCAGTGGGAGCTCAGAGCAGCTCCTGACTCCGTCCTGGCTAGTGAAGATCCTGGAACACCTCCTCATCATTGCCCCACTGGAGGAGGAGGAGGATGGGGAGAGGAGATACTTCATGCCATGCATACTGGCACACACCAAGCCTGCAGAAGCCACCTCATTGGTGGAGCGAATTGCGCGAGCAATCACAGCTTTATTGTGGCCATCATCTGAGTCAGCTCATAACAGCTCCTCCCTCCTCATTGGCTTCAGGTGTGGCTACTGCCCCAAGGGTCTCTTCGCGGCCCTGGTGGTGTACCTCCTGGCTAACACAGAGTCTGATTTCCAGTGGAGGCTCCAGAGAGACAGAATCTTCAGAGATCAGATCTCGTTTTTGGTGGGCCCCTACGACACAGTTACGATAACTGTACAGCCAAAGTTATTGGAGATAACTTGCACCCCTACGTCGTTCGAGTTGACACACGATCGCTGCTTCCCCCCAGCTGCGACATGTGGGGAAGTACGATGTTACATTGAGAGAGGCATCCGTGAGGTCACCTCAGCCCTGCACTACACGAGAGATGCTGCCCACTATCTCGCATTCTACTGTCCTGGTAACCATCGAGGTCCAGACCCAAGTGAACCTCACCCGGCCGAGATCAACTTCCATGGTGGGGTGCCGTGCACTCTTGGGTGTGACCTAGCGGAAGAGAGGACATTCAGACTACCCCCTGGACATGAGAGGTGGTTCACTGAGGTACGTAGTAGAGTTTTTATGACTGTGTTTCAGTTGGAGAGACTATAATATTTATCACAATAATATATGTAAGCGTTACTGGGGAGTTTCCTCCGAAACGACATTCATTATGTGTCCTGAATTAAATCACAGCGCTTTGCCAAATATTACATCGTGTTTTTAATTTAGAGTTCCTTGATGCTCTCATACGGTAGCTCATCATGTGATGCCTCATATTAGGATTAGGTTCCCTGCTCTAATTATCAGACACAGTTTATAATTAGTGGACCTGATATGTTGATGATCTAATGTGTCTGGATGTATATCCCATTCTACGTGTAGGGGAGTGAGTGCAGTGGAAGGCAGCTACAAGGGAGACAGTCCCCAGGAGAAACTGGTGGGTCTTTAGCAGTGGTAATCACAGCCACGCAGAATGTGCTGCGGTCAGGCTGGGCTTGTCAGAGTATAACACTCGAAACTCACTTGATGGGTCTCTGTAGACTTGATATCCACCTTTTTGTAGAAAGGACAATGTGTACAGTGTGTACAGTACCTATAGAGTAAGCAACTGATTATCGGACGACATGTAAAATCGGACGCGCTAGCGCCGAACGAGTATATTACCGGAAGTGGGCGGGACCTTCAGTCGATACTACAGACCCATCGCAGTTTGAGTTGAAAGTTTGGTGGTTCTATGTTGCTTGGTTCTGGAGCTACAGCCAGCCAAATCTAGATCCGAAACAATGTATGATCGGACAAAATTGATGTATTATCGGATGACGCTCCCTGCCTTTTCTCTGAAGGAACTTTCTCTGAGATTTTTACATTTTCGGGAAGCCTCATGATCCCTCTGCCGCCGGCTCACTTTTTGTCACCGTGGCTGATTCGAGTGCTAGAGAATATCACAGAATGTTGACCAGGGTCTCCGTGTCTAATATCGGACGCTGAAATTTCGTCGTATTTTGGCGTAGACACTCACAGGTACACTCTAGTGTTGCAGTACGGATACCATTGGAAAGTGCAGGTCCTCAGCAACGTAATGGCGCAAATCCCGTGTTTATACGTTGCACCGTACCTGAGATACAGCTGCTTTCCCCAGTTTGCTCCTGTATGGGCGGTCCAAGATAGCAACGACAGTATTTCTGGAGAGTTCTGGGGTAAACGACTATATCTCAGGAACGGTGCAACGTATAAACACGGGACTTAAACCATTTTGTTGCTGAGGACCTGCACATTCCAATGATATCCGTATTGCAGCACTATAGTGTACCTGAGAGTGTCATCGCCAAACTACGACGAAATTTCAGCGTCCGATATTAGACACGGAGACCATGGTCAACATTCGGTGATATTCTCTAGCACTCGAATCAGCCACGGTGACAAAAAGTGAGCCTGCGGCAGAGGGATCATGAGGCTTCCCGAAAATGTAAAAATCTCAGAGAAAGTTCCTTCAGAGAAAAAGCAGGGAGCGTCATCCGCTAATACATCAATTTTGTCCGATCATACATCGTTTCGGATCTAACTTTGGCTGGCTGTAGTTCCAGAACCAAGCAACAGAGAACCACCAAACTTTCAACTCAGGGTGCGATGGGTCTGTAGTATCGACTGAAGGTCCCGCCCACTTCCGGTAATATACTCGTTCGGCGCTAGCGCGTCCGATTTTACATGTCGTCCGATAATCAGTCGCTTACTCTAGGCCCTGAGCCTTCCACGTGACATTTGTTTAGTAACTCTGAGAGTATGCAGAGCTACTCTGGCAATGCCCGGGTATACCCGACCCTACAGGCGCCACTGGCTCATGCATAGTGAATGATCAGGAAGCACAGTTCACTGTGTGAGAATGTGTACATGTACTTCCATGCAACATTTTATGGCTCTGTCTCTCCCCCCCCCCCCCCCCCCCCCCCCCCCCCCCCCCCCCCCCCCCTCCAGCCCTCCTCCCCACCCCCTCCCTCCTCCACTGCTGCCACAAGATCGGGAACTGCCTGTCCCAGGATAGGTCAGTAGATAAAACTTGTGTGTGTCTGTCTGTGTCTGTCTCTCTGAATGTGCGTGTGGGTCTGTCTGTACGTGTGTGGTTGGCACTTAGCCTGGATCCAGGAGTTTGGGTTGCACAGGCTCATAGAGCCTACTTAGTGCACAGGCAGCCTGGCTGTCACAGACGGCAGCAATAGATTTGGATTTGGATTTGGTGTTTGTGGTATGTGTGTGTGTGCGTGTGTGTGTGTGTGTGCATGCATGCACGTAGTGTGTACGTGGTATATGTGTATGTGCATGCGCATGTGGTGTGTGTGTGTGGTGTGTGATTGTGTGTGTGTGTGTGTGTGTAGTCTCTTCAGAGGCTGTTGTACTGCAATTGTTTGCAGTACAACATTAAGAATACGACCTCACTACCACATACATCACTGCATGTGAAGAGGTTTAGCAGACTCTCCTCAACTCAAAAATACTTGTGTTTGTGTTGGTGTGCAGTAAATGAGGATTTGAGTAGTGCGGTTGTTGCTGTGTAAACTCAAATGCTGTATGTGAATGTCTGTGGACAGAGCTAGTGTTGCCATTGCATGTGTACACATGTTACACAACAAACTGCATGTGTCAGGAGCAGCATGCATGTATTCTGGTGAATACAGTTGCAGTTGCCATAGTAGCATCCTATAGCCACATACAGTGTTCTACTTCTCCTGTCCTGTAGGTCTGGACTTGGAGGGTGTGGATGGTACCACTGTGCTCGGTAAGCTGGACTAGAAATGGCAGTCCATTGGAGGGAGCATTTCACAGCTGTAGTTTGGAAGTCCAGCTGAGTTTTGTACAAGTAATCACTTCAATTCATGTACTCAAACGATGATTCTAGAAACACCAGTATACTAGCAGTGAGGTGATCATGCAGTGAGGGAGGTCCAGTCAATATACCTTAATTCTTGCAGATGAGGATGATCTTCGCGATGTGAGGTCAGCAGTGGCAGACCTCGCTGGGAGGTGGCAGGACCTCGGCGTCTCACTGGGGATTCGCCCAGGTGATCTGGAAGCCATCATCTCAGCCAGTGCCCACTCTCCCAGTGACTGCCTGAGGAAGGTGCTCGTGCACCCTGTGGCTGAGACAGAACTACAAGGTACGGACCAGCTTCATACCCAGGCTCCTGCTTGCTTATTCTGAGGCCATGGACTGTTGGGTTTTGTGACTAGTAGAGGTCAAAGTTGAAACTTCCTTCAATTTAACTATGTTACTAGGAAGTTGGAGATTAACATTAATTAACTCCTTATACTCACCCAATATCCCAGTGGACTCAGTACCTGCAGACCAACAAGTGTGCAGGTGACTGGGTGCGAGGCCACAATGTCATGTGAATCAGAATGAAATGCAAATTCCTCCTTATTCATAATGTGCACAGTATACATGTGCAGTGGACATGTTGTGGCAGCTAGTCCTGAACATTTGTGTGTCTGTTCTCTGCACCTCAGGTGGAGAGGTTTGGGAAGCCGACATGGAGGAGACTGGCGGAGGCTGTGGAGGACCACGTGGGGGGCAGCAACCTTGCTCTGGCCCAGACAATAGCAAGAGAGCACCCCGGTGGGTTGCCATAACAACCCCACCCTACTCCATTTCCACTAGCCGGGTACGTTACCCAGACCATGTGGAAGATATGAGCAGGTCCCAGCATGAGCTATACACACTCTTGGGATAGCTACCCTTTGTCCCCTCTCATCCTAATGCCTCCCAATTCCCCCCCCCCTCCCCCCAGGTTGGTCCACACTCTCACGACCATTACTATGCCCCTGTACTCTTATCCATGATTACCTCATTTCTTTCCTACAACCCAGGAAGCTCCGCCGACCCCTCCTCACTAAATAGCATCGTCCCTCGCAGGTGGGACAGGATTGGGAGGTGGGTGACAAATAATGCATCAGCTACTGGTATCCATGATGATGTCAGTATACATACACTGTAATCCAGTTTGGAGTTGTGTGTGTACCATGTACTCAGAGTAGCTCATGACTCCCCAGCAGGTGCCTCGGCCTGTACGTGCCAATTATTCTGTTCCAAATTTCGTGTTCCTACTCGGTATAAAAATGAATTTGCGCACACTTGCTGTCTTTGCTCCTCTGGACTCTCCTTTTGGTGCATTGTCAGGGACCTTGTGGTTCAGCTCAGACAGTGTGGGGGGTTTCATGCAGCCTGTAGAGTATGGACGGTAGAGCTGCTGGTACTCTGGACATAGACGTTGCACTTACTGCTCAGACTAAAGTCCGTGTGGATTAAATGTGTAGTGTGCATGTGCATTAATTAAACATTACATCATTCGTACTGGATCCACCTGTCATTCTCATATTATTCTTTGCATTGCAAAATTATGTATAGGTGGTTGTTCTACTAGCTAAAGAGAGTGTGTATTACCCCCTGGTACTTGTTCTCATCCCAATAGCTCCCTCCTCCCCTCCCCGGAACTCCCCTCCTGGCCTTGTATCCAGTGACTCCATTGCGTTCCCCCTACTATGGAAACCGGTTCTTCAGAAACTGAACTATAATTGAGGGGTTAACTCTTCAAAGTACCAGGAACAGCTGTGTGACATTCTGACTGACCATTCCAGATGCCAACCATTTCTTCTACATTTACAATAGCCACAAACTTGGGAGTCCTCAAGGTTTAAGTGGAAGTGAAACTAAGGATTGACTGTGCGTTGGATTGTGAACAGAACCAATGTGGAACACTGATAGTAGTACTGCATTAAACATTGCAGCTGCCCAGTCCAACTTTTCTCTGGTGCTGGGAGGCACGTACTCGTGGTGAGATGGGCGTACAGACATACGCTCGTCTTATCGAGTCTATCAGATGTGCTTCCATATACATGTACCTGTGGTAGTGACAGACTACCATTTGATGATGTCATCAACTGGCATCGGGCAGCCATATTGCTTCCAGCTTTACGTCTGAGGGACGTGGTCGACATGATATTCCTACAGGAATCATGTTATATACTTCAGCTAGGTGTTAGAGATGGTGGCTGCCATGCATATCCCTCCACCCTCGATCCCCCTGACTTTGCTGTCACTATGATATAGCCTCAAAGAGTCCCAGCACCCTCTTTCCCCCTCCCCGAGATTTCTGAACAACGTCTACAGAGGAATTCTGGAACTCCCCTCGTGGCCATGTACCCAGTGACTCCATTCCGTTCCCAGTATGACATGGAAACTGGTTAATCAGAAACAGAGCACACCTGGTGATGAGATTACTGAGGGGCAACTCTAGAGCAGTACCGCGAACAGCTGCATGACCACTACCCCCACGAAGGGTTCACAGTTCAAACTTCACACAGTGACAATGATGCACCACAAGACGTCCGTACCTTGAGAAGTGGTGGAGGTCTGGAACAACGAGGAAGACCCTCCAGTAATATGATGTGGGGTGATACGGGAGTGCCAGTTTGTGGTGAGGTTTGTGCGTGTGTGGAGGGGGGAGTGTTGCCCTGTACTGTGCTGGGGCCATCACCAGCGTTACAACCTGGTCGTTGAGAGTGTCTGGTGGTCACGTCAAACTGAGTCTTCCACCTACTGAAGTTAGTCATGGTGACCTGCCTCCTGGTCTTGTTGGATGTGCACTGTTCTCTTTTCAGCTTCACATGGCTAGCTGCACGTGCAAAAAGTGGGTGTGGCACAAATCAATAGCCAGAACTAGAAGTGTCTGGAGGGCACGTACATACCCCGCACGTGCTTGTTGAGTACAATGGCGAACTTTATGAACAGTACAACGATACTCATACTCTCGAGATTACAAATTCCTGGATTGCATGTGTGTAGTAGTATATAGCAGCTGTGTTGTAAGTGCACCATGCTCCTTGTGTACACGTGTGACACAACACTAACTCTGTCCTCCCTCCCTCCAGCCCTCCACTCCTCACCCACTCCAGCCCTCCCCTCCCCACCCACTCCAGCCCTCCCCTCCCCACCCACTCCAGCCCTCCCCTCCCCACCCACTCCAGCCCTCCCCTCCCCACCCACTCCAGCCCTCCCCTCCCCACCCACTCCAGCCCTCCACTCCCCACCCACTCCAGCCCTCCACTCCCCACCCCTCCTCCACTGCTGCCACAGGATCGGAGACTGCCCGTCCCAGGATAGGTCAGTGGAGAAGACAGTGTGTGACCATCCCAGTGTGTGATGATGCATGGTGCTGACAAGTCACTGTAAAAATAGTGGGGTAAGAGCTAGGGTCTTGTTGCTAGGAGACAGAAGCACATGACAGTTGTGTATGACCATGGGACGACATGTCTTGTTAAACTGGCAGTCACCTTTCACCTTGGCAAATGTCCAGCAGGACATATGTTGATCTCAGTATACCACATGTCCACAGTATATGCACAGCTCAGCCACAATCCCAAGTCACATGCAGCCTATAAAAGCACTCGTTGGAGTGAACATCCGTTGAAAAGACATTATATTATCCCTCCAGACCATTTGATCTGCACAGTGAAGAGTAAACTGTATGGTAGTACAATACGTGCATGCACTAGCATGCATTAGCTGTGTGGCCACAGAGTACTGCCTCATTCCCAGTCCTGGTGGTGATGGCCTGGGAATGAGACCAGTGCTTGCATCAATGAGTGAACTCTGTGATATTATCCCACTCACAGGAGACCAGCCCACACTGATGGAGCTAATCAGGTTCCGGGGAAGAGAGAGACGCATCAACGTCCCCCAGCAAATCGGTACAAACTTCATGAACTTTTGGGTACTCCTTCTGGAAGATGAGAATGGTGCCAGAATCCAGTCCATCATTCACGAATGCAGAGACAATCGCTACAAAAGTCCTGCTAGAGTGGATCGCTGGTCGAGGCAAGCTCCCGGTTTCCTGGGACACACTGACCGAAGTGCTACGAGATATTGACCTTGGTACCCTCGCTGATGACATTGCAGCTGTGAAATGATCATCTCCTCCCAGGACCAGGAACAGGCAGGTCGGTCCTGGGAAGTGATAGCTAATTTGTTCCTGGGGCGTTCCCAGCCAGCGTTTGTCACTGGCAGCACACGAGAAATACTTCCAGGCCCTCTCCACTGACTTTTCATACTGCAAGCTACACCAGCTGAGTGGGAAGGTCTGGGAACAAGACTAGAGGAGTCGACTCGCAATCGCCGCTTCCCCCCAGCCACGACATGTGGGGAAGTACGACGTTACATTGAGAGAGGCATCCGTGAGGTCACCTCAGCCCTGCACTACACGAGAGACGCTGCCCACTATCTCGCATTCTACTGTCCCGGGGACCATCGAGGTCCAGACCCGAGAGAACTTCACCTGGCCGAGATCAACTTCCATGGTGCGGTACCGTGCACCCTCAGGTGTGAGCTAGCAGAAGAGAGGACATTCAGACTACCCCCTGGACATGAGAGGTGGTTCACTGAGGTATGTTGCAGAGTTTGTGTGACTGTTGTCACTGTGTGTCAGTTACAAGTAAGATGTGCATATCATATGACACAAGTCAGTGCAGAGTTCCTCTATTATGTGGTGCCTCATATTAGTTCCCCTGCTCTAATTATCAGACACAGTTGAACCTGATGTCTAATGTGACTGGATGTATTCCATTATGTGTAAGGGAGTGAGTGCAGTGGAAGGCAGCAACAAGGGGGACAGTCCCCAGGAGAAACTGGTGGGTCTTTAGTGTGTTGTACTGTACTTGAGGAACCATAAGTAACCGTGCTACATTAAAGACACCTGCTATAGTGTAATAATCAGCATCTTTCGTGATCCAGAACATGAGCTTGGCCCGCAGTGAGTAATCAGGAAGAGGGTGTGGTCATGCACATGTGCAAATTTTCTTTCAAGTGTCACCAACGTACATGTACAGGATTCAGTATGTTCCAGGGACAGAGAGAGAGAGAGAGAGAGAGAGAGAGAGAGAGAGAGAGAGAGAGAGAAGAGAGAGAGAGAGAGAGAGAGAGAGTGTGTGTGTGTGTGTGTGTGTGTGTGTGTGTGTGAAAGAGAGAGAGGGAGAGAGAGAGAGAGTGTGTGTGTGCGCTGCGCGTGCATGTATATATGTAGTGCATTTAAATTTGTTGCACACTTTATGGCTCTGTCCTCCCTCCCTCCAGCCCTCCCCTCCCCACCCCCTCCCTCCTCCACTTCTGCCACAGGATCAGGGACTGCCCGTCCCAGGACAGGTCAGTAGAGAAGTCAGTAGTGGATGTGTGAGTGTACACATTGTAGCCCTGGTTGTACATCTGGTGGCCATCCCAGTGTGTGATGATAGTATTGTACATGTTTGACTATTGAAACTCCATTGTACTCTGACAAGTACCCATGTAACAACAGTGTAGTAGACTCTGGTGAGAGAGTCTTGTTGCTAGGAGACAGAAGCACATGACAATTGAGAGAGAGTATAGGTATGTTATCTCATCTGTGTACCATCTGACCAAGTTTGTTTAACCCATTGCACCCTGTAGCAGCCAAATGAGCCCGGAGGATACCCATAAGCCATAAGAATTTATATAGGGGGTTTAATATTAGGCGTTAATACTTTGTACATGTTATTCTGCTTCTTTAAGCTGTTTGCAGTAGTAGGTAATGAGTTAACTGGCAGTCACCTTTGACCTTGGCAAATATCCAGTAGGACTTATGTTGATCTCAGTATGCCACACCCACATTAGAGTGAGCACCACTGATCATGAGCGTCCACACTATATAGTGAACTTGTCCTCCCCCCGGCCCCCCTCACTGTTGCTGTGTGTTGGTCACTGGGGTGATGAGTGTGCCATGATGCACAACAGAGAATGTGCTCTATCAGCGTGTGAGGGAATTGGATGGCAATCACTTGTTGTGTACTTCCTGTCAGAGATTGGAGGGAGGTGGTTTGATGGTAGTCATAGCAATCACATGTTGGGGAGGTCCCAGCAAGTGGTGGCAGGTCATGAATAGTATTAGTATCCTGTTCCAACTCCATCCCATCCCTACAAGTATGTACCTGCTACACAATGACATAGTTTGTCCCACGGCCTTGTCCCATGCTCCCTATACCAATGGAGGAGAGGGAGGGAAGAGAAACAGACTGTACGAGTACCGTAGTGTCCCGTTAATATGCCCCCCTATTTTGTATGCTACATCAAGCCCGAAGAGGGGAGGGGGTGTATTTTCGAGTACACAATTAGTCTCGATTATACGCCCCCTCAAAAAGTTTTGCTACATTTATGGCACTGCCAAAGTTCATGTTCACAGTTACAAAAGTACAAACGATCGCCAGTACTGTTCGTGGTCATCATGCGTGCCATGGTCTCCCTACATCGGCGAGAAGAGCTGCCATGGCACTTCAACTCGAGGGCTGTCACGTTTAATTTGGACCCCCCTAAAATTGGTTCCCCCCGGAACTAATTTTTCTGAAATAATTGCCCCCCCCCCCTGAAAAATTTGTTCCCCCCTGGCACAGCCGTCCCGCCAAGGCCCAAAGATTAAATCAGTGCATGTCAGAGGTTGGGAAGGTGCTATATAAAAGATGCTGTTGCCGCAGTGGCAGGCAATCGCCACAATGGTGGACAGAATTGGAACGGAGATCGAGAATGACAGCGAAAAGGCCGAAGTCAAAATGACGAATAGTGCGGGAGACGAGATAGTTGAATACGCCATTCACTATGCCCAAATGGCTCCAACCCACCAAACCTCACAAAGGAGAAGAAGAGAGCTGTCAGGAATTGTGCAGAACTGTTGCTATCATTATTAAAGGTTTTGTCACTGCAATGTTCAAGTACTATAGTGACATCTATAGGGGGTCCATATAGTTGTTGCCGGAAGGGGTCCAAATGTTGCAGTGAAATAAGTTCCGGGGGTCCTTATTTATCAACAAAATTAGTTCCAGGGGTGTGGTCCATATAGTTGTTGGCGGAGGGGGTCCAAATGTTGCAGTGAAATAAGTTCCGGGGGTCCTTATTTATCAACAAAATTAGTTCCAGGGGTGTGGTTCATATAGTTGTTGGCGGAGGTGGTCCAAATGTTGCAGTGAAATAAGTTCCGGGGGTCCTTATTTATCAACAAGATTAGTTCCAGGGGGTGGTCCAAATTTTTCAGGGGGGGTCCAAATTTTGCAGTAAAATATGTTCCGGGGGGTCCGTATTTATCAACAAATTGGTTCCGGGGGGAACCAATTTGGGGGGGTCCATTTTTACCATGACAGGGCCATAACGTTCACGACGCCTTCGCTGTGGCCATCCTCAAGAACAGCAATACTGTCGGTCATGAACCACAGAACATTTCCTGGTATTCCCTGCGGAAGAGTGGCAGCGAGGTGACTTGTACTGTCGGCGTCAACAGTGACTACTCGATCTAGATCTGAGAGACTATCTGCAAAGTTGCGCAAGAGTAGGTTAGATATTCCAGAAGACGCTCACCAGGGAGCGTTATAGCGAGTCAAACTACCCTGTGCAGGAACTTGGGCGAAAAAGAGGGGGAGGGCGTATTTTCGAAGGGGGCGTATTAGCGGGACACTACGGTACATGTATAAACATGCATACTTGATACTTTGACTATTGTTGACTAAAAGTTGTGTCGATCTTATATACTTTCGTGCTAGCCTCGATCATTCCCAGACCACTCCCCCTCCAGCTTTTGTTGCTTGCAATAATACAACTGCACTGTTTGCACCCTTAATTTGTAGTACCAGTATTGACCCTGGTCCCTCTCCCTCCTGCCCCCTACAGAGATGAGCTGGAGTGTGAACTTCACTTCAACAGCTGCCACTCTTAACCCCCCCCCCCCCCCCCCCCCCCCCCCCCCCCCCCCCCCCGGAGCACTAGGGACACCTGCATTATAACCTCTTGATGAGGGTGGGGGCTACATACCCCTGCTGTGGACACAGATGAGGACCAGACCCACTGTCGGAACAAGATTCTATAATCAGCATTGCATATGAGCCAGTTATGACTACTCCCTGGAGACACACTAAAGTTTGGAGTTCTTGTTGTCTGTTAGGAGTTGCTGTCTGTGATGAGTATTTTTTGTACATGTTCCATGACCATGACAGGAAGCAACAAGTTATTTATACTGTAAACCTTGCACTAGTCTCGTTCCAAGACTCGGTCTGGGAACGAGACTAGCCTTGCACATGCGCAGTAATTATAATGGGTGGAACCACGAAAAGAAGTGAGAGCTGAGCTCGAGCTGGGCCGATTTGCGAAGGGAATATCTGAAAGCAGTGCGCCTACATGCAGCTCTGTGAGACCATGTGAGTGTGTAAAACGTCAACTTGTGCACAAGCCCATGCATAATTTTGGCAGAAAAAGCTGTTGGTCTACAAGACTGAAGCATACACATGATACACTATATAGCTAGCCAGTTACTTTAAAATCAAGGGGAGATTATAGACTTTTGTTGTCAAAAAGGAGTTGGGGTACTAGCTCCTGGGAGTGAAACTGGTAGGGACTACTTTCCCTGGGTTTAATAATTAGCTGCCTTGTTTACTTCAGGTAGCATGTACTTTCTTCACCGTGCGCAAAGGGGGAGCCTGGGAACGAGGCTACTACTGCCCTGTGATTGGTATGCACTCCATGGTGCAGGGCGATAAAATGCTCTGCAGAGTATTGGCCACCACTTCTGGTGTCACAGCAGATCTGATTTCCTTGAAAATCCGATCCAGGAAGTGAATTCAATCCAGGATGTAAACAATGCCATAGGGTCCCGCTGCCAACCTCTCAGAAGTAAGGAAGGTGATGTTGCAAATGTACAGCAAAGGCCGTCCCAGACTAAACGTATTTTTGTATTTTTCTCCCTGTGAGAACCACCACGTAGAGTGGCTAACGAGGTGACCCAAATAGCTAATGCTAACCAATACCCCGGGATTGACAGCTTTACATCCCTTCCGAAGGATGAGGTGTAAACTACGTCAGGTCTAATGGTGGGACTCGAACCAGCAACCTTGCAGTTATCAGTCGAATGCTTCAACCACTCGGCCACCATGCAGCCACACCCAATTTTCAATACAGATAAATTCGAGTCCGAGTGGAGAGTAGCCTAAACTTGAAGCATGAGAAGTGTGCTGTGCAATAAGAGTCTTGACTCAAGAGCTGGAACACAGGAAATCACGAGTGCAGTAAGGTCCCAAGTATTACTTTGGTGACCGATGTGGCTTACGTCATTGCTGGAATACATAACTAATTAAATTCCTGAGCAACAAGCCACTCTATGGCCATGTCCCAGACCCTTTCCCTTGGGGTCTGGTCACGCGAGACTAGGGTCAATGCTTGTAGTGTGTGGCTATTGATATCTGTGAGTAATATTTTCAAGATGTGAGATGACTTCAACCAATCAGAGGGCTGCATTGAACATCCAGACAGGATGAGTGGGAGTTTAAATTGCTAGTTATTAGTAGTTAGAGTAGGCGTGGGCGTTGCCCATGCACAGTGTCACAGCAGTGTATGGTGGTGAGCATTGGAACGGGTAGCTTGCTGTGACAGATTGAGGTGAGGATCGATCGAGGTGCCCATGCAATGATGCATGTACTGTCAATCACTGTGAAAGCTGAACTAAGTGTGGACACGGATATTCCAGGTGTGCTGAGCAGTAGCACATGATAGTACAGTGGAACCTCTATAATCAGGACACCATTGGAGGACAATATGAATTCAGGAGTTTCGTCTTTTGTAGAGAGGTTGTCCTCTTTTTAGAGGTCCAAGAAGTATGGGGAAAATAATTATTTGGGAACTCGAGAGAGGTCTATTATGGACAGTCTACTATCAGACGTTTCTGTTGTATGCTTTAGGGCGACTGTATCACACACGCTACATTAGTACTGTTGCCATTGCTATAATTGTTGGCTTGTTTTCATGCAGATCCATTGATTTGGAGTTGAACTGGAGCAGTGACAATGGCAGAGGTTGGTGGTGGCCAGCCATGTGAGCAGTTGAAGTTGACTTGGGAAACACGCAGAGAAGCACCACGTGAGATCACTAGGGGTGCAGCTGTAGCTCATGGCTGTTTGGCCTATTTCTGTTCAGATGGTAGTCATAAGGTGTTTGCATACGACTCAGAGGACAATGACTGGAGTGAACTGCCCAAGTGTCCTCAGAGTAACTTTGGACTGGCAGTTGTCAACAACCTCACAACTGCAGTTGGAGGTTTGTCACGTGGACAGTGTACCAACCGCCTCAGTAGTTTCAGTGGTGGTAACTGGGTGACAGTCTTTCCTCCAATGCGCACCGAGCGATGCTGTCCTGCTGTCATTACTGCACCAAACTACCTCATAGCAGCAGGAGGACTGGGAGTGGGAGGAGCATTCCTGTCCACAGTGGAGGTAATGGACATGAACACTCGAGAGTGGTACACTGCTGCCAGCCTACCAGAACCTGTCTACCGCATGTCAGCCACTGTCTGTGGACGGCGTCTCTACCTCCTGGGAGGGTGGGACAAGAACAACCGCTCAACCCGTGCAGTCTTCGCCTGCACCCTGGACTCCCTCATTCGCTCGTGTCACCCTCCCTCACAGACCCCACCCCACACTAGTGAAGCCAGTGTCTGGCAGCGTGTTGCTGATGTACCAATGAGGTGGTCTACTTGTACCACCTTGAATGGGAGGGTGCTGGCCGTCGGTGGGGTTGATTCACATGGCAATCCCACAGCTGCTGTTCACATGTACAATCCTGACTCGGACTCATGGCTGGTTTTGGGAAACATGCCGACAGCTCGATCCTTGTGCCTGGTGGTGGGACTGAGAGACTGCATCATTGCTGTTGGAGGCTACGGAGGCTACCACACTGTTGAAGTTGGCTACCTGCAGTTATCAGGTGGGTGTTGTATATAGTGTATGACTGTATGTGAACAATACTCTTGTCCAGGGTCATAAATTTGTTTTATTCTTCCATGGGTATTCTTCTGTGCTATGAAGGGGCAGGCCCATATCCCATTGTAGCCCCTCCCATTGTGGTGGGGGGCTATACATTAGAGCTGTGACCTGAGTCATTTCCGAGAACCGGTTAATTATTGACCAACCAATAACTGCTAATCGGTTAACCTGTCACACCCACTTAATTAAAGTAATAGATAGCTGTAGAGATGGACTTCTTTACAGTACTGTTGACTAAAATGCCGCAATTGTTCAAGTGAGCCGAGAGGTTCATGATGTAGGAGAACTACGAGTAGTACAGTGTGAAGGAGCGGAGCTCAAGTTCTTTCTAAGAAGCTTGGTTGTGTGCGAATGAGAGGCAAAGTTGTTAAAAAAATGTGCAATTACATCAGTTCGCAATGATTTTTCGACCTGAAAAGAACAATTTTCAGTGGGGGGGAATTTTCAGCGCGAAAATTTGCATTCAGAAAAGTAGTGAAAAATTAATTCATTTTGGGAATAGCCTCATTCCCAGGCCTACCCCGTTTTTTCTGTTCTTGGGTTAGCGTTGACGGCCAGATGCGGAAGAGCGGCGCAGCGAAAAACGGGGAAGGCCTGGTATTACGTGATTGATGTCAAGTGGACATAGGGGGGATGTGCACCAACCGCAAATAAGTTTAAAACTGGCCGGCGAAGTTGTGTAGATTGTCCGAGTGTCGCAAGTAGCCGCGCAGCATTTGAACTTGAACCGAGCCGACTGGATGATGAACTGCTTCAGGACCTGCTGAAATGACTGAGGGCCCTGCCCCCCTACCTCCACCTCACATCCACTTGATGTCACCATAGATAATAGAACTACGTAGTTCTATTATCTATGATGTCACTCACGTGATGAATGATACCAGGCCTTCCCCATTCTTCGCCACTCTTCCGCATCCATGTATTATTGTCAACGCAAACCGAAGAACAGAAAGAACGGGGTAGGCCTGGAAATGAGGCTATTTAGGGAATTGGTTATCCAAAAATTTAACTGGTGTTTGATAAACCTAAAGCTACAATCTATGAATGTCATTAAGCCAGAAACCAGCTAGCACACACTACCAAATTACATTCTACAACTTAAAGTGGCAACCACACTACTGTTAGCCGCAGTGCTACTTGCTGGTAGTGCAAGCTAGCTTGTTCCAATTAATGCACATGTCACTTGAATGGTATCTTTATCGGCCGGCCGGTACATGTACAATCACTACAATGATGCATGTCAGTACGTGTCCTTCTCCAATTAATACTGCTACCTGTACAGCACACTTGTCAGTTGGATTGCCACTAGCTGTCACATTTCCACAGCAGTATAACCAGTTCTTACGAGTTGGTAACTAAAACATAGCCTCATTCCCAGGCCCCATACGAAAAGGGTTATTTGATGAGGCCTGGGAACGAGGCTGTAACCAAAACATATATGCAACATGCATCCACCATATTAACCAGTATTTCCAGCTGTATACGCGGTATTCCGCTAGCCTGTTCCTATAGTTCCCAGCTTTTTGTTGCACACCGAACACACTCTGACATCAACTCTCCCATCCTGCTAGCTGGGGTGCTCAAATTGGAACATGCAATTAAGCTAGCCCGTGCTTCGAATTCGATCCACACTATCAGGAGTGCATGAGCCGCCGAAGGCGGCTCATGCACTCCTGACACTATGCATACTAACTACACACTATAGTGGGAAATTTTTAGTCTCGGAACCAGACCCTTCGCACGGGGAGGAGGAAGGGTCTGGGCACGTGCCGGCCTACATTCGTACACTCCTGGTACGGTAAAGCTCACTCTTCACAATGATGCCTCATGCTCTGCTTCACCATGTGGGGACTCTGATTGCATCCACAGCTCGTATTCTTACAACTTAGACTAGCAACAGTCGAAGCAAGCAATGGCGGCCATCGGGAAGACAAAAATGTTCACAACTCCTCAACCAAGACAATCAATCAAGCTTCTATATTAATATAAGAGTGTCTGTGGGTGACGGTGGTCATGGTGGTGTAGTCAGATTCTTCGTGCCAGTGGATACTTTTTACTGCTCTACACGGAGTGTATTTGAATATCGTTCGAGGGGCAACCGCACTCCTGGTAGCCGTTGCAACTCCGCGGTTGCCTCGCGGTAGCGCAAGTTAATTATTGCAATTCGTTCCAATTAACGCACATGCCACGTGGCAACCACGCTCAGTCGAACGCTAGCAATGGCGACCAAAGCAAGGGGGTGACACTCCCATTGACGCCGTAGTCAGAGCTGCGACCGGGGTCAAGAAATCTTGACCGTCATTTTTGCTGCTTGACCGCTTGACCGCATCGCAAAAAGACACTTGACTGTTTGACTGCGCTGTATTTCAGCCGTTGACCGCTTGACCGCCGATAGTATACGGAAGAATGCGTAGTGACTGCAGCCTTTCCTTAGTATACGGGGTCAAGATTCGCTGATAAGCCCGGTCGCAGCTCTGACTACAGCACGTATGGGAGTGTCACCCCCTTGCAAAGGGAAGACACGAAACTATAACAGCACTTACAACCTTGCTAGCACGGTGATGTAAGCGTCAGTGAACGACAGCGATTGCGGCTGTGTGGTCAGAATCTTTGTGAGCCCTTCGTATGACTGTACTGGCAGCCAACGTCGAAGAGCACGAACGAGCAATGGCGGCCGACGGCACTACAACAGCGCTTGTAGCTATCTCCACCACCAAGGTGAGTTTCACCACAATTATTGTGTGGTTGTAACACTGCATGATAGTGATCACGACGGTGTAGTCAGAATCTCTGTAGACCTTTCCTGCGTGCTGTGAGGTTTATGTTACATTATTTACATTATTTACGCAGCACAATTTTCTCTATACCAGGAGTGTAACGACTAGTCACGTAGAGCCATATTACACTCCTGGTAGGGGAAAAATTGTGCCGCGTAATTGCACTCCTGGTATAGAGAAAATTGTGCCGCGTAATGTAATGTATATATTCTAATGTATTCTAAATAATTAATAAACGTTTGACTATTTCTGAATGGCCTACAAAGATTCTGACTACACCGTCGTGATCGCTATGATGCAGTGACACAAAATCAAAATAATTGTGCTGAAACTCACTTTGGTGGTAGAGATATGAACGCTTTTGTCTCGCCGTTGGCCGCCATTGCTCGAGCGCTCTCTTCGACTTCCGGTCAGTACCGTTCTTAGGAAAGGCACACGAAGATTCTGACCACACGACCGTGATCGCTGTCGTTCACTGACGCTTACATGCCGAAACTCACCGTGCTGGCTAAGTTGTGAGTGCTGTAATAATGTCTTGTCTTCCTTTTGGTCGCCATTGCTCGCGATCGACTGAGCGTGTTTGCCACGTGGCATGTGCGTTAATTGGAACAAATTGCAGCTTGCGCTCGCGCTACGGCAGGGTTGCAACGCGGCTATGAATGGTACTTGAGACTTGATAGCACTCTATATAATTGATCTTCCCTATATATATCTATCGTGGTACTCACGTGATGTGATAATTGGAACGAACTGTCACACTTAGCTTGTGCTACCGTTTACCCGCGGCTACCAGGAGTGCAGTTGCCCCTCGTTACACTCCTGGTAGGGGGAAAAATTGTGCCGCGTAATTATTACACTCCTGGTAGGGGAAAAATTGTGCCACGTAATTATTACACTCCTGGTAGGGGAAAAATTGTGCCACGTAATTATTACACTCCTGGTAGGGGAAAAATTGTGCCGCGTAATTACACTCCTGGTATAGGAAAAATTGTGCCGCGTAAATAATCTAATTACACTCCTGGTATAGGAAAAATTGTGCCGCGTAATGTAATCTATTCTAATCTAAATAATAAACGTTTGACTACTTCGGAATGGCCTACAAAGATTCAGACTACACCGTCGTGATCGCTATGATGCGGTGACACAAAATCAAAATAATTGTGCTGAAACTCACCTTGGTGGCAGAGATACAAGCGCTTTTGTCATGCCGTCGGCCGCCATTGCTCGATCGCTCTCTTGGACGTTGGTTGCCAGTACAGTCTTATGAAGGCCTCACAAAGATTCTGACCACACAGTCGTGATCGCTATCGTTCACTGACGCTTACATGCCAAAACTCACCGTGCTGGCGAAGTTGTTAGCACTGTAATAAGCTCTTGTCTTACTGTTGGACGCCATTGCTGACTCGACATCGCGATCAACGACTGAGCATGGTCCTCACGTGACATGTGCGTTAATTGGAATGAGCGCGTCCAGGGAGTTGCAACCGGTTGCAACGCGGCTACCAGGAGTGCGGTTGCCCCTCGATAATCTAAATAATTAAATAATCAAACCTCACAGCACGCAGGAAAGGTCTAAAGAGATTCTGACTACACCATCGTGATCGCTATCATGCAGTGACACAACCACACAATAATTGTGGCGAAACTCACCTTGGTGATGGAGATACAATCGGTTTTGTCTTGCCGTCGGCCGCCATTGCTCGATCGTTCTCTTCGACGTTGGTTGCCAGTACAGTCATACGAAGGGCCCACAAAGATTCTGACCACACAGCCGTAATCGCTGTTGCTCACTGACGGTTACATACCGAAACTCACCGTGCTGGCAAGGTTGTAAGTGCTGTTATAATTTCGTGTCTTCCCTTTGGTCGCCATTGCTAGCGTTCGACTGAGCGTGGTTGCCACGTGGCATGTGTGTTAATTGGAACGAATTGCAATAATTAGCTTGCGCTACTGCGAGGCAACCGCAGAGTTGCAACGGCTACCAGGAGTGCGGTTGCCCCTCGATAAATAAATAAATAACCTAATCAAACCTCACAGCACGCAGGAAAGGTCTACAGAGATTCTGACTACACCATCGTGATGGCTATGATGCAGTGACACAACCACATAATAATTGTGCTGAAATTCACCTTGGTGGTGGAGATACAATGGCTTTTGTCGTGCCGTCGGCCGCCATTGCTCGATCGTTCTCTTCGACGTTGGTTGCCAGTACAGTCATACGAAGGGCCCACAAAGATTCTGACCACACAGCTGTAATCGCTGTTGTTCACTGACGCTTACATACCAAAACTCACCGTGCTGGCAAGGTGCTGTTATAATTTCGTGTCTTCCCCTTTGATCGCCATTGCTCGTTCGACTGAGCGTGGTTGCCACGTGGCATGTGCGTTAATAGGAACTAACTGCGCTTGCGCTACGCGTATGTGCGTATACGTCGAGCGAGTCGCAGCTGGTTGCAACGGCTACCAGGAGTGCAGTTCGCCCCTCGATTAATCAAACCTCATAGCTCGCAGGACCTAGGAAAGGTCTACAGAGATTCTGACTACACCGTCGTGATGGCTATCATGCAGTTAGACAAACGTATAATAATTGTGCTGAAACTCACCTTGGTGGTGGAGATACAAGCACTTTTGTCGTTGGTTGCCAGTACAGTCATACAAAGGGCACACAGATTCTGACCACACAGCCGTAATCGCTGTTGTTCACTGACACTTACATACCAAAACTCACCATGCTGGCAAGGTTGTAACTGCTGTCGTGTCTTCCCTTTGGTCGCCATTGCTATATAGCGTTCGACTGAGCGTGGTTGCCATGTGGCATGTGCGTTAATTGGAACTAACGGCGATACTTAGCTTGCGCTACGGCGAGTCGCAGCCGGCGTTGCGCTACCAGGAGTGCGGTTGCCCCTCGACAATGTAAATAAATAATTAAATAATGAACGTTTGACTACTTCGGAATGGCCTACAAAGATTCTGACTACACCGTTGTGATCGCCATGATGCAGTGACACAACCACACAATAATTGTGCTGAAACTCACCTTAGTGGTGGAGATACAAGCGCTTTTGTCTTGTCGTCGTGATCGGCCGCCATTGCTCGATCGCTCTCTTCGACATTGATTGCCAGTACAGCCTTACGAAGGCCCCACAAAAATTCTGACTACACAGCCGTGATCGCTATCGTTCACTGACGCTTACATGCTGAAACTCACCGTGCTGGCTAAGTTGTGAGTGCTGTAATAATGTCTTGTCTTCCTTTTGGTCGCCATTGCTCGCGATCGACTGAGCGTGGTTGCCACGTGGCATGTGTGTTAATTGGAACGAATTGCAATACTTAGCTTGCGCAACGGCGGGTCGCAACCGGGGTGGCAACCGGGGTGGCAACGCGGCTACACTGTATGAAATGGTTTCATTCAATACTTGAGAGCACTCTAAATAATTTCTAATATTAACCTATCGTGGTACTCACGTGATGTGTGATAATTGGAACGAACTGTCACACTTAGCTTGTGCTACCGTTAACCGCGGCTACCAGGAGTGCGGTCGCCCCTCGTTATAGGTACAATAATTGTTGTCATCCATCCTTAATTGGGACAAGCATCAAATTAGTGTATACCGTAGTTGCAGTTAATTTCGCGGTGGGGAAATTTTTGTGGTATTCGCGGATGAAGTAAGACCGCGAATATTAAACGCGCGAAATATTTTTCTACAGCTAGGTATGACAGCTACTGTCCTTCGTGTTCCTGGGTTTATGCTCACACAGTAGCTCAGTTGCTTCGCTGTAGACGTGATAGCCACGCATACACAGCTCGATCGCTAACTCGTCCTCCATCAGCGCAATCACACGTGTCAATAGTAAGTTGTTACGAGCGAGCGGAAATATATTTTTTTCGTAATCAGTGAAAATTTCCCTCCGCGAAATATTTGTGTATCACATGAGTGGCTAGACCGCGAAATTTTTGCCACGCGAAATAATCGGCAACTACGGTACATAGTCATGGTCCATAGCTATATATATATACTGCTATTTCAAACGCATAATTATGCACATTGTGATCTAATATTTTCGAGCACCCAAAGCATGTTCATGCTCATGGAATATGGATCCTCAAAGTAGCGCCTTCGAACAGCGTACATGTAGGTTGCATAAGATCAGAAAGTTGGTTTCCGTACATTATCTGGATGTCATGTGTAAATCGGTAGTCAATATCCTAGAAACATACGCATATCCCCTCCCTCCTTCATTCTCCACTCCCCTCTCACTGACCACTCCCCCTCTTTTCTCACTGTCTTCCATCTCACCTTCTCCTCTCACTGACCCTTCCCTCTCCCCCTCTCCTCTCACCATCCCTTCCCTCTCCCCCTCTCCTCTCACCGACCCACCTTTCTTCCCATCCCCTCCTGCTCCCGCTTCCACTCTCCTCCCCCATCCTCCCTCCCTCTCCTTCCATGCACCTTCCCCCCACCTCCCAACTCTCAGATGAGGGACACTTGGCTGCCCTTGAGCTGGCCATGAGGCAGAAAGGATCACTAAACAAAACCATCATGCAGTGTGTCTTTGTCGGCCCTCCCCGCTCGGGCAAGAGCTCCTTGATGAAACGTATTGTGGGTGAACGCCCCACCCGCTCCTCCCCCAGCACTGGGGTAGCTGACAAGGTGGTGCAAGTTGAAATTGTGAGATCGTCGACAGCAGCTGCAAGTGTGTCAGGCTCAACGTGGGTCAAACTCAGCCATGATGACGAGGCTGTCACGGTCGTCATGGACACATCTCAGAATCATTCAGGTCAGGCAGCTCACAGTGAAACACATTCACAGACTTCAGTAGCTGTAGCACCTGTGAATCAGACTGAGCTTACCACCACAACACTAGTCAGTAGTGTACAAGAGCACAGAAACCAACCACAGCCACACCAGTCTCCCAGTCCAGCCACAGCTAGCATACAGCCACACCTTCCCTCTCCTAATAGCACCAGTACCGCTGACCTCAAGCCCTCACTTGATCTCTGCAGAAATGCTCTCCAAAGAAATCCAGGCTATGCTTCCCAGGAACGAGGGTGGATGGTCTACCTCACGGACACGGGAGGTCAGATTGAATTCCAGGAGCTCCTTCCTCTCTTAGTCTCAGGTCCGTCAGTGTTCTTCCTGGTCTTCCGATTGGACCATGACCTCAACAAGCGATTCATGGTGGAGTACGTCCGCTCCACTGGGGCAATGTCAGAGCCCTACCAGTCCAACTTCACAGTGAAGGAGGCCCTCCTCCAGTCCCTCGCCAGCATTGCCTCCATGGGGTCATACGTCAACAGGAGGGAGCAAGTCCCACTGAGATCCAAGGTGTTCTTTGTGGGAACACACAAGGATAAGGTTTCTCAGAAGCGAATCAATCGCATCGATTGCTGCCTCCAGCAAATAGTGAGATCCACAGGTCTGTATCGAGAAGGCATAATCCAATTTGCCTCTGAGTCCCGAATGCTACTGGCAGTCAACAACCTGTCCTGTGATAATTCTGATGTTCAGTTGGTTCGAGCAGCTGTGGAGCGAGTGGGCAGCCAGGGTGATTTCAAGATCAGGGCCCCCCCTTCCTGGATGATTTTCAGCCTGACCATTCGACAAGAGAAAGATCGTGTTCTCAGCTATGAGCAGTGCTTCGAGATAGCCAGGCAGTGTGGCATTGAGACACAAGAAGAGCTGAACGAAGCTCTGTGGTTCCTCCACACCAAGGTAGGTCTGATTCGGTACTTCCAGGGAGAGGGTCTGGAAGATCTCCAGAAGATTGTGATCACAGACCCACAGGTACTGTTCGACATGAATACTGATCTTGTGGTGGAGACTTTCACTTTCGACAAAGTTGACCCAGCCATTCAAGAATACTTCAAGAGGAAGGGTATCTTCCCCTTCAGCACCTTCGAGAGGATCAGTGGGAGCTCAGAGCAGCTCCTGACTCCGTCCCGGCTGGTGAAGATCCTGGAACACCTCCTCATCATTGCCCCACTGGAGGAGGAGGAGGAGGATGGGGAGAGGAGATACTTCATGCCATGCGTACTGGCACACACCATGCCACCAGAGCCAGCTACCTCATGGTTTACGCGAGCTTTTAGAGCAATAAGAGCATTTTTTGCACCATCATGTCCCTCACTCCTCATTGGCTTCAGATGTGGCTACTGCCCCAAGGGTCTCTTCGCGGCCCTGGTGGTGTACCTCCTGGCTAACACAAAGTCTGATTTCCAGTGGAGGCTCCAGAGAGACAGAATCTTTAGAGATCAGATCTCATTTTTGGTAGGCCCCTACGACACAGTTACGATAACTGTACAGCCAAAGTTCCTGGAGATAACTTGCACCCCCACACCATCCGAGTCGACTCACAATCGCCACTTCCCCCCAGCCACGACATGTGGGGAAGTACGACGTTACATTGCGAGAGGCATTTGTGAGGTCACCTCAGCCCTGCACTACACGAGAGACGCTGCCCACTATCTCGCATTCTACTGTCCCGGTGACCATCAAGGTCCAGACCCAAGGGAACCTCACCCGGCCGAGATCAACTTCCATGGTGGGGTACCGTGCACTCTCAGGTGTGAGCTAGCAGAAGAGAGGACATTTAGACTACCCCCGGGACATGAGAGGTGGTTCACTGAGGTACAATGTACGCAGTAGAGTTTGTATGACTGTTGTCTCTGTGTGTCAGTTGTAAGTAAGGTGTGCAGTACGTTGGGATATCATGTGACATGACTCAGTGCCGAGTTCCTCTATACTGAGTAGAGAGGAACTGGGCACTGAGTCATGTGGTGCCTCATTATTAGTCATGTGGTGCCTCATTATTAGGTTCCCTGCTCTAGTTATCAGACACAGTTTATAAATATTGGATGTATCCCATTCTATGTGTAGGGGAGTGAGTGCAGTGGAAGGCAGCAACAAGGGGGACAGTCCCCAGGAGAAACTGGTGGGTCTTTAGTGTGTTGTACTGTGGAGCAAGAACACAATCCTGGCCCATTGTGAATAATTAGGGAGAGGACTTGCAAATTTTCCCTAAAGTGTGACCATGCAACCTCTCTCTCTCTCTGATAGTTTAGTATGGTCCTTGGAGTGAGGCTCTGAGAACATGAGCTCATCTCGTGTGTATGTGTGTGTGTCTATAGCCTCTTCTGAGTCTGTTCGAGGCTGTTCCAGTTCCAGTTGTTGTTTGCTTGCAGCTAGTACAACACCTCAAGAATACTAGTGTTTGTGTGGGATTTTTTTCTAGGTCTCAGCAGTTGTTGCTGTGTAAACTCAAATGCTGTAGTATGTGTATGTGTGCACACGTGCATGTGCCATATACTTTATGCTTCTGTCTTCCCTTCAGTCCTCCCCACCCCACCCCCTCCCTCCTCCATTACTGCCACAGGATCAGAGACTACCTGTCCCAGGAGAGGTTAGTAGAGAGCCCCTGTTGTACAACAGTGTAGTAGAATCGGGTGAGAGAGTCTTGTTGCTAGGAGACAGAAGCACATGACTATTGAGGGTAACATGTTATCTCATCTGTGTGACCACCTGACCACATTGTTGAACTATAGCAGCCACGTTTGACTTTGGCTAATGTCCAGCAAGACTTATATTTATCTCAGTATGCCACACCCATATCCATAGTATATGGTCACAACTCGGTTACAATCCCAGTCACAGCCTAAAAGCACTCACTGGAGTGAGCATCCATTGAAAAGACACTAGACATTATCCCTCCAGACCATTTGATCTGCACAGTGACGAGTACGTTGTATGGTAGTACAATACGTGCATGCACTAGCATGCATTAGCTTAGCCTCATACCCAGGCCTTCAAATCGCGGGGGGAAGGCCTGGTATACACTGTTCGCGCATGCGTTTAATTTAAATGTAAATATTACATCAATTTTAATTGTGACGTTTGCAAATAGGTTGGGCTTAACCGATGACGTTTGCGTAAACACACCCGGCCGGCCGCGTACGCGTGCATGAGAGCGATCAAAGGGCTCACAAGCAGCACACCACAGCTCTTTCCACTGTCTACAAGTCCCTTCTTGTAGCTAGTCCATGAGGAAAGGGAGCGCTTGGTAGCACAGGCTCTTGCCATAGCCAGTAGGTAGCTAGCCACACGAACACATTGCTGCCTTCGTACACAGCTCTCATGGAGGAGCGCTGCTCTTCTTTCACAGTCATCCGTGTCATTTTCAGCCTTCGCAAAGCATAGGAAAGAGCCTCAGAGAGACTACTACCACCGGAACTTTTGCACGCCATGATTGCTACTCGTCGTTCATTGCGGTTCTTCTAGGAATGTAAACGTAGACGTCATTTGACGTCATTGTTTCACGGAAGAATACCGAGATATCCTATTTTCCAAGATTTTGGGGGAAATTAAGCGCATGCGCAAACAGTGTATACCAGGCCTTCCCCCACGATTTGAAGGCCTGGGTACGAGGCTAGCATTAGCTGTGTGGTCACAGAGAACTGGAAGAAGTCTGCCTCATTCCCAGTCCTGGTGGTGATAGCCTGGGAATGAGAGCAGTGCATGCATCAATGAGTGAACTCTGTGATACTATCCCACTCACAGGAGACCAGCCCACACTGATGGAGCTAATCAGGTTCCGGGGAAGAGAAAGACGCATCAATATCCCCCAGCAGATCGGCTCCAACTTCATGAACTTTGGGATACTCCTTCTGGAAGATGAGAATGGTGCCAGAATCCAGTCCATCATTCACGAGTGCAGAGACAATCCCGAGCACATCACTACAAAAGTCCTGCAAGAGTGGATCGCTGGTCGAGGCAAGCTCCCGGTTTCCTGGGACAAACTGATCGAAGTGCTACGAGATATTGACCTTTGTACCCTCGCTGATGACATTGCAGCTGTGAAATGATCATCTCCTCCCAGGAACAGGTAGGTCAGTCCTGGGAAGTGATAGCCTTGTTCCCAGAGCATTCCCAGCCAGCGTTTGTCACTGGCAACACACGAGAAATACTTTCAGACCCTCTCCACTGACTTTTCATACTGCAAGCTACACCAGCTGAGTGGGAATGAGGCTCCAATAAAACGTTTGCATGTGTGTGGGTGTGTGGGTGTGTGTGCATGTGTGAGTGAGTGTGTGTGTGTGGGTGTGTGTGCATGTGTGCGTGT
Organism: Axinella damicornis; assembly: GCA_963931865.1. Taxonomy (NCBI): domain Eukaryota; kingdom Metazoa; phylum Porifera; class Demospongiae; order Axinellida; family Axinellidae; genus Axinella; species Axinella damicornis. The sequence continues at coordinate 17,757,006 of OZ007506.1, forward strand.
GTGTGGGTGTGTGTGCATGTGTGCGTGTGTGTGTGTGTGTGTGTAGCCTCTTCCGAGGCTCTTCCAATTCCAGTTGTTTGCTTGCAGTACAACAAAATTTTAGCCTCATTCCCAGGCCTTCACCCTGGGGTGAGAAGGCCTGGGAATGAGGCTAACAGAATATCACTTCTGGACCTGATAATTATATTGATGGCATATATAATGTGATTGCCCATTGTGTGTATAGGGGAGTGAGTGCAGTGGAAGGCAGCAACAAGGGAGACTGTCCCCAGGAGGAACTGGTGGGTCTTTAGTGTGTTGTACTGAGGAGCAAGAGAGGGTGTGGTCACATTTGCAAGTCCTTACTGAGCTGTGATTACATCCAGGCCTTCTTACCCCAGCATTTGTCACTTGTAGCACTACTAGTCTCCGAACTCTGCGCATAAATTATTATTGTTGCTCTTTCATTAATTGCAATTGTAACCATGGCTATATGTATTTAGTCATTTTTTTGTAAATTTCAAGCTGACCTACTTACATGTACGTCTATAATCAGTTGTTTAATAATCATAATGTTTCGTGTAACTTTACTGCTTACTATAAAACAAGGTCATTTACAAGCAAAGGCCCTATAACTGAAATTCTCTCCATGGGATATATAACAGCACATGGTCTCCATGTACCCCCCCCCCCCCCCCCCCAAAAAAAAAAATATATATATATAATATTATGTATAATGTATATACAGGTATGATTGCTGGCCCATGATAATTATGTACAATGTATGCATTATACACTGTACGTACATCGATCATCAGTCTAACTATGGTATTAAAAACCTATAGTATAGCTTAAATTTGGGCAAGGACATCCAACAACAGTATAGATTTCGAAGCGGCAGCAGAGTTATAAGATTCCAGGTAATATGAATACATTGTACATCGGGGGGGGGGGGGGGGGGGGGGGAGGGAGGGAGGGTAAAAGTGTAGACAGGACGCAGTAAGTAACAATTATTGTATTTTATTGTAGAAATACTTAACAATGTGGTAAAATGTCACATGTCTTCAACACTCCACATATATGCTTCGTCCGCTACTGCCTTGCGGTTCGACTCCCTTGAGAACCATGACTTCTCAAATCCATTTGAGCGATTCACCCCATCCCAGCGGTAACCCGGGCGGAGACCGAACCGATTGAGGGGAAAGGATCCCTTGTATGTGGGCTTCTCTATGTGTGTGAGGGTGTGGGTGGGTGGGTGTGTGTGCAAATGTGTGGAGGTGGTGATGAGTGTTCAACTCACACAGAGCTAAATATTATATGCTCATGAAGCAAATTGGAAATGTCAAGTCCATGTTGTGCTGCATGAATAATTATTGCAGTGTAAAATTTCTCGGTGGCAGCAAAAGTGCACATAGTACAGTGTTGGAAAAACTGCATTAGCTTCGTTCCCAGACCTACTGTCCAGGTTGGCTCACATTATAAATTGCAATCGGACATTGGACACTCCACTTATGATATCATACCCAACCACATTCATGCATGCACACGAGTGTCAAGGATACAGGCTCGTACCCAGGCGTTCTCACCCCAGTGTCAGTACTCACATGGGGGAAGTCCCGGTAAAACTGGTCACATGCAGTAACATATTGGCTGGACATGTGGAGTGGCACATTCCTTCCGTACAGCTGTGGGACAGCTGTTAGCGTACAGTCGCCAAAACTGCCTGAGATCAACTGCTCAGTCGCTTGAGGCTGCAATCGGTAGCGCACTCACGTACTTGTGATTTTTCTGGGAATGTACCACTCTCCCCACATCCACCCAACGTCCAGGTACGTCACTACACGTGATGAATTTTACCACACATTAGTACTGCAAGCGACAGACGCTGGGTGAAAACACCTGGATATGAGGCTAGCATTCATGCAGGCTGGATACCAAATTGACATGCAAGCTTAAACTTGCCCAGTATGGTACCGAATTATGGTATTCCACTCCATTGCCATGGTGATCATTCATCCACGTACAGTGTTTTGCAGCATTCTTGCAATATCCGGTCAGCAGAGTATCAGCAGTGTGAGGCAATCAGGGAACAGAATTCAAACTGTGATTAGTTTAGACGGTTGGCACTGTTGTAACTGGATGTTGCAAGATCGCTGAAAATCACTGTAGATTAGTCCCAACTTTATACCAAGGCCTTATCCTTGTTCCTAACCATTAGACATGCAAATCCTCCAGATGATACCTTTCTTGGGTTTTCCCCTTCTCTCTGGATGAAGTGAAGACTTTTTCCTCATGAAGGCCAGCATCGGGTCTCCGTCCCTCTCTCTCTCTCTCAGCATCTTCTCCAGGTCTTCATCATCCGCATACCGAGCCAGGGGCTTTGACATTTCATATAGCTCATCTGCCACCTTGTCCTGTGCTATCTTGCCCTGCGCAACGCTGAAGGATGGAGAGCACAGAATGTTAAGAGTCATTATAGTGCTGCTTCACACTTACGCAGGTGTTCCACGCAATTTAGGAATTTGCGCATTCTCAATGCATGCCAATCTTGGGATTGTGCAAATGTCTTGCACAATCTCAGGATTGCGAACTTCATGAATCATATAAGAGCTTCGTCTTCCCATTGGCTGCCATTGCTCTAGCCTCATTCCCAGGCCAAGTGCCTGGGAACTGCTCGCGCTCGTTGCTGTCCTTGGCAGAATGGCAGTACGGCTCTCATGGAAGACTGACAAAAATTCGGACCAAGGAAACAGGCTACTAAAAAATGGCTTTTCAATATAAATGGGGATGCTCCTCATTATTGCCCATCTGTGTGGCTAATAACTCGTAACCAGAACTATGGTGGGGGCCGTAATGATTGTGCTTTGCAGTCAGTCCAAATGTCTATGAAAAGTCTATGCCAATAGTCGTCAGCCCAATTAGCCAACTCACTCACCCTCTCCCCCACTCCATGAACGTTGCATCTTCCTCCATCTTCTTCCTCTCTTCCTCCCTCCTCTTCACCTTCTCCAGTTTCGGATCAATCCTCCTGCCCGCTTTGTCACGATACACAGTCTCAGCATGCTTCCCCGACACACCAGAGTCTAGAGTTTGATAAAACTGTTCCTGCCTTTCCCTAGCAAGCGAATTTTCTTGTTTCAATACTTGCGCATTCTGCAAACCAGCCTTCACTCCTGATGCCATCCTGACCCCTCCCTCAGATTCAACGGGTTTCACCTTTGCTCTTCTTCTGGGAGGTGAGAGGTCAGCCAGGGAGGAGGTGTGATCATGTCTGCCTTTTCGAGGTGGGCTGATATCTGGAGAGTCATGCCTTCCCTTTCTGGGTGGGCTGAGAGTTTCGTCATCCAGTGAGTCATGTCTCCTCCTGCTCCTCTTCAGAGGGGGGCTCAAGTCTGGTGATGGCTGCTGTCTAGTCCTTCTCAGTGGAGATGAATCAACCCTATCCCTTCTAGGTGGGCTAACGTCGGGAGAACTATCATGTCTTCTTCTACTTCTAACAGGTCTACTGCCAGCTGGGGAACCATATCTAGCATTGGCACCAGTCTGTTTTCTTGGTGGACTCAAGTCTGGCAAGTGATCCCACCTTGACTTCCTGGGAGGATCGGCATCCGGTGAGTCATGTCTCCCAGGTTTTCTTGGCGGACTTATGTCATCACTGTGGGGAGAAGTACGTCGATCCCACCTTGACTTCCTTGGGGGATTGGCATCTTGCTTTCTTGCAGGAGGACTGTCGTCAGATGTCCGGTGCGTTCTTATCTCCCTTCTTGGTGGACGTAAGTCTGATGCTGAGTCACGTACTCTTCTTGGAGGGCTCAAATCCGTACCAGCTACCTCACCTATCCTTCTAGAAGTAGATCTTCTAGGGGGACTTAAGTCTGATGTGTCGTGAAAGGAGGGCTCTTCCGGATCAGATGCTGTAACCAATGGTTGCCACTTTGTGGGAAGAGTTTCATCACGAAACTCGGCAACAACTGGTGCCTCATCTGGGTCGTCTTCCTCAACGTCGGAGTCCCCTGTGTGTTTTGGAGCAACTGCTCTCCAGTCAACGTCATCGTCAAGGATAGCAAAGTTGGAATGCTTCTTTAGCACCTTTTTTTTCTTCTTTCTAGCTTTCTTCTTAGCCTCTACGTCCCCACTGTCATCTTTGGAGAGATATTTCTTCAAGTATTCCGCTTTTGAAGTCATCTTGAATCTTCACTGTTTCACTCACAAATTATAGTTATTCTAATAATTGCGCATCATGTCACTTATTCAGTTATTGGTACATTGTGTGTGGGCGTTGCTCTGTTCCGTGAGCCCCACCTACTAGTATAGTACTACATGTACGCGAGCTCAAGCGCGCTAGCGCGTAGCGCGATGAGCAGACGTTCAATAGCGTCTCACCCGCGAGGCGATCTCGAGACTGTCACAGTCCAAAATACCCCATATAATATGTAGCTAAGTCTTTGACGGCTCATATCAGCACCAGCAGATCATTTCCGTGCTGCTTGGCGCTTCCTTCACTGGTAGACCCGGTACGTGTACGGGGTAACTTAGGTGTATAGGTATGCACTAGTCTAGCTAGCTGGGGAGACCGTACCGCGCCGTGGAACGAGACGCGAACGAGGATCGATCGGACTTAGCGCGCGGCGCGTTGCCATGGAACTGCACTGCACTGTAGCTAGCTGTAGCCTAGCGCGCGTAGTGTTTGCATAGCGCTCAGCGCTAAAGTTCTGAACAGATAGAGTGTCAGGCATGCCGGCTCTTGAGGCATTTGGGAGGAAATGGAGGGTTGGTAGCGATGACTTTGTGTTTCCCTACGCAGGCTCCATCCTAACGCGATTCATATGGTAAGCACTCCGAGTGTGTTGAATTGGCTATATAGCTAGCTACAGGACATTCACATTAGGTAGTGGATTATCCACAGTCTATTAATGTGAATGTCCTACAGCTAGCTATTAGCTATGTGTGTTCCTGGCTCATGATTGTCACTGTTGCCTTATGATAGAATTTTGTTAGTTAGATCGGCGAATTTAGAGTGACTTGTAATTGTGGTGTCACCACTGAGTTACTAAAGTTTGACGGCATCAATGGCCCAATTTGATATTGTCATTCTGCAATAACTGGTAACTTCAGCGTTCTCAATTTGGCAAGAGGAGAGAACTCAATTTGGCAAGAGGAGAGAAAAATAAACTGAAACTTAGAACCTGTGGCTATATCCGCGCCTGGGTTCAAGGCTAATGCAAGGGTATATGTATCATGGATGTAATCATATATATTTACCTCCCTTTACTGTTTCCCTTTGTGCAGGTTTGCTTTATTTGGCTATGTAATCCTCACTTACAATGGAGAATACTCCTGCGATGATGAGAGAATCCTCAAGATTTACCTTTTTGTACTTACGGGACTACATATCTGCATGTGTCTCATAGAGGTGGCTGTTGTGGTGATCAGTGCACGGGGATCCATTGCCAATCCCGAACCTCGTAAAAGGCTACACATTGCACTCTATGTCCAGATGGGCTTCTTTGTGGTAGAGTTTGCATGGGATATTGTTGGTGTTGTTTGGGCATTTGATTCTTCAATCGACTGTCACAGATCTCACTCTGTACTGATCTTTACAAGGACAGTCCTCATATGGAATCTCACCTCGTCCCTCTTGATCGCACTGTACATGGTGATGCGTATTGGCTTTTGTCGCCTGACCTGCTGCTCCCCTCCCAAGAAACTGAGATATGAGAATCTTGCACCTTCAACAAGCTTTGGAGGAAGGAGGCTCTCTGCCCTAAGCAGTGGAGGACTTGTGCAGCACCACAGACAGAGGAGATGGCAGTGGAAGATGCAGTGGCTTTGTGGATGCCTGACTCTCAGGGAGAACCAACAAGGGATCTTCAACCAAGTTTCGGCTAGTTTGGCCGATGCATTTACTCATTTCAGAGGATACGTACCCTCTGATATTGTAGCTGGTATGGCCCTCTTTGCTATGGAGCAAAGCGAATCAAAGGTACGTATGCATGCGTTGAGTGCTTTGCTGTCTACAAATGCAGCGGATTGAGCTATTAGGAATACTGATCACTATTCAGCTAATAATATCGATGTACTAAATTCAGAATGACAAGTCGGTATGAATGCAAGCATGGTGTATGTGAGATCTCACTGCATGACTGTAGGAAATGCATGACTGTATAAAACTCCTAAACCTATGGCTTGTCCTTGTATTTCACAGATTTATATAGAAATATGTCCATCCGTGAGTTTGCACATATTTCCTCCCTTTCAGGATGGCCACTTATAAAAGGGAACACGTTCATATAAATTAGTAGTGTTTGTGCCATGCATACTGCAGTATACCCAGTTGTGGTTACCTGCAGAACGCTGACTGGGAAGACACAGATGTGAGTGAAAGGCGAAAGCGCATGGATTTTGACAGCAAGGTATAATTATGCAGATTTATGGCGACCACAATTGGATTGCTGAATCTTATCTGCAACCCACTGTATATGTATCTTAGGCTGTTTGCAAGCATTTCAACAAGGTGGTACACTACATGAAGTTTGCAGCTGGAAGCTACGGCTGGCGTGGCTACCTTTTTAACAAGGGAATTGTCCCCAGACTCTGCAAGCTAATGTGCAGTGAGAGGTAAGTGGATATACCGCAACCTCCCACTAATATGATAATTGTAGGGGTGCACATGCGCTGTTATTCTGGGAAATCCGATTCGAAAATATGCCCACCCACTCACTGCACGTGCAAAGTGTTTAGCCTCGTTCCCAGGCCTCCACCACAGCTTTGCAAGCGACAAAAGCTGTGGTGGAGGCCTGGGAACGAGGCTACAAAGTGCTTTAGAGTCTGTACAAGTGCCCCTGAGTTTTCGTAGTTTCCAGTGACACATTCATTTTCGTTTGAGTAGTTGCAGAAACAAGTTACTAGCCCCATTCCCAGGCCATTCACACAATGACCTGGGAATGGGGCTATACAACTGCACAAAAGTCAACCGTTCATACAACATGCAGTTGCTGCCAAAAGCAAACAAGGAAGGGAGACTTGGAGGAAGGTGAGGTGGAGGAGAGTGAAGAGCAGCTGCCAGTCCAAGGAGGCAAGAGTGGGTGGGACACCAAGGCACTGAAGCATGCTGTTGGGCTGAAAGATGAAGATCTTGTTTACGTCTCCTTCACCAGTGAGGTATAGCTATGCAAAATAGCATACACACTGCCTAACTGTGATATGTATACAGATCGATTAATACGTACATCCTTCGTATACACCTCATGGAATGCATTGGTGCAAAGCGCAAACAAGAAAGTTTCTTTCCAGCCATGAAATATTTCTACCCATATGACACATGTACAGATCCATATACACGGGAAACTTGCAAAATGTGCGTGCACTCAATCTGTTTGTATGCATGCATGCAGGATTCTTCTAACAAGTAATCTGCATACTATGCCTGTTGTATCTATGCATGCAAACGTACACACAGGTATTCTGTCCGGCATTCTATGTGGCCTACGATCACCAGGAAAAGGCAATTGTGGTGGCCATCAGGGGATCAATGGCAGTGCAGGTTGTGCTTTCTTAATTATCAATATGTACCAGTATTATAGCTGAAGGATTGCAGAGTAAAAGTAATGCACACAGCTATCATTCCTATTGTTCTGGACTGACTTTCCACAAATGAAGAAAACGTGTACACAGGGGTTGGAAAAGTTTAGTAAGCTACACCACTGCCATGCTGTGCATGTAGAAATTTAGTGTACTGCAACCGAATTGGTGTATTTAACTGTTTACCAACCATGTATTATATATCAAAAGCATGTAACAACCTTCCATATAAATTCCTATGAGCTTATACGAGACCATGACGGCAAAGCCCGTCACTGGCTGGTTTAAGGGTGAATTTGAATGCAAATCTCCTCACATGTAGGATGCCCTCACTGATCTAAGTGCTGAGCCTGGCATTCTGTGCACATCTGAGTCTGGAGACATCCTTGCACACAAGGTCAGAACCTATGGGCCAATCCTTGTCCATCTCATCTGTTTGATGGTTTGTATACATGCATGGTACACAAAGCTAGAGTGTAAGAAGTTTGGATGAGTAAGGGATAGCAGACAGTCTGCTCCTATAATTATTCTGAAAACTATACGTATACACTGTATCATTGATCCTCATGATCAGTCAGTGGCACTGTGGCACTTAAGGTCTAAAGGGAGTGATAATATGCTTCATTCCCATGCATGTTTACCAACCAGTCTCTTTAAGCACATTAATTTTGTACAATGCACGAGAATTTTTTCATGTGTTGTCAGTGGTTTATCGATATCCATAGGATAATTTAATTGAGCATGAGGTTTAATTGAAAGGCCTGCTCATGTATTTTACTAAGTTGCTGCATATGTAGCTGCAATTATACTGTTTGCAGTTGCACTAGCAGCTGCTGAGCTTGATGCAACCAACCACACTAGCTGATAAACCCCAAGAGCCATCACATACAGTGTGCTAATCTTCCATGCACACACAGGGCATGATGAGCAGTGCTCATGCAGTGCAAATCAAACTGGAGAGTGGCAGGATTCTGGAGAAGGCATTTGCTGAGTACCCAGTGAGAGCTGATGTGACACTATGCACATAATACTATTCTTTGACACCATGGAGGGAGAACGAGAGCTGGGGGGGGGGGGGGGGGGGGGGGGGGGGGGGGGGGGATAGGAAAGGGGAGGGGGGAGGAATTAAGAGAAGGGTTAGAGTTTATTTTCACTAGCTACATTCATGGTCAGTAGTGGCAACATAATCTTAGCAGCTCAGATTCATATATACATGAGACTACTAATGCAAGAATAAAACGTTCTTCACTATCAATGATTGCTTCACCCTCAGAATTATCGGCTGGTGCTGACAGGCCACTCCCTGGGAGCTGGGGTGGCCAGTCTCCTGGCCATCTTGCTCAAACCGATGCACCTCAAACTGCAGTGCTATGCCTACTCACCACCTGGCTGTGCCATCAGGTATAGCATTTGCATTGGTTCTGCAGTCTACTAAGGCAAGGACATGCTTTGTTCTAGTGTATCATCTTCACCTAGCTAGTAAGTGTCTGACTCCTAATCCGCCACCTATAGTATTCAAGTTGAGTCCAGCTGCATGTCTTGTCTTGGCCCTCTGCAGTATGTCAGCCATACCACATACCAGGTCCTTCATCACCAGTGTGGTGGTCGGCAATGACTTCCTTGCAAGGTGTGTACTAGGCAAAGTACACCTGTGATATTAATTTTCCTTCCTGCTCACATTTATACACATAATTATGCATCGGAAGCAACATGTTACAATAGAATCCTGCTACAGGAATGAGGCAGAAATCTACTGAGATTAGCCATGCAAATTGGGATCCAATTGTAGCCTTGCTCCCAGGCCTTCGCCGTTTTTGCATACTGTAAAGCGATCAAAAACGGAAGGTGTAGAAGGCTTGGGAATGAGGCTAATCCAATTGTGCATATCATGTATCACTGTACCATGATGACCTTTGAACTGTTTCTTCTGTACTTTGCTCTGCGCAGGCTGAGTTTCCAGAGCTTTGAGACTTTTAGTAACAGAGTTCTCCACTGTATCCAGACCAGTCATCTTCCTAAGGTAATGCACGATATAGTGCGACAACATTTTGCCTTGTTGAGAAGGTTCAGAGCCTGGAGGGCTTGAGCTCTGAGACTGGATCGGGCAAAATCTTCCAACAAGGGTGTTCTATAGCCTCGTTCCCAGGCCCGCGCACCGCTTTCTGGTTGCACAAAAGAACTGCAAGTGAGACAAAAAGCTAGGCCTGGGAACGAGGCTAGGTGTTCTAAATCCATTTACTTTGTAGTTTCTGTTCTTTGTTTTTCCCTCCTTGTATTAAATTTATCTAGTATTCGCTTGTTTTGGTCTTGTAAGAATTTCTGTTTGAAGTAAACTTATCTAACACTACATTAAATAACACCATGACTTCGTTTTCTCTTGCAGTATCGAATCTTCCTTGCCAGTTTCCTGTGCTGGCTTGGTATCTGCAGACCCCGGATGAGGGGCGGAGGGAGACGGCTCTCTGTCACTGAGCTAGCCATACAGAGGGAGCCACTCCTCAACAGTGGGTTTGAGGCCAACTATGAAGAGGAGGAGGTGTGTAGTGCTTGTATGTACAACATGTGCACTAGCATGGTATACCTCAGAGCAGTGCGTTTTGTCGAGATTTGGGAAAATGCTTGTGTTGGAGGGAGTATATGGGTTAATTAACACTTGTCTGTTTTTGGGGGGAGGAAACACACTAGCTACTATGGGGGGAGGGGGGGGGGGGGGGGGGGGGGGGGGGGGGGGACACACTAGCTACTATGGGGGGAGGGGGGGGGGGGGGGGGGGGGGGACACACTAGCTACTATGGAGTACAACTAAGAAGGGCTTGCAAGCACTAATTTGTGGTGTCCCAGTACGATGTCTTTGTTCCTAGGAGTCTTGCTTTCCATGCATCAAGCTTTGGTATACAAGACATCTTCTATTGGGCAAACGAATACACTTGCTGCAGATGTCCCTTTCCAGAAAAATGGAAGTTGTTTAGTCTGAGGTTGGGCCATTAGTCATCATTAGCTTGTCCAGTGATTAATGGCTCAACCTCAGACTAAACAACTTCCATTATATATATCTGGAAGGAACATCTGTGGCAAGTTTATTAATTTGCCCAATAGAAGGAAAAGCAAGACACCTAGGAACAAAGTAGCTATAGTAGTAGCTTCGTTCCCAGGCCATTCCCACCGCCAGTATTTCATCGCTTCCAGTATGAAATACGGCGGGCCGTATTTCATACTGGAAGCAATGAATTACTGGCGGTGGGAACGGCCTGGGAACGAAGCTAATAATTATAGTAGCTGTATAGTAGTCAGACATCGTAGTCAGCTCTCAGCAACTGATTAACTTTTTTCCCCAGGAGTACACCCGTGAGGTAGTGGAAGATGTGAGGGAAGCAGCTCCAGACATTGACCCAGTCACAGGGAAGCGGAAGGTGCAGCCGAGGGCCAAGACTCCACTCTTCTTGCCAGGAAGGATCATACACATCACATGGGGGACCACAGTGACCAAGTATGCCTATTACTACATCACATGCAGCAACCATGCATACATATACGTACATGCATGCAGTCAGCGGCCAACAGTGGCTATGAATTTACTATAGGGAAACTATCCAAACACCAGTAGCAATTGTACACGTGTATTCCATGTGTGGCTGTTTGGTGGCGTTCTCTTACATGAATGAAAAGGCAAGTATATATGATGAGCTAGCCTCTTTCCCTGGCCAACACCAAGCTTTTGTCGCTTGCAGTATGGAAAGTACTGCAAGTGATGAAAGCCTGGGTGGGGCCTGGAAACGAAGCTATGATGAGCAGTACAGGACTTTCAGTTCACCTGGATAGCTGTTCTTCAGTCCAACATCCTCAACTCTCTTCCAAACTCTTGTAGCTATGTCATACTCATCATACTACTGTGCTGAATCCCCTAATGACATCTGCTACACCCTCACTCTCTCGCTTTTGCTCTTCTGCAACTGTTTATGGCATGAGTATGCATGCATGCATGCACGCAAATACCAAACACCCCCCAAAAAATAATTATACAAGTGCATGTGCATTCCATGTGACAGCAGCAGTGGGTGGTTGCTAGGTGTCACTTACGGCACCTTCCATGGTATTTGGTATTTATGTTTGTGCTGCAGAAACATTGAAGTGTGCAGTGCGTACTATGCTGGAACCATACCGCTTCGTAACATACCAGAATGTAGGTAATTATGGCAACAATAATTATTCCAAAGTTCATCTGCTCGACCCAAATTGGATTTGTACCGTCAACAAATTAAAATGGTATGGCATGCTGGCAAGAACTGAAGATTTATAAATCAGTGGTTGTGCACCATTTGAATGCAGCACACAGACTGCTGTTTATGGTTGTTCACCGTCTTCATTGAATCTATGCCAGAAGTACCACACGAAGTTAGGTGTCTTCGCACATGCGACAGCAGTGAATTCAATACCACAAACAAATCCTCAATCCATTCATCTCCAGCATTGGTTGCACTGTCCTGTAAATCATCATGGTAACTGATGTTATTGCATGTAGACTAGACCTGTTCATAAATTGGCAGTAACATGATGACAACTATAATATTATATTATGGTTGACAATTTCCTGTTTGTTACCTAGCAACCGCCATTTTGGGATACTGGTACTACTTACATGGTGTATGTGTGGTGGATCATGGAACAAAACATAGGTTCATACTAACTGAGCATTTACGTATGCAGCGCTCCCCCCACACTACACTTGTGAGGGTTTGAATATTAGCTAGCTGTCTGACTAACTACTTGGAATGTCTTACCAGTGAGTGTGTTTTGCCTTTAGATCATGCATACCTAACATAACAGTACATGTAACTGTTGATCAGCTGTGTTGATGTAGCTACAGTAGAGAAGCCCAATTGGATGGAACATCCTGAGAGATATATAGCTATTATTATTTTAGCTCCCATCTCAAAATATAGGTTCATACTAAAGCATTTACATTTACATTTACATTTCATATTAAAGCATTAAATTTTACATTTTGTTTTGTTTGTGGTATTGAATTAATATACCAGGTCATGTAATTACGCCTGGTATGCAAGTGCCATAAAATTTTGATTGATAAGCCACGCTGGCTGCTTATGCCTTATCCCTCCTATTTGCTGTAGATGCTGTGGCACCTGCCAGGATCATGTCCTTCACGCCCACTGGACTGCCCAGTCTGAGTTCTCGGAGCTGACACTGGAGCAGAACATGGTGAAGCACCACATGCCGGGCACCATCCAAAAAGCACTCCTCACACTACAGACACAGGAGAACCTGCTCACTGTTGTATAACACTACACCTAGTACCCAGATACTGTATAACTAACATGAACTATAAATACCTTTGTATTACGTGATTACATAAATTCATAATAGTACATACGAGCAGGGAGGCGTGGTTTCCTGTTGCTATACAGCTACACAGTACATGCAGTACACCATAGATCACGTACTCTGTACCGTATACGCAAAGTCAAAGCTAATACGTACGTGTGAACTTCAAGCGCGCGAGTCTGTGAGATCTCGTTTGGCTGGGTCTATAATTTTCAAGCAGCTGTATGGTGAAAGATGCCGCTGGCCGTGCGATACGTGGAGCCACTGAAGCCGAGCAGCATGCCGCTGCTCGACGCGGTGCAGTCGAACCATCTACAGGCGCTAATCGTCCAGAACCTCACTGGCGTAATCAGGCAGCTCGCCTCGCTAGCGAAACACGCCGAGGACATAATGGGCAACATTGCCGACGTGTTGGGGTCGTTCCACGGGAGGACTGTGGTGCTGGAGGAACGAACCAAAAGACTGAGAGAGGAAATTCTACCGCGGCTGGATGCCGACCGGGAAGGTGAGAAAGCTAAATTGATGGAGCATGTGTTATGTCTGCAGTTCACTGATGATGGACTGAGCTGCACAAAAATTATGGGCCACTTGTGCCACGTGTTCGCTGGTCATAAATATTGTTATATCTCTACGGTCAAAGTATACCTTCTTGATGAACTGTTAGTGGACAGTATCTGAATATCAGTAACATTCTCAGCTCTGGGAAGCGCCATGTCATACGTTGATTTAGCAGAAATTATCTAATCCGCTTGATCACACTGCAATGCTATCCCTTGTTTGTCTTGTGGTGGTTCCTACATAGAGGAGTACAATATCACAGCTTGACAGTTTCCTTGAAATTCAACAGATGTCTTTGTAGGAGTTATGTGATCTGTATTTTATCACTTGGTGTGTTGTATCACACATGTATCTTGTACGGAAGCAAGGCAATCCTTATAATTGTACACAAGGTGAAATTTCATCCAAGATCACACAAGGCAAAACTATGTTAGAGCGAACTTTGTGAACTGGAGGAAAATCTAAAATTGACGGTATGAAAGTGTTAGTTCTTTGACTGTACGAGTAATGTTTACTCCCTTGAGGCCTTCACTCTTTGATCACTTGCAGTATGCAAATATGGATTGGGAGGCCTGGGAGATCTGGTCACGTGCAATGACATCAGGTAGACACATGGGGAGAGGGATGAATGATCTCAAAACCCTTTCTTGTAACGTCGATCTGAGACCTGGAGTCCAGAGCATTCACGAGGCAGCATCACTGTTTGTTGTTAACGATGCCAGGGACAGGTTCATAAAGTCTGCTTCAAGAAGGTCATAGTCCATGTGTGTACATGTAAGTCCAATACAAGTCAGCACTTCGCTTCCTGGCCGATCCCTCATCTACTTTCCACTCCTACTGCCAGCGATCGAAGCTGGGGGTGGTGGGTGCAAGTTTATGAAGGGCCAAAGTCCGTCTCCAAATTGTGTTGCATACATGTCTGGTGTGGGCAAGAACACATTTAGGACACCCCACCCTTCCTCACGTTGCCATCCTGGCGCCTGTCCTGACTGTGGCTTGTAGGTACTTGAGAGCTAAAGTAGCTCTCCTATTCTCTCCATCTTTTGATGAAAGCCTGGGACAACTGTGGTATAGGTGGGACCATTAGATCGTGGCTCTCTTGGCAGCTTGCGTCCCATTGAGGCATTCCTTTTGAACTCATTATGAGGGGAATTAGCATTTGTTCCGTACTGCCTTTGGCTAGGCAGTAGTACAATGTAGTGCTAAGAGGATGTACTCTCACGAACACACAGCCATTGCCAGTGAACAAGTTGCCAACTCTAAATAAGGTAACGTACCCACCACAATATGCTACGGACTGTTGGTCAAAAGTAATACCTTTGCTAGTGACAAAGCCTTGCAGATACAACCTCGTACATCCATTAATTTTGTTTACAACATTGATTTAAACCTCTGGATTTTACCCGCACTGGCCACAAGCTGAAAGGAAGGCTCACAGCCCTCAGCATTGGTGGAGTCTTTATGCAGGCACATCCTGTAAATCATGAATTGTCTGGCTCTCAGTGATAACCAGCACTAGAACTCCACACATGAATAGATGTAGCCTTGTTCCCAGGAGGAGGGCAGGTTCACCCCAGAATGCGAAGGAGAAAGAGAAGCACTTTCCCTTCTCCTTCATAGCCTGGGAACGAGGCTAAAGATGCACGGCTCTGCTCCCAGCACTGGACCGTGCGGAGGCAAATGCTTTCCCTCCTCTTGTGCTCCAAGTTTCTGTTCTCCACGGAGTAACACGCAACTATACCCTGGCGATACAAACAGTGTATCATTTCCGATAGGCATTCTGTGAATCAGATAATGTTTACCTCTCAGTTCATTGTGTTGAAGGGTTTAAGATCCCCCCACACACATACAAAACCTCAAAGTATAGCTCAGCTTGCCAAGTCATAGTCACTGTGTTTGCTAGGTTGGAATGGGAAGGGGAGTTCTGTAGTGTTCAACCAATCAGATGGCTGCATTCAACCCTTAAAATATAAGTGAAACTTAAATTGTCATTCTGTAACCAAATATGGTATGAAGCACTTGTTCCCGTTGTTCCGTTGGTGATAGTGGTTCTATCGCTGTGTACAACATTAGGGAGGTCTTAAGGTTATTTTTCGGCTATGATTGTCATCGCAGGATAAGCAGATGTCCAATGGGAGTCATGCTACGGCCGAGTGAGATTGAAGCAATAATGATTGTGTTATTGGTGGAAACGTGGAGTCACCATCCGATGCATTTTTGTGCTGCCATGCAGTTGCAGTAATGCACAGGAATGGTGTCTGCTGGTTCGCACCTTGAGCACTAACAGGAGCAGGTGACAGTGAGACGTGGCAGCAGTTTGCCTGGGCCACAGACAACCAATAGTCTCACGGTACAGCTTTCGTCCATCAGGCTCCTGCTAGCTTAGTTTCCTCGTTTTTTTTTTCAATGTGGAAGAGTGGTGAAAATCGGGGAAGGCTCACAGACTTGCCCCATCTTATATTTTTTGCCTACAATGTTTGCATAGTAAACCATTGTTGGTGGTCCTTGTACTCTGCTTTTACCTGCAAAATCCGAACGACAAGAAATTGATTTGGTCTGGCTAGTGGTGATGCACATGTAACTCAATGTCATCCATTTCTCTCTATTTTTATCTAGTGTTGGAAGGATTTGAGATTCCTCATCCGGACTTCCAGTTCCGCAGCAATCAGACCATTGGCCAGCACCTATTTACCAGACAGACGGTCCCTCCTTCCCTCAACGACCAGATCGAGGGGGCGTGGTCGCCAGATCTCCACCTCTTCACCTCAGTCTGGCAGGACGGGAGAAATGGAATGCACATGTACTCAAATCCCGACTTCTTCTTCGAGCACTGGAGAATCAATATCCAGCGGGAGACAATGCGGAGGAGAACAAACGTCGATCTGCTCAGCGTAAGTTGGAGGAACATGTTACAGAGGTGCTTAGTTGAAAATTGAGTCTATTTTGTGAGTGTCTTGCAGACTGCATGTGACTATTGCTTAAGGGCTTGGAATGGACTTCCTATTTAGATACTGAAACAGCTATTGTCCGTACCTACTCATCGTCTCAATAGTGCTCCTTACCTGCCAAGGCAGCCAATGGGCAGTTTAGTGACTCTTGTGGGTGTGTGGGTACGAAAAGAATTAGTTAAGAATTTGAGCCCAGTGCTTGTCAGCTCTCTTGTTACTGAGCCCATGAACGGAGAACAGAATACACACTGCGTATGGCAGCATTGTCTTGTTATTAGTACTAGCAGACAGAATGGCAGTGTGGAGTGAGTATGAGTGAGTGCATTTTCATGCCATATGACGTACACGTACACGTACATTGTACGTGATTGTCATCAGGATGTGTCTGACGATCTTAGGCCACAGAATATATCCCACAAAGCACACTTACTACATCTTACATGTAAGCAGCCTAGCTGGCATGTTACACATGCTGATGTGTATACACACTGTCCAGATGAACGCACTGTTTTTCACCGGCTCTATTGCCATATGCTAACCATTACACACCGTGTTTATCAGAGACTGACTTAGCACTAATAGGGTTTAATCCTGTCCTGGTACAGAATAAGGAAAAGCATGCCTGCTGATGTAAACACTTAATTTGCATACTCCTCATGCCTGACAACCAAGAGGCTTCCATGGCCACGAATAGGCTTCCATGGCACACTCATCTTGACAGGCTTCGTAGCCAGTAGCATTTCATGCCCGAGAGCTTGGCTTGCTCCACATGCCTGGCAATGAACAGGCCTCCGCGGCATGTCTGTCTTGACGGGCTTCGCACCCAGTAGTGTTTCATGCCCTATAGTTCCTGTTTACTGCTTCTGTTGGAATATTGCACACTGATTGGGTTCAGACGGAAATTGTTTTTCCAAGGCTGTGTAGGTAGGCAGGCAGGTTCCAAGAAACTCTGTCTGGTGTACAATGGCTTTTGCAATCCTGACGTTACCAGCCAGATTAAGTATGATCAACAGCACTTGAAGAAAGGATTCTGCCCTCCAGGGGACCCCACCCTATAGTTTGTGGCAACAGTATAGCTGGGGAGGTATCTCCTGTAACCTTTCCCCACTCCCCGCCCACCCCCGGGTCTGTATCTCAGGACTACAACTCTTCCCCCACTCCCCCCAGGCCTGTACATTCCTCTGTATCTCCTGTACCTCTTCCCCACCCCCCTTCAGGCCATGTACCAGTTGTTGTGACTAATGATAGAAGATAGTGTACTTTCATGATGAGAGTCGTCCCCTTTTTGTCACATGTGTGTGCATTAAATGGGATGAGCTGTAGTTGGGAAGTATGAGCCAGTGGATGGGGAGCCCACTGAGGTTAGCCTCGTTCCCAGGCCCACACACGAAACGCGGAAGTGGGCCTGGTAACACTTGGCAAAATTCCCGTATGTGCTGAGCTCAGCAGTCTTGATTTCGGGTAGGTGAATCACGTACGTCCATTGCCAATTACTGCGTGGTAATTACATTCTTTACCCCGTGAAAAGTATAGCCGTTCGATAAAACAGCTGTTGTAGCCTTCAAGACTCACCTCTGGTCGCTCCTAAGACTTTCTACTTAGTCATCACCAACAGCTACCTTCCGCGTGATTTCGAATGCATCCAAGTAAGGAATGTAATCGCTTACGCAATTATGCTGACTGAGCACATACGGGAATTTTGCCAAGTGTCACCAGGCCCTCTTCTGCGTTCTGCGTGAGGGCCTGGGTACGAGGCTACACTGAGGGCCCTCTTCCGCGTGAGGGCCTGGGTACGAGGCTGCACTGAGGGCCCTCTTCCGCGTGAGGGCCTGGGTACGAGGCTGCACTGAGGGCCCTCTTCCGCGTGAGGGCCTGGGTACGAGGCTACACTGAGGGCCCTCTTCCGCGTGAGGGCCTGGGTACGAGGCTGCACTGAGGGCCCTCTTCCGCGTGAGGGCCTGGGTACGAGGCTACACTGAGGTATGCTCAAAGTGAGAGTAAGGCAAGACACAAAAAACTTTTGTGCGTCCATGAGAATTAGATGGGAGTCATTTTAGATGCATGGTTAGGATCTCTTTTAACCCCCTAATGGCAAACGTAAACTCAAAGGAGCTTGTCAAGCTGACTGTTATGTACTGTAGGAGACAGTAGGCTCAGTTTGTGGCAGTAATTCAAATTCAGTCAGTTTCTCTTCTAAGCCAATAGGCATGAGAGGAAGCAGATTGAGAGAGACCCCTGGCTGGGTGGTGTGTATGGAATACCCACCAAGATGTGTTGTCTAAGAGGGAGAGGTAAACCCCTGTTTCCCCTCTGATGTCTTGTCCAAAAACCTTGCATGTTGAAACCTCTGGCTTCTGTGGTGCACACACTTCCTGGTAGTTGATTAGTTCCTATATGCTATTACATGGACACTGCACCTGGTTGTAGGTTTTCTGGGAGGTATGTCAACATTGTGGTCTGTGGTTGGAACTGTGTACAGTGGTTGTCATGGCGTTGGCAACATCAGCTGGTAGATGGTGTTCTGCAATTTTATTAGTTAGGACGTTGTACCCTACTCAGTCTATTCCCTAGAGCAATCTTGCAGGAAGTGTTGGCCAATTATCGCCTTCCATCACCATAGCAACCACAGTCCTTCCACAGCAGGCATAATACCTAGCCTTATTCCCAGGCTGTTCCCACCGCCAGTATTTCATCACTTGCAGTATGCAAATATGGGCTCCCACTTTCCCTTATTTGCATACTGCCAGTCATCAAATACTGGCGGTGAGAATGGCCTGGGAATGCGGCTGCATAATGCACTGATACACTTTCGCACCATAGCGTTCATGCATGGCTATATGCATGCCTGCTATGGCTGGGTAGAAAGCTGGGGAGGGACCTGAGTAGGCCTAGCACACAGTTAGTCCATTCATGGCCTGTTGCCATTGCTACCCACTACCACACAAATGTGGAGGATCTTATCTTATCTTATCCTGTTCCTGAGGCTACAACACCCTCTGTGACCTGGCAACCACTACACAATGGTTCCACTTGTGTGTGATTAATGTTGAACTGAGGAACCTACCTCTTTGACAAGTTGTTGCACGACAGGAACTCTTGCTTTGAGCAGGAGCCCAACGCTTAGGAACTCTTGCTTTGAGCAGGAGCCCAACGTTTAGGATCTCTTGCTTTGAGCAGGAGCCCAACACTTAGGAACTCCTGCTTTGAGCAGGAGCCCAACACTTAGGAACTCCTGCTTTGAGCAGGAGCCCAACATTTAGGATCTCTTGCTTTGAGCAGGAGCCCAACACTTAGGAACTCTTGCTTTGAGCAGGAGCCCAACACTTAGGAACTCTTGCTTTGAGCAGGAGCCCATCACTTAGGAACTCTTGCTTTGAGCAGGAGTCCAACACTTAGGAACTCTTGCTTTGAGCAGGAGCCCAACACTTAGGAACTCTTGCTTTGAGCAGGAGTCCAACACTTAGGAACTCTTGCTTTGAGCAGGAGTCCAACACTTAGGAACTCTTGCTTTGAGCAGGAGTCCATAGCTTTAGTGTGACCACAGTATGGATTCCCCACTTGCCGTATATGGTCAACAACAAGCACTAGAGCAAACACATTCTAGTTGGATGCTATGCTCTATAGCTCCTGCTTTGAGGCAACTGACTGGTGGGTGTTGTGTATAGAGTCCATGCTAATGCACCTTGTAGTCATTGCCATAGCAACAGGTTTTCTTCACTTAGTGTTGACATGTGTGAGAACACTAGGAGCTTGTCAGCCTGTATCCAGCATATCCGTGAAAGAAGGGTGCCTTGGATCACAGATACTAGTCATAGATACGCAGCTCCTTGTCTGTGAACCAACTTCGTGCACATAGAGAGAGCTATTATTTGAACGTGCTGAAATAACAAGCTAGATATACCATAAGAGTATGCTGAGATATACAAACCAAACGTACTGTGTACTGAGATAATACCAACCACGTATGTTGGTTATAAAAGCAAGTGTACTACAATATGCAAGCTAGGTATTCTGAGATAAGTATGTTGGGTTATACAAACCAACTACGTATGATGATATGCAGACCTAACGTCTTTTTTTGTTTTGTCCTCAGCCCACACATGTGGATGACAGACTGCCTAATGGCTCCATAAAGCAAGTGAAGCCCAAGAAGGAAAAGGAACCATTCAAGAGAAGTGGATTGTCAAGGTCGTTTCGCAGGAGATCTCGACGTCAACACGGATCCACCCTCAGCCTCCAGGAGGTGGGAGTGAAGCAAGGGGGGAGAAAGAGTAACTTTAACCGATCCTTCTCCGTCCGGAAGCCTCCTTCTGGGGGCTCACTTCGAGCATCGTTCCGTAGGAAATCGAAACCACGACCAAAACTGGAAGAGTTGTCTAAAGCGACAGCGGCAGCTTTTGAGGCTCCTGAAATCACATTAGCAATACCAGAGGCGGCCTCAGAAGAAGACCAGGAGTCACCTGCTCCAGGGAATAAGCTTAAGAGGAATTCCTTCATCCGTCGGTCATTTTCATTCCGCAGGAGCCGTTCCCGTTCAAGATCTCCCAACCCTCCCATACCTGCCGAGAGTGTTCTCAAAGGAATGCCGATGCATACGTTGGAGGCCGAAAAGGAGAAAGTAGAGACTTCAAAGCTTGCAACTCTCTCAAAACGCCACCTGGAGAATTTGGAACTTGGTACAAGCAACTTTGAGACATGTCTATCTGTTGTTGACAGCTCTATGAAGAACAGCAGTACATTCAAAGCCTCCATAGCAATCCAGTCAAGGAGCATCTCCCCCATGGACCTTCAACCACGGAGAGAATTGTTTCCACCTCCTAGAGTTGCCCCTAGACCCGTAAGAGTAAGCTCTCAGTCTGAATCTTTGAATTTTGACCAGCCACCAAGACATCGTGCATCAACCATGAGCTCTGGACGGCCAGAGACCAATAGATCAGCCAAGCATGGTAGCCTTGTGGATGTCCGTCCTGCATCAGTAGTCATCATGGAACACCAGCGGGACACAATCTCTCCACGTCCCATTTCAGTTGCTTCACAAAGTTCACTGTTTTCTCGGACGCAATCCCCCGCCAGTCAGATGATGACGTCGAGCTCACCCACCCAACAAAGCCCCATTGAGATGGTTAGTAATGGGACCGGTGGTGTGATTCCAACCCGGCCAAAGCCTCGGCGACCTGCTCCTCCAAGACCAACAAGAAATAGCAGCTTCACAAAGCAGCACAATGGTGGCAGCCCGCTGCAGCCTGTTCCCAAGCCGAGTCCGCTCTCCGGTGCACCTCCACCTCCCCCAAGATGTGACAGTCTGAATACAAAGAACAGTGTAGCTAGCAACAGTCCCCCTAACACTCCCCAATCTTCAACCAGCTTGTTCAGCAACGATCCCCCTACTTTGAGTAGTACACTCGCTATGAACCCTCTCCATGTGAGTCCGTTTTCAATACCTGAGGACACTGGAGCACCGAGTAGTTTCAGTGGCATCCCTTTCATCACTGCAGTTACACCGGCAGGAACTACTACATTCCAGACTCCGGTATCTCGACCGAAACCCCGAGCCCCTCTTTTGAAGCAAGGGAGTCTCTACATCAGCCCTAGGAAGCAAAGCAGCATGGATTTTGCCCAGCTGACACTGACCGTGCCCGGTATGGATGATCATGACAGTGACAACAAAGTTAAACTGAGAGCCAGCCAGATTTTAAATGCAGGTGGGGTGAGCAACAGTGACCTGAGTACTGATCATGACGATCTCCTGGCTGCTATTCGCAAGGGGCTCCAACTGAAGCAAGTGGAGAAGGAGGAGCTGGCAAAGAAGAAGGCTTCCGAGTCAATGCCCTGGGATGTGGCGGCCATTTTGGAGCGCCGTCTTGCTATTGAGTCTGACAGCGAAGAGAGTGAAGAGGATGTGGATGACATAGAGTGGGAGGACTAGGTCGTAGTCATGCATGCAACCACATCAGCATCTGTTATTGTTCTTCATATCAAGCCACATACCTTCACCTTCAGTTGTACCGACACAGCACTCACATCACAGTCTACCAGCCATCATCAGAAGTTTATTCCAGCATTTTTTTTTTTGGTCAGCCCTGTGTTTATGCCGTAAGCAAGAGTTTCAATTTTATATTTATTATCTGCAGGTTTGTATTATTTTGCCATTAATGCAGCCAGTTTTATTTGTCCTACTATAATACAGTCACAATGCATACTGTTGTTAATTAACACTAATAGACAGTTGGTCGATCGAGGTTTGACGTGTCTTGTGGCCCTAGGACTCAAAGATTTTTGCACTTCAGTACTATTGCACATAATTATGTGTGGCAGCTCTGGACCATAACCCATTCTAGTTATATAACTACTGTTATGATGCAAAAAGCCACCGTCTCAACCTATAGACGATCTGACGAAAGTATACCAAGTTCAGCTTCAATATTGATCATGCATGTTTACAGCAAGGGATTACATGACGTGATGTGAATGTTAACTGATCAATAGCAGCAGCCATAACTACATGCTCGAGAGAATGCAACCATAATAAGATTGTCAGATAATAATTAATTATATGGTTGGCATAATCTTGATTGATATTTTTGTAATCAAATGTCGCAATCGCATACCCCAGTACATATGTAGGCGAATGTAGCACATGCACTTCTGATTGGCAAGAAAGTAGAGCAACTTTGTGGCACTAGTACTATAGTTGAAAGAGCTAGTATTTATTTAGCTTGTGAGAAGACAGTTGCCGACTATCCAAGAACTCTTCTTTTTCGTTATTCTGGTGACTGTGACTTAATAATTTCCCCACAAATTTAATGAATGTGGTGTTAATAATAGCTTGATGGTTATAAACACAGACTGGGTACATGTACTAGACGGTGTATATACTGAGCTCCAGTGAAGAGAGACCGAGAGCTAGGAGAGACATGTGCATGTGGTAACACCGCAACAGTTACGACAGTCTCTCCAACAACAGTATCATTTGTGAGGAGTGAAGTACTGAATATGGTACTGTGATTGCGCGGATGACTGTAAGAGAATGAGATCACAGAACAGCAATGCACAGCTGCGTCATCACATAGGGTCATGCAGGTTCAGTGCCGGCTCCAGTACAGCGTCTGTGGAAGTTCTGGAGAGTGGTTCTCACAACTGGAACACCTCTCAGCGTCAGTGCAGTGGCACCAGTCACCTGCAGATCGATTGAGATGTATGCTGGCAACTTCCCACTTGTACGTAGGGCACCCCAACTAATGCATGAACAGCCTCTACTGAATTCCTAGTAGGTACATCACACACACACACACACACACACCTGTACATGGACATAGTCTCCAGGCTTGATGTTGACACGGTCAGCAGAGGTGATGTCACATGGGATCTCTGTGGATGGGAAGATCACCTTCATCCCTCCATCAATCCTACCAGCTAGGTCCTCACTGGATCGCTTGCTGACCTGTGTGTGTGTGTGTGTGTGTGTGTGTGTGTGTGTGTGTGTGTGTGTGTGTGTGTGTGTGTGTGTGTGTGTGTGTGTGTGCACGCATGAGTGTATGTGCACGTGTGTGTGTGTATGTGTGTGTGCGTGTGTGTGTGTGTGTGTGTGTGTGTGTGTGTGTGGGGAGGGGGGGGGGGGGGGTCATCACATGCAAGCAGGGATTCATCAATTGGGTGAAGAAAGTAAGACTAGTACAAAGCCCATGCACGGTCTGTCTCCCCTCCACAACTGAAACTTGCCGATTCTAATGTATGTCAGCAAAATTTGTTCCATTCCACTAGAACGTGGACTCCAAAGTAACATGGGCATTGTCGTCAAACTGGATCCCTTCTCTCACCTACCCCGTCCAGATCTCTCCCACCTACCCCCTCCGGACCTCCTCTCCCACCTCCCCCCTCGGAACCTCCTCTCCCACCTACCTTCTCTGAACCCCTTCTCCCACCTACCCCCTCCAGACCCTCTCCCACCTACCCCCTTCGTACCTCCTCTCCCACCTCCCCCCTCGGAACCTCCTCTCACACCTACCCCCTACCCTCCCACCTACCCCCTCTGAACCCCCTCTCCCACTTACCCCCTCCACCAGAGCCAGCTGGTGGGTTCCAATGAATCTCTGGTTTCTGACAGCCGCAGTGGAGTAGAATGTGGAGACCAGGTCATTCAGGCGTCTCTTCTTCACTTCCTCTGGAACACTGTCAGTCATGCGGTGATAGGCATGTGTTTTCTAAGCCAAAGTGCACGTGTGTATGGAGTATGTATGCACGGTGTGTGTAGGTGTGTGTGCATTGCGTAGGGGGTGCATGTGTGTGCAAGTGTGTGTATGTGAGTGTGTGTGTGTGTGTGTGTGTGTGTGTGTACATTAGCACTAAATGAAAGGGTGATCTTAACATTAGCTTGACATCGTTGAACAAGGAGGGAGGGAGGGAGGAGGGAGTGATGTAGGGAGGGAAGGAAGCAAGGAGGAAGGGAGGGAGGGAGAGAGAGAGGGAGGAAGGGAAAGAGAAGGGAGAAAGAGTGGAGGGAGGGAGGGACAGAGGGACGGAGGGAGGGAGGGAGGGAGGGAGGGAGGGAGGGAGGGAGGGAAGGAAGCAAGGAGGAAGGGAGGGAGGGAGAGGTAAGGAGGGAGGAATTAATGTTAGTTTGTTGTTAGTAACGAGCCTTGACATGTTCTAGTGGGCCCTTCAGCAGAAGTACACACGTACTACACACTAACCTTCCTCATGCTGTAGGCAAACATGTACACCATGTCAAACTCGACAATCTCCATGAGGGAGACGGTGTCTCTGTGCTCCTCCTCTGTCTCTCCACAGAAGCCAGCGATAAAGTCACTAGAGAGGGTTACTCCTGCACCGGTAAGAATGAGAGGGGAGGTCTTGAACATGGCCTCTTCCAACCTTCTTATCACTTCAATTTCCTCCAAGCAACAAGAAGATGGAATGTACTATACTGCTTACCTGGTACAATGGCTCTGATGTTCTCTACGAGCTCAAGATACACTTCCCGTGTGTATCTGCATAACACAAATGATTCACTTCCTGTCAGTAATTAGTAGTTACTAACAGGACAATGTCATCACTTCCTGTCAGTAAATTAGTAGTTACTAACAGGACAATGTCATGCGAATTCAATAATGAAAAGCAATATTGTTGGTCAGTAACAGAAAAGATACACAGCCATGTGACTCACCCCCTCCTCATCCTCTTGAGCATGCTACTATTCCCACTTTGTGCAGGAAGGTGGATCTGGCTGCAGACGTTGGGACGCTCACGAATCAAATACAGTAACTGCAATCAGACATCAGAAATACAAAAATTCCCCATGAGAAATATGTTGTCTTGATCCTCAAGAACATGGTTGGTTACTAGCCTCGTTCCAGGCCGTTCCCACCGCCAGTATTTCATCGCTTCCAGTATGAAATACGCCGGGTTTCATACTGGAAGTGATGAATACTGGCGGTGGGAACGGCCTGGGAACGAGGCTAGTTGGACTAGTTGTAAGAGACCCAACCCCATAAACAGCAAACAGAAGTGGACGGAATAATCCATAATGGTACAATCCATTTGTGGATGAGGTTGAACACACCAGTTGATTGTCCATAATTGGGTGACATAATTATATAATCTAGCCTCGTTCCCAGGCCTTTTTGATCGCTTGCAGTATCCCGGAACCTTAAGGCTACTATCAACAGTGGTTATTTTAGCGAGCACATCGCTAAATTTGTGCTTTGCTATATTAATACAGCTGTCCCACGCATGTCATGCGTGGTGGTATCATTGACCACACCCTTTATGTTGCCAGCTCCGTAATACACAACTTCAGTTGCGTCAGCATCTGCACTGTCATGAATAAATAGGTTGCAACAATACCGTCTGTGTACTGCAAGCAATCAAAAGCTTGAGGTGTGGAAGGCCTGGGAACGAGGCACTGGGAAATTTACACTCATCACACGCCGTCCAGCAAATGCTGTAGCGTACATACCTCATCCGGGAAATCCTTGGGGTGGGGAGAAGTGAATCGCACCCTCATCTCAGGATTCACCTGAGGATAACAAAGATGTTTTTAAGAGGGGTGCATATTCATACCTTTCACATGGAAGCCCTTGATGACTCATGTTGCTGCAGAGAGTTGATTAAGTTAACCCTTCAATTGCTACAGACACATGCTTATAAAGTTTTCAGCTTCTGATGTCACTTCTGGCAATGTCCTTAATTGAGGAGACAGTTCTGCATAAGTAGAAAGGGTGGGACAGGGGGAGGTTGGTGGGACAGGGGGAGGTGGGTTCACCAAAAGGGTAAGAACAGCCGTGTCAGGGCTCAGCTTTAGGTATGTACTTGGCAGACTATTTCTCTCCTCCTTTGCACGAATGGGCTTAGGAATCAGTGGGGCCTCCATTTCTTGCAATGAACGCTTCTGGATGAAGTAGATCAAGAGAGGAGAGAAATCGCCAAAATCGCCAACAGCACAAAGAGACACGACAGCCTACCTCCTCAATCATGGCGATAGCAAGGATGGAGACCACTCATTCAAATTGTGGCTAGAGTGAGGGAGCATGCATAGCTATTGGCTGGCCTGCTTGACTGATTCAGCTAGCCTGACTCACTGTTCCTGTGTCGTTATTATGTTTTTGTGTCATATTCCGTGGCCCGAGGTTGCACTACGCTCAGTCACAGTGCAGTCGTTGGCCAAGAAGGGCATTATAATAATGAGCAAGTGTGGTTACAATTGTGAAAATGGCTTGTGTGAAGTTTGGAGGGTGCAAAACTTTGGAATCTGGTACCAAACCCAGACTACTGCCCCCTCTCCCATCCAGTGACAAGTGACAGCCTGGCAGTCCTCCTCGGCCCAAACCCAGACTACTGCCCCCTCTCCCATCCACAGTGACAAGTGACAGCCTGGTAGTCCTCCTCAGCCCAAACCCAGACTACTGCCCCCTCTCCCATCCAGTGACAAGTGACAGCCTGGCAGTCCTCCTTGGCCCAAACCCAGACTACTGCCTCCTCTCCCATCCACAGTGACAAGTGACAGCCTGGCAGTCCTCCTCGGCCCAAACCCAGACTACTGCCCCCTCTCCCATCCACAGTGACAAGTGACAGCCTGGTAGTCCTCCTCAGCCCAAACCCAGACTACTGCCCCCTCTCCCATCCAGTGACAAGTGACAGCCTGGCAGTCCTCCTTGGCCCAAACCCAGACTACTGCCCCCTCTCCCATTCACAGTGACAAGTGACAGCCTGGCAGTCCTCCTTGGCCCAACCCAGACTACTGCCCCCTCTCCATCCACAGTGACAAGTGACAGCCTGGCAGTCCTCCTTGGCCCAAACCGAGACTACTGCCCCCACAGTGACAAGTGACAGCCTGGCAGTCCTCCTTGGCCCAAACCCAGACTACTGCCTCCTCTCCCATCCACAGTGACAAGTGACAGCCTGGCAGTCCTCCTTGGCCCAAACCCAGACTACTGCCTCCTCTCCCATCCACAGTGACAAGTGACAGCCTGGCAGTCCTCCTCGGCCCAACCCAGACTACTGCCCCAATGCACAAACCACACAGAATGGCACGTACTACGTCCCTTAGTGGCTACCTTGTATAAGCCCATGCCCCATTTAGGATGGGAGCCATTGCCCTTCACACACAGGTGCCTACATCATATATAGTGACCTTTGTACCCTCACTGAGCAAAACAGCTTGTTTGTCAACAAGCATTCTGAAGATGATATCATTACTGAAGATGACATCATTCACTATGAATACAGTCAGCATGACTAGTTAACTCAAGAAGGTGTGCTGAAAGTACAGCTATACAGATTGCAGTTCAGATTTATTAATCCCCAACAATATCTACACTTCACATGCACAGATGGAACACAACTAAGTGGAGTTCAAGACAGCGTCAACCTGCCTGAGAAGGACTGTGATGCATTGAAAGTACGTCTAGGGTAGCAGAAAAACAACTCCGTGGTGGTATATAAAGCATCTAGAAAAGCATGTTTGCTCAAATATTTCCAATAGAAACCAATGATGGTTTTGGTACCTGCAGTGCTGCTACTCATCCTGCTTGCAGGAGTGGAATCCGTGCCCCTTGAAACTGGTGAGCAAGGAGCACTGGAGTTAGGTATGGCATCAGCTAGTCAAGAACTTTACGATCATTATCTATAGTGCTGTACAGCATTGCTAGACCCTAAGCTGAGTTGAATGCTTAGCAACCTGCAGGGACATTAAGCTGAGCCGTATGCCTAGCAACCTGCATGGAGCCTAAGTTGAGTTGCATGCCTCAGCAACCAGCATGGTGTCCCAACCGTATACTACAGGTACTGATGAGGAGGGAGTCACCACAGAATCCTACTTTCAGGAGGTTCAGGAGCAATTGGAGGAAAGAGGGGAAGAGCTCGAGTGGAGCCAAGATGAGAGGGTGGCCAGGAGTGCTCCAGACAACTCAGATGGTGAGTAACACACAGCAATCAATGCAAACCACAGAGGGTGAATGGTATGAGGTAGCAAACAGTACCAACCAGTAGCCTTGTTTCCAGGCCCCATCTGAAAGGCCTGGGAACGAGGCTAACTGACCAGCAAAAGCCTGCTTGTGACCTGCAACTTCATTGATGAATTCATGTACTCATAACTGCATAGTTACGTACATTCATTTTAATTCCTGCAGATGCAAGCAACTCCACACTAGGCCAACCAGTGAAGCACGGCAGTAAGGTGGCATTCCGAGCATTTTACGGTGAAGTCAAATGGCTAGGCTGCTCAACAACCACCACTCGCTGTGCTAACAGCAATTGCCCTGGGATGTACATGGAGGGGAATGACTGGAACAGTTGCAGCCAAAATGTATTCCAGATTTTCCGTGCACGAGGCCATGGGGATATTAAAGTTGGTGACCTGGTTGGACTGTATCTTACTAGAGAAAGTGGGAAGTGGCTTAATTGCGGCCCAACCCTCTGTGCAAAGGGTTCGTGCCCTGGTACAGCGAGCTATGAATATGGTTTTG
This sequence comes from Axinella damicornis, assembly GCA_963931865.1. Classification (NCBI taxonomy): domain Eukaryota; kingdom Metazoa; phylum Porifera; class Demospongiae; order Axinellida; family Axinellidae; genus Axinella; species Axinella damicornis. Next base: position 17,786,374 of record OZ007506.1, read on the forward strand.
ATGAGCCTGAAAGATGGTACCGTTGCTATGGTGAAGTCTACAAAATCTATGCTCGTGGAAAACAGCTGGGTCAAACCATCAACGACAAAGACCATATCATGTTGCTCTACCTCCAAGCTCTGAACTGGATTGCAGGCTACAGCAGCACTAACCACCATAACCCCTGCCCAGGCTCCATCCGTCCCCCTCCCCCCTCCAAATACGACCCCTGTCATGGAGAAGTATATGAGATTTGGAAGAAATGATTTACTGTGTCCACAACAAAGTACATTAGTACTGAACACATACAAGCAACTAGTTAATTGCCATTGCTGTCTACACTAAACACACAACATAGTTAACATCTTTTGTGTATTGTGAATCTGTTCATTGCACTGTACTAGCTGTACGACTGTAGATGCAAGATAACAAATCATTGATCTGCAATCAGTGCAAATGGAAACAACGTGTCTGCATAGGAGTTGAAAGCACATCTAACAACCCTGGCTGTGGTATATAAAACCAATTAGCACGTCACTCCAGTATTGATATGGACAACAATAATTTTGAGGAAATGAAACAATATATTTTACCCATAACAGATGATCATCAACATTAATTTTGATTCAAGAAAGCCCAAAAATTAGAAGTATCATATGCACAGAGATTGCCTCGCGCACGCGAACATAATTAGTAAGCGTTGCCTCATGTAGTAGGCTGGCCACGTGTAGTCGAGTCAGAATTGGTTACAAAAACATGCAGAAACAGTTCGCTTCCGCCCTTCCCCAAGCGCTGCTCATAGCTACTTGCTAGCCTCATTCCCAGGCTGCGAGGCTAAGCTACTAGCCTCATTCTGAACTGTGCAATGGCCAAGTCAGGTTAAAAATGGAGGTGGCAGCTCCTGAGAGTGTGTAACCAGGAGCATCAGCGCACTGGGTCCCACATTAGGTCATTAGTCTAGTCCCTCACTCACACACAGTACAAAGTATGAAGGTCGCGTGCATCACTGGTCTCACTTCCATTACTCAGTCACACACGCTTAAAACATTAGTGTAATCTATGCACCATATGAGTATCCTTGTGTCTGTGAATCCATTTATACATTGTATGCTTTGCAATCAAGCACTGGAGTTCGAGCCAGTGTGGCAAGGTTGCTGAACAGGAGTGTGACGTGCTGAAAGCACATCTGAGATCACAAGCAATCCTAGCTGGCTGTGGTATATAAAGCTCCAGTACTAGTACTAAAGCAGTAGCTGTGCATGATCGTAAGTAAAATCTTGAGCCAAAGAGTACGCCAGCAGAGACAGGATACAAACAATGAAGGTGTTCATAGCCGCAACAGTGATGCTCATCTTGGTTGCAGGAGTGTACTCCTCACCCCTGGAAACCGGTGAGGGATGACCACTGGTACCGTTACCATTTCCTGTGTTGTGGTGATCCAAGTCCACTAAATCTAACTGAGTGACTGCTACCTAATACCTATGTTTGACTTATCCATCTTCCACTACAGGTACTACTAGTGAGGAGGGTCTTCCCTCAGAGTACTATCGGCAGGAAGTTCAGGAACAGTTGGAGCAGAGAGGAGCAGAGCTTGAGGAGAAACCTCACGAGAGGGTAGCCAGAAGTACTTCAGACGGTCAGTCAGCGAGGAAATCGGTTACTGTATAACTGTGCAGTCAAATCGTGTTTCCGGGTTGTGAGGGCAAATTGGTATTAAAAAAAAAAAAAACCCGGGATGCACATAACGTAATTCATAATGCCTTACCAGTACTGCATTCTATCTCTTGAGCACTCAAAACTATCTCACAATCCTAATCCTCAGAATCACCCCCTACACATAACGGTACCACAATTAAAAGGCAATGTGCATGTGTCCCCGAGGGAAAGGGGATCATCAAACCGCTCAGGAAATTAGCACTCTGCTGATCTGTAGCATTACTAGATTATTCTCATCAACCGACTCTCCTTTCTTCGCTCTAGGGACTTGCAATATCACAACACCAACCAACCGACCAGTGAAGCATGGAAGTACTTTGGCTCTTCAGTTAGTCTACAAGAAATTTAACTGGCTAGGCTGCTCAACATCTAACACTCGCTGTGCTAACAGCCTTTGCCCTGGGTTATACATGGAGGGGGAGGAATGGAGGAGTTGTAGGCAGAATGTATTCCAGATCTTCCGTGCTCGAGGCCATGGTGACGTTAAAGTTGGTGACATGGTTGGACTGCATCTTACTAGAGAAAGTGGGAAGTGGCTTAATTGCGGCCCAACCCTCTGTGCAAAGGGTTCATGTCCCGGTATAGCCAGCTACGAATACGGTTTTGATGCCCCTGAAAAGTGGTACCGTTGCTATGGATCAGTCTTTAAGCTTTACGCTCGTGGAAAACAGCTGGGTGAAACAATCCAGGATCGAGACCACATTATGCTGTTATACCTCCAAGCTCTGAACTGGATTGGAGCCTCCGATGCCAACCATCATCGCGGCTGCCCAGGCTCCACCCGCCCCCCTCCCCCTTCAAGATATGACTGTGGTGGAGAGAATTATGAAATTTGGAAGAAATGAAGCACCATTAGCTCAGCTCACTACAGTATTGACTATGATGTTCGATATGAGAATTTATGTAAATTTTGTTTGACGAGCATATGATGTAATCCCAAGATGATGTAATCCCATAATGTAATCCCATGATGTAATCTGATGTAATCCCATGCTATAACGCTTGCCGGTACACATACTATTGTGAAGAAGCAGAAGGGAATTTAACGACTGTCAGTTTAATTACCATAGTTCCAGATCCATGAGCGGATGCCACAACTACTAATTACCATTTGTGCATGGTGATTACTCAAGGCTGCTAATTGTTCAAGGCTGCCAATTACTAAAGGTTGTCATTTCATTACTAGCAGATATTGTGTGAGGAACATGGCCATGTCCACACTCCGAAACAGCACATGGAATGTGCTTCCTTAATGCTTGGCTTTGGAGCAGACACGATGGCCTTGAACCATGGACTCCAACACATTGTTCTCCACACGTTACTGCCTTCTCGTTCACATATGCTGTGTAGGATGGGTATGGCTAATATAATATTAGTACTCTACGAACCAAATCAGTTTCCACCAAACGATCCATTTGAGAAGCAGATCAGAAACCTCTTACTCTTCCACCTCCTCTCCTCTCTCCCCTATCCTTCCCTCTCTCCCCTTCCCCCCCCCCCCCTCCCCCCCCCTTCCCTCCTCCCTCCCCCTTCCCTCCTCCCTCCCCCTTCCCTCCGTTCCCCCTTCCCTTCCCACTTCCCAACTCACCAGTGAGACCTGTTCCAGCAGATCAGTAAACCTCCTTCCTCCCTCCTTGGTGTGATACATACTGTTAAACCCTCGGCTGAGTTGGGTTCGGGTGCCGTAGGACAGTGGGAGGGAGCTCTGGGAGAGATCACGGTAGCTGTTCACATTCTGTCCCAGTAGAGTCACATCCCTCACTCCCTGCACGGGAGAGTATGTCATACTAGGGTCACCTCCCTCACTCCCTGCACGGGAGAGTACGTCATACTAGGGTCACCTCCCTCACTCCCTGCACGGGAGAGTACGTCATACTAGGGTCACCTCCCTCACTCCCTGCACGGGAGAGTATGTCATACTAGGGTCACCTCCCTCACTCCCTGCACGGGAGAGTACGTCATACTAGGGTCACCTCCCTCACTCCCTGCACGGGAGAGTACGTCATACTAGGGTCACCTCCCTCACTCCCTGCACAGGAGAGTACGTCATACTAGGGTCACCACGCTCACTCCCTGCATGGGAGAGTACGTCATACTAGGGCCACCTCCCTCACTCCCTGCACGGGAGAGTACGTCATACTAGGGTCACCTCCCTCACTCCCTGCACGGGAGAGTACGTCATACTTGGGTCACCTCCCTCACTCCCTGCACGGGAGAGTACGTCATACTAGGGTCACCTCCCTCACTCCCTGCACGGGAGAGTACGTCATACTAGGGTCACCTCCCTCACTCCCTGCATGGGACGAGTAAGTCAAACTCCCTTACTCCCTGCATGGGTTGCCATTTATTGGTGTATCAATTTGGTGCCCATGTAGCTACCTAAGTATAGTAGGTAGTTGTTGCCATTTGCTAGTTATTAACGTGGTATGGCCTATTTGTCGTAATTTAAGCACACACCTCATCAGACAACATTCGGATCTCCTGGAGAATGGACTCTATCGGGCGGCTCCTCTCTCGTCCACGTGTGAAGGGAACAATGCAGAAGCTGCACATGTTATCACAACCACGCATGATGGAACTGTGGTGGGAAAGGTGGAGGAAAAATGTACGTACATAGGTTACTCTCCCCCCCCCCCCCCCCCCCCCTCTCTTTCCCTCTATGCTCCCTTCCTCCCTTCCATCCTCTCTGTACCTTTCTCTCTTCCCTCCCTTACTTCCTTCTCTCTCCGAGGCCCTCTCTCCCTCCCTTCCAACCACTCTCCTTCCTTCTCTCCCACACACCCACCCCACCCACTCACCATCCCTCCCACCCACCCACCCCACCTCAACTGCCCTCCCTGCCACCCACCCACCACCCACCCAACCTACCCCCTCCCCTCTCTCTCCCAACTCACACGTATGCACTGGGAGAATCCTTGTTAATGCGTACAGGCATGATGTCAGCATAGGTCTCATCCAGCGACAGTAGAACGTTCACTGAGGGTGGAGGACACACATCAGTGTTGCGCTGGTTGATTCACAAAATACTCTTTAGTATAGTGTTTACAAACTAACTAACCATACAGTTGTTACCTCACCGAAATTGAGAGTTTTGGTCTATTTTTTGCTACGATGATTATAACGATAACCCTTTCAGTTAACCCATTATCCGATTAATTAATGTTCTCTGGAGGTCACTTATAGCCTATGGAGTATGGATGCATCAAACGGAACATACTCCCAGTTATCCACTTCTCCCCCTCCCTTCCTTTCACATTACAGTCTCCATCGTTTCAATCCCCCCCCCCTCCCTGATGGAATGCAATTGTACCTGCAGCTTGTCCAGACTCAGTGATGGCCAGCATCCTCGGCAGGTCACGGTAGGCATCTGAGGAGAAATCAAGTTTGTTTAGCGGAAGCACACCCCCTAGATGAACACTGCTAAACTCATTCCATACAATTATAGCCAAGCCTCAAAATGGTATCTAGCATTTTTGTGGCTCACCTGGGCCTGCTACTAAATCAACCATTTTGTCTGTTTCCAACAGCTTTGTCTTCAGTCTTTCCGCCATGCAGCCTGCAATAAGATAAGAGGTCATGTGATGCTAGCCTCGTTCCCAGGCCCGTGCGCTGCTTTCGGTTGCACAAAAGAACACACGGTCATGTGATGCAGCCTGCAATAAGATACACGGTCATGTGATGCAGCCTGCAATAAGATACACGGTCATGTGATGCAGCCAGCAATAAGATATGAGGTGCAGCCTGCAATATGATGTGAGGTCATGTGATGCAGGCTGCAATAAGACATGAGGTCATGTGATGCAGCCTACAATAAGATATGGATAAGAGGTCATGTGATGCAGGCTGCAATAAGACATGAGGTCATGTGATGCAGCCTACAATAAGATATGGATAAGAGGTCATGTGATGCAGCCTGCAGATATGAGGTTATGAGTACTTAGAGCTACTCACGTGACCCTCAACAAATCAGACGCCTCAGAATCAATCACATGACGGAGCATTAAATCACTTAATGCACACTTTAGTGTGCATTATCTAGATAATGCACACTTTTCAGGGTCAGTGAGTTGCACTAAGTAGTTTAGCTACCAGTTTGCAGTGCATTACGGGCTTATAGTGCACTCGGGCAATCTAGTTAAAGGTCTCGGGCGGATAAATTAATGCACTCACCTTCGGATCGTGAATTATCTCGCCCTCGACCGTTAACTAGATTGCCCTCGTGCACTAAAACCGTAATGCACTGCAAAGTGGTATCTAAATATTACTTAGGCGGGCTGCTATAAAGGATGGAGAGGCAGGTAGAATCAAATTTTCCAAGCACCTAGTAGTCCCACTTTGAGAGGAGAGTGGTCTTGAGATCGCTGGCGTTTGAGGCTCCGGAAGTAGTCCAGTCTTGACCACACCTTCCTCTCTGCATTGTCTCGGATGGCACAGGTCACGGCCAGGATCACATCTGCCTGTACAATCAGAATGCTCAGATCAGCTGGGACACCAATAATCAGAGAAAAGGTTAACGGGCCAGTTTAAAGTATATAAGTTGGGCAGCTGTTTCATAGGGAGGCTGGATGGTAGGGAGAGCTGGCATATGACATGGCGATACATATAACTCGCAGGTGGTGAATACAGTTGGCCTGCATACAACAAACTCTCCAATAGTCAGTGCTGATTCAAGGGCTAGTATCACAGCTCTAGGCCATAACTCAGTGATCGTCTTCCAATTAAGTCCACTCCCTCCTACCACTCTATCCCTTGACGTCACTCGTGTGAGAACATACTGCAAGCAATAAACTTCATCAGGAAAGCACTAAGAGGTCCACTGACACACTGGAGCATCAGTTAGGGGTACGCAGTAAAATCATTTCATTTATTGGTGGCCATCACAATCTGCAAATACTGTCAAGCTTTTATGGGTATCGAGATGTCGTACTTCCTGCACTTTCTCGGTCCTCTGGTACCCGGAATTCTTCAGCACGGACCACGCCACCTCTGAGTCACTGACATTCATCTGGCAACCATACGTCTCAAAGTAGACTGCAGGAAGGAAGGCAGGATCAGCCAGTAACTTGCACCATCGACAAAACACTGATCCCCCCCCCCCCCCCCCCCCCCCCCCCCCCCCCCCAAACCGCACTGCAGTGATGCATGAGCATGTGAATGATTTGTTCCTTGACCCATATCACATGAAGGTATGGTTAGGTCAGTGCAGGTTATGGTTTCAGCAACTTTTCAAGAAATGCTGCGGGGGCGGGTACAGGGCGACGTACGGGAACTACCTCATCCATAGTCGCTAGAATGACGATGCTATACCTCAACCAGTCAGAGTAAACAGGTAGTTATTACTACAAGTTGAACATGATCTAATATGGCACAACCGAACCTTTCCTTCCTTGTCCTGCAACGTCCTCCTCTCTGAGGTACGGCACCCTCCCTCCTCCCTCAACCGCACCCGTCACTGGCTTCTGCACACCCGAGGAAGCAATGAAGTCTTTCAGCCCTGGTCCATCCTGCAGGCGAGAGCGACTCCTGGTGGTGGTGGTGTACCAGGAGCGGGAGACAAGACTCCTCAGGTGCCGCAACCGCATGACAGATTAACAGGTTCTTCACGCTACTAGCATATGGAGTTGGGTGAGAGGAGGGAGAGGGGGAGTTGGTGAGTCGTTGGAAACGGAGTTTGCTCACTGCTGGCTGTAGAGGTACAGACCCAGAATGGGACAGCATCCAGATGCCTCCCTTCTCCCTCTACAGGCTCTGCTGTAACTAGCTAGGCCTCTTCACTTCAAAGGCATGTCACTCCCACACTAGTCACAGCTGCGACCGCACATCTTGACTTGTTCTTCCATTATTTTACTATCAGATCAAAGGGCAAAATGTAGTCAAAGGTCAATGGCTGAAAACAGTGCAGTCAAACATTCAATAGACAGGGAGAGCTGGCTATATCATCCATCTAGAAAAGGGTTGACGAACAGATGCCTGGGCCAGTGATTTTTCAGCCAATGAGCCGAGCCTTTGCAAAAGCACAACATTGATCCTAGTACTAGTATCATAATACAGCACGTGGATGCTAGTCTCGTTCCCAGACGATTTTACCTAGTCCTAGTCGACCAGTGGCAGACAGGACCTCCCTCTTCAGATCAACTGCAACATGCTCACCTTATCAGAACGACGGCTGCAGCAACTACAACTTGCAACTTGGGGAACTTTCTGCTTGAAGCCTAAAACCTCGTTCTCAGACTCCATTCCATCGTTCCCAGGTGGTGCGGCGGTCTGGGTACCAGACTAGACTCGTAGTAGACGGCATGCCGCTAGTAAGTATAGTTGCTGTCTCTAGAGCTGTAGTAGTTGCTACTGTCACAACAACAACCTCAGCATCGTTCCCAGATGCCAAGCATTGGCAAACTTATTCCCAAGCGGCATGGGGTACGGTCATTCTAGCATTCTGAATCAACTGTAAGTGCATCAACAGAGAGAGGGACGCTAGTGGCAGAGGGCTTACTGTAGGAGGCCAACGGCATTGGTGACCGAAGAAAAACGACAGAGACAGAATCACGCTCATCGCTGTCCACAGTTTACGCGTGCACAGGTCTTTTCCCGCCAAAATATGAACTACCGCGGATGCCAACCAATCAGATCACAGCGTTACCGGCGCGTGCTTGTGCCGGTGCACGCGTTGCCAGGAGGCTTCTGTGGGTATATAAAGAGAGTCAAATTGTGTCCGAGCCATTCGGGTTAGGTTTAGCTCGGGTGAGGTTAAGGTGAGGTGAGCCCTCACCATAACCTTACCTGAGCTGAATACCTTTCACCGCCAGGGTAAGTTCAGGTATAATTAGGCTGGGGGGGGGGGGGGGGGGGGGGGGGAGCATGGGAGGGGTGGGGCTGGGGTGGGAGCCTGGGGGGTGTGGCTGGGGTGGGAGCATGGGGGGTGTGGCTGGGGTGGGAGCCTGGGGGGTGTGGCTGGGGTGGGAGCATGGGGGGTGTGGCTGGGGTGGGAGCATGGGGGGTGTGGCTGGGGTGGGAGCATGGGGGTGTGGCTGGGGTGGGAGCATTGGGGGTGTGGCTGGAGTGGGAGCATAGGGCTAGGGGGTGGGGCACAAGTTGGATGCATGTTGGGCTGGGCTGTGGCGGGCACGAACATGCAGGATAATGTGTTGGTGGGGTTTGAACGGAGAGTGGCAATACAGTAGATACCAATGGTCCAAGACAGGTACATGTAAAATAAATTACATTTATGGGTCTGTACTAATAAAAGTGCACTGCTAGGCCTGACCAACAAGAAATGTTTTGCACTATTTATTCCTGTGTACCATCTACCAGTAGGGCCTGGTAATCAAACATGTTTGCATGGAGCTTCTAGCAGAATCTTCTATGATGAACATGCTTGTGTGGATAACTTATCTTCTATGATGAACATGCTTGTGTGGATAACTTATCGCTATCTGATTACTGCCCACCCACTCCTCTTAGCATCGGTGACTAGTCTGGTCTGGTTCCCACAATGTACCGTGAATGGAATCTCCTTGAAACATTATTGTTGATGTGCAGATGACGTTGAGCTGAACACCGGCTGATCGAAGCCCTCCACTGAGCTGTGCCAATTGATCTATCGTAGTTTTCTCTCGAGAAGTCCGTGTGAAGTGATCCAGGATGAGTTCTGGTGACTCTAAACCCGTCAAAGGTCCGTCTTGAAATAATATTTATCTCCCCACCTAGCTCCACCGTACCGGCAAGCCCCTCTCCACTGGGGAGTCTGGCTCACCATTCTCCCAGGAATATGGGAACCAGGGTCTTATTCTCCTGAGAACATGGAAACCCTTGTCCCATTCTCCTAGCATTAAACATGGGAACCTGGGTCACCAGTGTGGAACAGTGGTCCCTACAAGGGAGTGTGGGAACCCAAGTACATTACTGAATTTTAGTCTAGTGAGCTAGTTCCTTGCCCAGCACGGATCAATTGACGTAACTGCGCGGGGAAAAGAAGGGTCTGGAAGTTTTGGATCGCTTTACTTGAGCTATACTCAAAATCTGGTGTACTTGAAGCTGATCGTTCAGTACGCTCAGTGCAGGCATAATTTGAAGTCGCCTGCGTTTGCTGCTCTGCGGCACAGTAACCAAACAAACAGAACTACAAGCAGCGATCAAAGTAGGTCGGTCTAGACTGACTGCATTAAAATGACTGAATTGTAGAACACGTCTCAGCCTTTCATGCCAATCAAATGGTCCAAAGTTATAGGCCTTCCTTCTCCGTGTGTGCATACTGCAAGTGATCGCAGGCTAGCTTGTTAGACTGCATGAGTTTCACAAGTCTTTGGGACTGTATGGCTGGAGCTACAGTAGCTCTCTGTGAAACCTGCCTTCTTTATGACATCACATGAAGACCGTGCATCTACACATTGGGCCAGACCATTGTTGTATGGACTCGCATTTAATTACAGTGGGCCGGGTGGAGTGTGGTCCTTAGATTTTTGGCCACTCCCTCTTTTGAGTAATGATCATTTGCTCATTTATCTTGATTTTGTCTGGCCTTACGGTATGCACAACAGTGTAACCTCAGCATGCATGGCATAAGGAACTACATGTACATTGTGTTTTGCAGACCTGAAGGGGCAGAAGGTGATGGTCATCCACGAGTACAAGGCTGTTAATCCTGACGAGCTAAACCTGACTCCTGGACAGGTATGAAACTGTGTAAGGCTCCACCCTCTCCTCTGGGGCAGGGTGTGACCATTTACCTCCCTATGTAACCTAACACACAGATTGAATGAGTGGGACTGCACTAGGTGCAGCTCACAGGTAGCACAAACTATGGGTATAGGCGAATTGCTCATGTCACGTTGATCGAGCAGTGGCAGTCAAAGGGAAATATTGCAGTGCTTACACCATCGCCAGCAAGGTGAGTTTCAGCACATAAGCGTCAGTGAATGACGACTGTGTGGTCAGGATCTTAGTGGGCCTTTCATAAGAGCTAGCTGCACTGGCAACAAAACTTTGGAGAGCACTTGAGCTTTGGCGGCAAACGGAAATGAAAAAACGCTTCTATCTCCACAGCCAAGGTGTTTGGATTAGTGCATGATAGGAATCACAACGGTGTAGTAGAATCTTTATAGGCCGGCCATTTCTTTATTTTGCGGCATCATTTTCCCCCTACCAATAGTGTACTCTCTTGCAAGCTTCTACTCCAATTCACTGGGGTTCCCCATAGACAAGCATGTAGAATGATGATGCACTGCTCTCTGGTAACAGGCCATGATTAGCCTCATTCCCAGGCCATTCCCACCACCAGTATTGATCGCTTGCAGTACTCAAATACTGGGAATGAGGCCAGGTCATGATGCTATTGGAGGATAATGAGTAGGGCTAATGGATGGTATAAGTTGTAGGATCTTCTGGTGCTGATGATTAACCCTATAGTAACCCCATGGTCTACATATAGGTTAAACGATGAAACCGAGGGGTCTACGGGACTTAGAGCCCCGCGGAAACTATATACACACCCACGTGCGAAGCGCAAGGGTGTCTATAGGTTTCCAAGGGCCGCGTAGGCCCCGAGGGTTTCATCGTTTAAGGTATTTATACTATACAGCTGGCAGCCAATCAAATCGCTGTCTGTATTAGCAACCAAAACAGTTAGCAACCGTTCAGTCAGAAATACTTCGCACAGAGATGGGCGAGTTTTTATAGCAACTGCTCTCGCCATCCGCTAACCCACAACTCGGCTTACTCGTGCCTCGTGTTTGGGACTGTGACTCCGAAGCGGAACCAGACTCTGGGATCACACCAAATACGCCCCGCCCCATGACACTTACGGAGGCGTTACGACTGAGTCCGAAGTCCAGCTCCACGCTATAGCGTTATATACCTGTACTCGTCTGGCTACAGTGCTCGCTCGCAAGACACTCGCGTGCAAGACCGAATCATGAACTGTATATAGTGTCAATAGAGGTATCTATGACGCTAAATGTATGACACTAGGCCTATATATAACTACATGAAATTTACAGGTGTATATATAAGTGAAATTACAGGGGTAATAAGTAATAAGTGATTTTAATCCCTTCAATTGGCCAATCATATCGCAGTATTTCATCCCACATGTACTTGTGTGCTCAGGTGATCGATGTGATAGAGGAGGATTGTGAGGGATGGTGGAGGGGAGTGGTGGAAGGGAGGAAGGGGGTGTTCCCCGACAACTTTGTGGAGCTGATTCCTCAGTACTCCAAACCCCCCGAATCGTCGGCCAATCACACAGGTTGGGTAGATTATAATAGTACTAAATTGGTCAAAAGTATAGAGTGGTCTTGCTAAGCCCGTTATTAGGCACACTCGTATATCTCAGAAACAATGTAAGGCCCGTTATTAGGCACACTCGCATATCTCAGAAACAATTAATGTGCCTATATAAGTGAGGTGCGCTTAGTATTCCTTGAATGGGAAGTGTGCTCCATTTGGAATTATAGCTTTTTCGTATGATCGACAATGACAGAATTTCTGGAAGAAGACGTTTAGTAATGAGTAGCGTGGGACGAGAATCGAACCTGTGCCTAACAGTCAACATGCCCTTATAAGTAAGCTGTACGTACGTGCCTATATAGTAACACGCGACTACGGTACTATGACAACACGATCCAGCTCAGTCCTACGTAGCATCCTGATGTATGTGTACACATTATACCCTACAAGGAGGTTTACAGTCCAGACCACTCCCACCTCAAAGTACTGATTGCTTCAGAGGAGGTTGGAAGCTAGTAATTAGTTGGATGCACAAGGTATACATGTAAGTTGGTGGTTCGTGGATGACGTAATCATACAGACTGCCATAGCAGTCCATATTTAAAGTTTGGTAGGAACAAAGCTCGCACTATGGATACTACAAGGTGAGTTGTAGATGGACAACTGTGGCATTGTTCGATGCACAGAGTTTCCATGCACTGGCATTCCAGGATCCATTAATATTCATATGGAATAGCTGTCAATCTAGAACTCATCTGGCAGTATCCACTCAGCGAAATTAGTTCCAAGTGCTGTTTTTGTAAATCGATTTCTCCTTTCAATATAGACCGATAAGTCAGTTCTTTCATTCATGTAACAATGATTGCTAATTTGTCCTAGTCCTATGATATATATCTACGTACATATGACTGCTGGGGTTGATTCACACATGCAGAGTCGGAGATAAGAGGTCGCAGAGCTGTGGTGTTCTATGCGTATCAGGCTCAAGACGTAGATGAGCTACACCTTAATCCTGGACAGGTGTGTGTGTGTGTGTGTGTGTGTGTGTGTGTGTGTGTGTGTGTGTGTGTGTGTGTGTGTGTGTGGGTGTGTGTGTGTGTGTGCATATGTCGTTATATGTAGCTTGTGCTATATACCGTGCAGCGTACTATAGTACCGTGCAGTGTACTATAGTACCGTGCAGTGTACTATAGTACCGTGCAGTGTACTATAGTACCGTGCTACTGAAGAGAATTGTTCAGACATCCATGTCACTACGGGACCATCCTGAGGGGTTACCACAATGTGGCTGATGAGGGCCTGGAGAAGGCGGGGCCTGGAGAAGTCCGAGCCTATATAAACTAAGTCCCCTCGACTGCCCCTCTGAAGGATGCGGTGTTAACTATTTCAGGCAAACACGGCTGAAAGAATATGACCCCACCCACTGCCCAATGTATTGCTCATACCATGCAAGTTGCAACACTACCGTATGTTACACTGATTAGATGTCTGCAGCTGTACTGATGACCTCCGTTATTGTTTTCCCGCCATGTCCGCATGTGTACATGCCTCCAGATCGTGGATGTGTTGGGAGAGGAATGCGACGGATGGTGGAAGGGCGTTCTTGTAGAGGAGACAAAGCTGAAGGAGGGGAAAGAGGGAGTATTTCCTGACAACTTTGTTGAGCTCTTACCTCAGACGCCACATGGACCACTTGATGGTCAGTTAACAGATGTTTCATGCAGAATGTGTCTGTGCGTGTGTGCCTGCAATGTGTAACTGTTGCACTGTTTGTTGTGAGTGTGTGTATATATCGGTGTGAGCTTGTGTTTATCAGGGTGGGTGTGCTCCCCCTTGGAACATAATTATGTTACCATTATTTCTGTGCTTGGTTAAATACAAATGCAACACAGCACAACATGGAATGGTTTAGCAGTCTTTACACTTTCAGTTCCAAGGTCAATCTCTGTGGAAACACTAATTATATAAGGTTATGTAATCATGTTAGCAGTAACTAGATTCATGCTGCTCATGCAGTGTCAGTACTGGACTTGCTGAATCTAGGGTTTTTTGATATAAGTAGCTGAGCTCGCTTCACTCGCTCAGCTACTTCCCCCTTGTTCGCCTACCGTGCGTAATCCGGCGCCGGACAGCTCTCTGAAGAGCTGCTTCTCCCTGATTGTGTCCGCTTCAGCTGCTGCTCCCGGGCCCGATTGCGGCATCCGCTTCCACTGCTGCTCCCCGTTTGCCTCCGCCTCACGTCCAGCTGCTGCTCCCCGATTGCGCCCGCTTCAGCTGCTGCTCGCCGCCCGATTACGTCCGCTTCCACTGCTGCTCCCCGATTGCGTCCGCTTGAACTGCTGCTCGCCCGATTGCGTCCGCTTCGACTGCTGCTCCCCGATTGCATACTGGATTCCAGCTCATGCCCCGGGCCCAATGTTCTCGAACATTCTTCGCAGAGTTCGAGGTTCAGTAAATAAATTAAAGTACGAAGGTCGCGCGTCACTATAGTCTAGTCCCGCCCCACAAACATCCCACTTCCGTCACTCACACACGTAAAATCTTAATGTATTGATGTATGTGTGCATGTTTTTGGATGTGTGTGTGTGTATGTGTGTGTGTGTGTGTGTGTGTGTGTGCGTGTGCGTGTGTGTGTGTGTGTGAGCATGTGTGTGTGTGTGTGTGTGAGCATGTGTGGTGTGTGTGTCATTTCTTGTAAGGTGAACTTCCTGCAGAGGTGTCACTACATGGAGTCTTGCCCCTCCTATATAAATTCATAAAATCTGGGAGCATTTTTTTCCCCTTAACGTACAGCAACTGAATGCTAACATGAAGGTTAACTTGAGACATTGTAGACAGGACAATAAGATGACAATATACATGAAGTGGGCGCTGAACAAAAGAGTAATTACAAATACAAGTAGTTTCGCTTGCTTCGCTTGCTCAGCTACTTCCCCCTCGTTCACCTATGTGAGTAATCCGGCGCCGGACAGCTCTCTGTGCAGAGCTGCTACTCCCCATTTGCGTCCGCTTCAGCTGCTGTTTCCCGATTGCGGCTGCTGCTCCCCGATTGCGTCCACTTCAACTGCTCCCCGATTGCTTCCGCTTCAGCTGCTGCTCCCCGATTGCATCCACTTCAACTGCTCCCCGATTGCGTCTGCTTCAGCTGTTGCTCCCCGATTGCATCCACTTCAACTGCTCCCCGATTGCGTCCACTTCAGCTGCTGCTCCCCAATTGCGTCTGCTTCGGCTGTGCTCCCCCAGCTGTTCCAGCCCATGCCCAATGTTCCTGAACATTCTTCACAGAGTTCAAGGTTCAGTAAATTGAAGTACGAATGTCGCGTGTTACTAGTCTAGTCCCACCCCACGAACATCCCACTTTCCGTCATGCACACGCATGTATATATTGATAAGGTAGAGACTGCAACGAATTGGGTGAGGAAAGACGTACAAGAGAATGTTCCATTTGGAGGAAACAGATAAAAAGGAGAGTGGTACTGGAAAGATGGGATGTTTACACTGTGGCACTGCATGCATGGGGCCACCGTATTCCCAGAAAACTTGGGTCAGCAGCTTGTTTGTTTTGAAGGTAAACCTACTTAGTGCACCGTTGGTGTCGCAGACCTTTCTCGATGAAGTTTCAAAGTACACTGTATCCTGATGATCTTGCTGCACCCTTCGTGTGTCTGGCCAGCCAATCAATGTTGACGACTTTTACTTTGGCGATCAATTTTTGAATCGCCAAATTAAAACCATCGCTGAAATTCCTGGTGAATAATATTATAAACTAGGGTCGTGTCTGAACACAATAGCATACTAATTTGTGTCATTTGACTAAATTGTTTTAATGAACACACAGATGCTGAGTTGAAGGACCGCAAAGCAGTCGTGTATTTTGGCTATGAAGCAGCGAACCCTGATGAACTGAGCATCAAGCCCGGACAGGTACATCCTCAACACATGCTTTCTCAGAACTTGTTTATAGTCCACAAGTGAGTGGAGCCCTAGCCTCGTTCCCAGGCTACACTGCCACGGCCATTCTTGGGCCTGGGAGCGAGGCAAGTGTGCCACATCTTGGCTTGCCTTCAGTGAAATGCGTACACTCTCAAGGCATGATAAGGAACACCTCAAATACATGAACAGGTGAACAAACATATGCCTCATTCCCAGGCCGCGTGGGACCTGGGAACGAAGCTAATATGCTGCACAATGGCATTATGCATGTAGCGCTTCCAATTGTATTGTTTCCACAGGTTGTCAATATACTTGGGACAGGAGACTTGGGATGGTGGAAGGGAGAGCTGGAGGGGAAGGAAGGAGTACTTCCAGACAACTTTGTGCAGCTAATTCCACTTTATAAGCCATCAAGTATGCAATGCCTTATTGTTGCAAGGCTATTACTCTGATAATAATTGTATTAGTTGTCTAGGCAACACATTGGTGATGCATGCTGAGTGTTACCACTGCTTGTTATGTCGTCTGTATTTGGCTGTGTTGTGTAAAGGCACCTCACAGCTGATGTGTCATGTAGCTCCACTGTTACCTGTGAAACCCACCTGTTCCTTCCGTCACTTGAGCAACTATACATAATTATGCAGCGTTCTCTTACGGTATACTCACATGACAGGATCAATCAGCCCATATAGACTGCATACAGCTTTAGGACTAAGGCTGTGATGTAATAATAGGGTGTGATGCAATGTTTGTAATGGTGCGTGGTGAGTGTGCCATGTTGCTATGCTGTCACATACATGCAGCTGCAAAAATCCAGTTCAAGAAAAGGAGAGATTTTTCCACTGACATGGAGTACGGTCACTATGTGAAAACTACCCTAAAGCCCGGGATGAGGGTCCGAGCGAGACAGAACGTTGGCCCTGTCTTCCAGGGAGAATCTGGACTGTACTTTCAGCATACCTTCAGTGTGGCTGGCCCAGCGCTGTTCGTATGGGATGAATCCAGGAAGGCGCAGCGTGCTCACTGGATTGATGTGGAGATTGTGTCTAGAGAGCCAGGTACGTAACATATCAAGTGATCAGTGACCGTGCAAGTGTACAAATAAAGCTGTAAGTCCATTTTTGCAGCCATATTTGCTCCTCCTTGAGACAGGAATTATTTGTACAAGTAGCTTCGCTCGCTCAGTACTTCCCCCTCGTTCACCTACCGTGAGTAATCCGGCGCCGGACAGCTCTCTGTGCAGAGCTGCTGCTCCCCGATTGCATCCGCTTCAGCTGCTGCTCGCCGCTTGTGTCCGCTTCGAATCAGCTGCTGCTCCCTGGCCCGATGGTCATCTGCTGCTTCCCGTTTGCGTCCGCTTCCAGCTGCTGCTCCCCGATTGCGCCCGCTTCAGCTGCTGGTGCATGCTCGCCGCTTGCGTCCGCTTCACCTGCTGCTCCCGATCGCGTCCGCTTCGGCTGCTGCTCCCGGATTGCGTCCGCTTCGACTGCTGCTCCCCGCATCCGCTTGCAGCCCTCGAACATGTTTCGCAGAGTTCGAGGTTCAGTAAATAAATTAAAGTATGAAGGTCACACGTCACTATAGTCTAGTCCCTCCCCACAAACATCCCACTTCCGTCACTCACAGACAGACACACACACACACACGTTAAAATCTTAATGTATTGATAAAGTGATGGGAGTCCTGATGCATTTACAGACAAGAATGTGCACTAGAGATTACTATACTATCATTCGCCATGAAATTCAGTGGAATGAATTTTGAAAACGTCTGCCACCACTGAAATGCACACCATTTTGTTATCAGTGTATTGCTTTTCTCTCAAGATTCAGGTTCAACTGGAGAAGCAAAGAACGATTCTGCTTCAACTGGAGAATCAAAGAACAGTTCTATCTCAACCGGAGGATCAAAGAACGATTCTAGTTCGACTGGAGAATCAAAGAACGAGAAGCAGCGTAGACTACATGTACCGTCTGATCAGACTGATGGAAAAAGTGGAGAAAATGGCTTGCGAATGAAGCTCCAATGTCACCGGGCACAGTGTGATGCAGAGCAAGCCAAGCTAGATGCGCAGGAGGCAAAGAAGGAGGCCCTGGAGGCAAGAAAAAAAGCACAGGTGGCAGAAGCTAAGGCTGAACGGGTGTTGCTGGTAGAAAAGAGAGTGCTTGAGGCGGACAGGAAAGCACAGCTGGCAGAATTGCGAGCAGAAGATGCAGAGAGAATGGCTGAGAAGGCCATCCAAGAAGCTCAGACCAAGTTTGAACAGGCCATGAGGAGAGTGGAGGCAGCGGAGAGACGTGTCACAAGTATCGAGGAGACATTGACAAGGAGATTGCAGGAGTTGGAGAGAACTCTGCAGGCTGCGCAGACTGACCCACAGGAGAAACCTTTCTGGGTTGTGCAGAGAGAAGAGATTCAGATGACAACTGAAGAAATTGGCAGAGGAGGGTGGGGAGCAATCAAAGTGGCTCTCTTCAGGGGGCAGCGGGTTGCTGCTAAAACCCTCCACAACCAGATAATTTCTCCTCACAATCTGCGCCTTTTCACGCGAGAAATGAACATGGCAGCACGAGTCAGACATCCTAACTTGCTGCAGTTCATTGGTGCCACCACTGAAGGAGAGCCCATTATCCTGACAGAGTTGATGCAAACTAGCTTAAGAATTGTGCTAGCTTCTACCTTACTCTCATGGAGTCAAATGAAGTCAATATTTTCGGACGTAGTCAGGGCTCTCAACTACCTCCACCTGATGCAGCCAACGTCAGTCATCCATCGCGACATCAGTAGTGCTAACATCCTGCTAGAACCCTCATCCACGACTACATGGAAAGCAAAAGTCTCGGACTTTGGTTCCACTAATTTTGTATCTCACGTGGCCACCACCGGTCCTGGCAACCCCCTCTATGCTGCTCCTGAGGCCTTCAATCCGTACCAGCAGACTCCAAAGATGGACATTTTCAGTTTTGGGATATTGCTCCTTGAGACTTGCACTAGCCAGCTGCCTCCAGTGGATGAAAGGGAAGAGCTAATCGGACAAATGCGTTGGCCTGCAGTAGTTCCACTGGTCCGACGATGCATTGACGAAGACAAAGACAGAAGGCCGACAGCACAAGACATTCTCAGAGAACTTGACTCGCTGTCAGGCTTGAGGTAGACATCAATGAGTTACCTAGGCAACACATAGGAATGTTAATTGCTCATGTCTCTCTCTTTTATGACGCTGCCTAGGTAGCATAGTTATGCCCCCACCAATGTGTAGAATGACCATTTCACTCACCTTTTGCTGCTTATTATGAATTGCTGTAAACATGAAGTGTGCCAAATTGTTACTGGCCTGGGATGTGGGGCGATCCACATTTATTGATTCACAGATCGACGAACAGTGACCAATTATGTATGGCTACAGTATTTAGAACCAAAACTAAAATGACATTTGATGCCTAGCTTTTACAACTCTAACTCGTCTAACCATGCATTAGTCACAAATTATAGCTGCTGTATTTGTCCATCAGCAATGACCGGTATACAGTCACACCTCCGAACAAATTAAGGACACTTTGGGAAATTCAAGTCTTTAAAATTTGCATGTCCTTTGTAGAGAGGTTGTCCTCTTCTCAGAGGTTCAAAATGTATTTACAGTCAAACCTCCGAACAAAGGACACTTTGGGAACAATATAAATTCAAGTCTTTTGTCCTTTGTAGAGAGGTTGTCCTCTTCTCGGAGGTTCAAAATGTATTAGAACCATAGGCAAACCAATTATTTGGGACCTTGAAAAGCGTCCTTTGTAGAGAGGTTTATTATATTGTGTCCCTATATCTCGGAGGGTCCACTATCGGAGGTTTGACTGTATACCGTCGTATAGCCTTGGTACATGTATGTTGCCTGCATTGCAGCCATATATATTATACTCAATTCGTCAGTGGACAACACAAGCTCTAGACAAAAGCATAATGATTAATTATCTACTTCTCGCACTGCCCATTAATATCATTGTTTCCGGCAGTACGTTATCTTATCACCTATACTATAATTATGTAGCAGTTCTGTATACTGGATTCATGACCTCGATCTGTGCTGTATAAAAATTATCCACACGTGCTGATCGAGCTTGAGAGCCCCCTGTTGTATATAATCTCTGCTGTAGCGCTATAGCCATTGTTGAATTACAAACTCACTGGAAACAGTACAATATTATAGCAGCAAAAAACATTTACGTAAAAGAATAAGGAAAAATGTTACAAGTGACCATAGCTAATTCACCTTTGACCTGATAGTGAGTCAAGTTCTCTGAGAATGTCTTGTGCTGTCGGCCTTCTGTCTTTGTCTTCGTCAATGCATCGTCGGACTAGCGGAACTACTGCAGGCCAACGGATTTGTCCGATTAGCTCTTCCCTTTCATCAACTGGAGGTAGCTGGCGAGTGCAAGTCTCAATGAGCAGTATCCCAAAACTGAAAATGTCCATCTTTGGAGTCTGCTGGTACGGATTGTAGGCCTCAGGAGCAGCATAGAGGGGGTTGCCAGGACCAGTGGTGGCCATGTTGGATGCAAAGTTCGTGGAACCAAAGTCGGAGAGTTTTGCCTTCCATGTAGTTGTGGATGAGGGTTCCAGCAGGACATTGGCACTACTGAGATCACGATGGATGATCGGCCTTGGCTGCATCAGGTGGAGGTAGTTGAGAGCCCTGACTACATCCAAGAAGATTGACTTCATTTGGCTCCATGAGAGTGTGTTTGAAGTTAGCATGTTCCTAAGGCTAGTGTGCATCAACTCTGTCAGGATAATGGGCTCTCCTTCAGTGGTGGCACCAATGAACTGCAGCAAGTTGGGATGTCTGACACGTGCTGCCATATTCATTTCTCGCATAAAAAGGCGCAGATTGTGAGGAGAAATGATCTGGTTGTGGAGGGTCTTAGCAGCAACTCGCTGCCCCCTGAAGAGAGCCACTTTGATTGCTCCCCACCCTCCTCTGCCAATCTCTTCGTTCGTCATCTGAATTTCCTCTCGTTGTACGGCCCAGAATGGTAGAGCATGTGGGTCAAATTGAATGTCCTGGAAAGAAAGTTCCAAGCTTGCAATTCGTCTAGTCAGTGTTTCCTCCAGATCTGTTGCATGCCGCTCTGCTGTTTCTGCCCTTGTGCTGGCCTGCTGTGCTCTTGCTATGGCATGCTCAGCTGTTCTCTCAGCTGTTTCTGCTCTTGTGCTGGCCTGCTCAGCTCTTCTCTCAGATGCATATGCTCGTGCGCTGGCCTGCTCAGCTTTTCTCTCAGATGCATCTGTTCTGGCCTCTGCCTCTTCCAGTAGTCTTTCTATAGCATCTGCTCTTTTCAGAGCTTGCTCACACAACAGCTGGATTTCTTCATGCTTCCTGGTCACTTCTTCCACTCTCATCATCGCTTTCTGATAGAGATGCTTGTTTTCTCCTGAAATCCTTTCTGCTTCTGTAACCTCTCCCTTGCCAAGCTTTCCAATTGCTACACAACCTAATAGCTCCTGAGGTGCTACTTGTTGCTGCGGAGATTTCAACTGTTGCTGCTGTGTGGGCCTCTTCATAAAGCAGCTGTTACACAGCCATCCAAATTCCTCATTGCCATAAAACTGTTTGCAACTGGGGCATTTTGGTGGTTCCTGGGAGCTTCCACCTCCAGCCGAGGGAGGATTCCTCGACATAACTGGAATTTCATAAGGTTGTGGCTCTGGTGCCTGCAGCTGGCTATATGTACCTCTACCTGTGACTGGAGCAGTAAATTGCTGTTGCGGTGCTTGAGTGTGTGCATATGAAGAGGGTGGAGCTAAAGTGGGTGGAGCTTTGGGGCCGGGTTCCACTTCCTTGAGAATAGTTTCCAGATTGTCATTAAAGCATTTGGAACAGTAGAAGCGTGTTTCGGCCATTCCAAAGAATCCACATCCTGGCATACGGCACTTGCTTCTTCCCAATGCGTTCTGTGGACGAGGTGGAGGAAGAGCAGGAGGCTTTGTTTGAGCTTGTGGATTTGGAGACTGATAGTTGCCAAGGCTCTCACACATATCCTCTTTTTGTTGTCCCTGCAACTGCTGAGGTGATAGTTGAGCAGCAGTCTCGGGTTCTCCACCACTCATTCCACAATTGTTGATGCAGAGTGTACGAGGTGTACCGTCTTCCACACCCTGCTGGGCAAGTGTTCTGTGTGCTTCAGGACCTGATACATGTAGCTGATTTGGTTTTCGCTTTCTTCGTCTAGGTCTTCTTTTTCTTTGTGAGGGAACAGCAGGAGGTCTTGATACTGTTGGTGGGTTTAGAGACTTCATATCCTCTTTTGGCCCATACTGTTGTTGCGGAGGTGATCCTTGCCGCTGTGGAGGTCTCAACTGTTGCTGCTGTCCCTGTGTGGTTCTCCGGTAGCAACTCTCACACATGCCGAGGTACATCGGATGGCCCAGGTTGGCACAGTGGGGACACTTCATTGAGTCCTGGCTGCTAGAGGGTGGTGCAGCTTGCTGGGCACGGTATGCGTCATGACAGGCATCTATGAATCCCGAGATGAGAGGTTTCAGGTAAGCAGGGATTTCTGCTATCATCAATTTAGCACAAATGGTATGCTGCCGGAAATATGGGGAGCCATGGTTGTGTATCTGCATCAGGTTGAGGTAATCCATCAGGAGGGCAGTGGGGTCCTCTTGTGGGAGAATGAACCGAATTTGAAGCTGCTGCCCGTAGTAATCGGTCAGAGGTAACACGAGGTACCCATTGCGGTACTGCTGGGGAGAATCGACGACAACCAGTGATGAAAAATGTCCGCCACAGAATGATAGGGGTAGGGGATCCTTCTTGCAGGAGTTGGGGTCCCACAGGAGGGGGAGGTAGACACCATGGAAGTTGACTCCCTGGAGAGTGGCCCCTTGGATGGACCTCATCTTGGGAATAGCGTACATGATCACAGGTCGGCGAAGGACATTTGCGAGTACAAAGATATGGAACTCTTCGAGGCTGTCCAGGCTACCTGCTGCCGGCACATCTGCAGATGCCTGGTTGACCACTAAACGCCATTCTTGCTGCCACTGGTCCTGATCCAGCTGTACACCACAATTGGTATTGTCCAGCTCACGTGTGTACTGCCATCGTCGGTAGAATGTGTTACCAGCTGTGTTGGAACAGGCGTGGGATACCGCTCTGCGAAGGATGTAGTCTCGATCTTGAAACCCCCACATGCCAAGTGAAGCAGCGTGTAGCAGGCAGTTGCCGTCTGTGACGAGTGTGTACAGTGGAACTAGCTTTGTGGCTGATGGGCACCAATTGAGACATTTCTCCCCTTCCAATGCCCTCTGTGTTTCTTTATCAATGATTCGGTCAAAGACAAACTGCTTGAATTCAGGTGGGTAGTCTGTTAGGGCCGGTAGTGTGAGTGTAAAGCAAGGTGTGCTTGTGAAGAAGTTAGTTCCTCCCTTCGGGGCATCGGGGCACCAGTCTTGTTGGATCACATCTCGACAGCGCTTTATGGTTTCCAAATCTGTGGATGAGATACTTCTGGGTAAGGGCCGGTAGACAGCACCTGTAGGCGGGGGTGGGTACTGCAAGTAGTGCCCTGCCATATATAGTGAATGGGAGTGTTCACCTGTAGTGTGGTGCAAAGTGGGGTTCAAGGTATTCAGACTGAATTCAATCACTACACTAGCCCTGTTCTCCTAATTATAACCTCACTCCCAGGCCATTCCCACTGCCAGTATTTGATCGCTTGCATTACATATAGGGGATCAAATACTGGCGGTGCATGGGAATGGCCTGGGAACGAGGCTAATGTTCTCCCAGGCCATTCTCTAGTCTAACAAGCTAGCCCTTCACTTTCTCTGGCATGTGATTGCTTAGAGCTTGCGGTTATGTGAGTGCAATTTGTGCAGTGGAAGAGTCGAGTTCATGCAGGACTAGTCATTCCCAGACTGCTCCCGTGCACCTCTAGGTTGTGACAGGAGCGCATGAGCCGCTGAAGGCAGCACCTTCGGCAGCTCATGCGCTCCTGGTTGTGAATATACTCTTGCAGCACGAGTTGATGAGTTGCACAAGCTTCCAATTCCATTCTTCCCATGGTGTGAGTGATCAACCACTGGAAATCCATGCATGGTCTAGCTAGTCTGGTTCCCAGACCCTACCCCGGAGTAAACGTAAGTACTCGCGGGTAGGGTCTGGGAACCAGACTAGGTCTAGCTAGCTAGCAGGAAGCACAGTTTCTAAATCTGCTAATTATTGCCCCCAAAGTATAGAATGCTGCATGAAAAGCCAGAGAAATAGCACGCAAGCTCTCTAGAAACAAACAGTTCCCTCACCTCTCTGACTCAAAACTGTCACCGCCCACGCCCCGCCCCTCGATCATTACTAGTCTCGTGCCCAGACCCTCTTGATCAAGGGCTAGGGTCGATCTGGGAACCAGACTATTAAATTACGTAAAGGGCATTCCCGCAGACGTATGTGGGGAATCCCCTAACTAAACATGGCCGAACATAAGGTCTGACTCAGCGTTGGTGTGGTCCTCTTTTTCCGTGTAATCCCCAACACCGACTCCGTAAGTTGAACCATAATGTAGGAATAGCACATAAACTAGAGTAATCTTAGACGGGTGGGACTCCCTGATTTGTTCAAAGGGAAGTCGAGAAGTCAAGTGACAGTTTTTCTGTAGTGAAGGTGCCTCATTTGTGATGTGGGATTTGTTGCATATTAAAGCGGTAGCAGTTATGAGTGTGCAATTCAGCAAAGCCTAATCCAACAACATCGCATCCAAAGCAGTACACTTCGGCACATATAACAGACGAACATGCAGAACAAGTTATCCATAACCGAAACACCAAACATGCAGACATAAAATAGGAACAAAGCCTTGTGACATTGCCACCATGACAGCAGTTAATATCACACAGGGGTGTATCTAATCGCTGGACTGGAAATGGACTGGAACGGTGTAACGGAAAATGGAATGGACTATGGAAAATCTTTAAACATTTTCCCTGGCACTACCCAGCTCTGTTGTGTGCAGCTATAGTTATTTACTAGTCTAGCAGGCTTGCCCCTCGAATTTTCCCCAGCACGGACCAGCTCACATGACCGCATGGGGAAAGGAGGGTCTAGAACTAGAAACTTTGGACCACTTTACTTGAACTCTACTTACCTGTACGTACCATCCAAACACTCAGCTTGTCTCGAGACAGGGATCTTTCACAAGCATAGCATTATGTTGGTTGCCCCACCCCTCCCACACATTTCGTTGCTCAACTAACAGTTCTACCCACCCACACTGGGGTGGCAATTCCTCTGTGTGTATACTATAATCATACGAAAGTGGCACAAAAGTCAAATCCCACAGACTGGACCACTTTGTCTGATGTCCACAAGTGCAGAATCGATGTCCTGCATGTAGTTGTTCCTGAAGAGGAAATTTGAGCAAGCTGAGTGAGCTAGGCCAAATCTGAACCCTAACTCGCTAGGATGAACCCTGACTGTGACTGTAATCCCGGCTAGTCAACCCATGGACATCGCCCATGCCATAAGCACAGCATTGACCACCCACTGACGTGACTGAGTAGTCTTGCAAGCCACACCCCCTGTATGCAGAGAGGAAGTAGGGGGTTATGCTGTGTTGCAGAGTTATCTCCACACCAGATTCAGACGTTACCAATCCAATCTGGTCATGAATGCATCGTGACCATATCCTTGCCCTCCATGTGAAGGTTCTTGAGGATCTTGTTGTCATTCTTGATAACACTCTACTAATCTATATCTTGGACCATTGGGGGAGTTGACAAACTTTGGTGATCAGCATCAGGTTTACTGGCTGATGGCCAAAGGTCAAAGTGCATGTGCAGTCAGCATTAATGAATAATCCATAGATCTGAATTTGGCCTACTGGTGTGCCTCTGACTAGGACCATAGATTCGTTTCCACTTCCCACCATTGGCGTTTGATCACTTGTACCATGGCAACTTCAGAGGGGGAGGAGGCCTGGTATGACTCATCACTCCATGCTCAAAATCTGGAGGCAAAATGACTAGTCTTGGCCCCAGACCCAAACCAACCCCAGTGCGGATCGCTTCCAGTATCACGCGCGTGATACTGGAAGCGATCTGCGCTGGAGTTGGTTTGGGTCTGGGGCTGAGACTACAGAATGACCTACATCCCAGAAATAACGGGAATAGGACTAATGACTTGGGAATGGACTGTGTTGATTGAATTGCTTGTGTGTCCAATCTTCATACCTTGAATCCCACTGCAGGTGACACTCCCAGTCGCAATGGCAGGACACTACTTGCAGTACCCACCCCCGCCCACTGGTGCTGTCTATCAGACCTCACCCAGGCCCTCCCTCCCACGAAGCATCTCAACCACAAACTTGGAAACCACAAAGCGCTGTCGAGCCGTGATCCAACAAGACTGGTGCTCCACTGCCCCGATGGGAGGAACCAACTTCTTTACAAGCACACCTTGCTTTACACTCACACTACCGGCCCTAACAGACTACCCACCTGAATTCCAGCAGTTTGTCTTTGACCGAATCATTGATAAGGAAACGCAGAGGGCATTGGAAAGTGAGAAATGTCTCAATTGGTGCCCATCGGCCACAAAGCTAGTTCCAATATACACACTCGGAGATGGCAACTGCTTGCTACACGCTGCTTCTCTTGGCATGTGGGGGTTTCAAGATCGAGACTACATCCTTCGCAGAGCGGTATCCCACGCCTGTTCCAACACAGCTGGTAACACATTCTACCGACGGTGGCAGTACGCACGTGAGCTGGACAATACCAATTGTGGTGTACAGCTTGATCAGGACCAGTGGCAGCAAGAGTGGCGTCTAGTGGTCAACCAGGCATCTGCAGATGTGCCGGCAGCAGGTAGCTTGGACAGCCTCGAAGAGTTCCATATCTTTGTACTCGCAAATGTCCTTCGCCGACCTGTGATCATGTACGCTGGTCCCAAGATGAGGTCAGTCCAGGGTGCCACTCTCCAGGGAGTCAACTTCCATGGTGTCTACCTCCCTCTCCTGTGGGACCCCAACTCCTGCAAGAAGGATCCCCTACCCCTGTCATTCTGTGGCGGACATTTTTCATCGCTGGTTGTCGTTGATTCTCCCCAGCAGTACCGCAACGGGTACCTCGTATTACCTCTGACCGATTACTACGGGCAACAGCTTCCGATTCGGTTCATTCTCCCGCAAGAGGACCCCACTGCTCTCTTGATGGATTACCTCAACCTGATGCAGATACAGAACCATGGCTCCCCATATTTCCCGCAGCATGCCATTTGTGCTAAATTGATGATAGCAGAAATCCCTGCTTACCTGAAACCTCTCATCTCGGGATTCATAGATGCCTGTCATGATGCATACCGTGCCCAGGGCCAAGTGCAACAACAGCAACCAAATCAGCTATCAGGAGGAAGCCGAACACTATCCCAGGGAGGGGTGGGAGATGGTACACCTCGTACCCCCTGCATCAACAATTGTGGTATGTGTGGTGACCCCGAGACTGCTGGTCTCTGCTCCCAGTGCTACAGGAAAGCACAAACGGAAGCCCAAGCACAAGAACGAGACCAGGCAGGCAGCAGACAACCATATACATACAGCGATACACCTGGGCAGCGGCTGGGTGGTGACCAACCGCCTGCCCAAAGTTACCAACAGCCTCCCGCTCAAGCTTCACCGCTGTCTGGCAGCCTGGGCTCGATAAAGTGCCCCCACTGTGCCAACCCGGGCCATCCGATGTACCTCGGCATGTGTGAGAGTTGCTACCGGAGAACCACACAGGGACAGCAGCAACAGTTGAGACCTCCACAACAGCAAGGATCACCTCCGCAGCAAGGGAAGGGGGATGATACGTACGAGAGCCTTGGCAACTTTCAGTCTCCAAATCCACAGGCCCAATCGAAGCCTCCTGCTCTTCCTCCACCTCGTCCACAGAACGCATCAGGAGGAAGAAGCAAGTGCCGTATGCCAGGATGTGAATTCTTTGGAACGGCCGAGACACGCTTCTATTGTTCCAAATGCTTTAACGACAATCTGGAAACTATTCTCAAGGAAGTGGAACCCGGCCCCAAAGCTCCGCCCACTTTAGCTCCACCCTCTTCATATGCACGCACTCAAGCACCACAACAGCAATTCACCGCTCCAGTGACTGGTGGAGGGACATATAGCCAGCTGCGGGGACCAGAGCCGCAACCTTATGAAATTCCAGTAACGTCGAGGAATCCTCCCTCGGCTGGAGGTGGAAGCTCCCAGGAACCACCAAAATGCCCCAGTTGCAAACAGTTTTATGGCAGTGAGGAATTTGGATGGCTGTGTAACAGCTGCTTTATGAAGAGGACCGAGATGGAGTCTGCCGGCAACCGACTCAAC
This sequence comes from Axinella damicornis, assembly GCA_963931865.1. Lineage (NCBI taxonomy): Eukaryota > Metazoa > Porifera > Demospongiae > Axinellida > Axinellidae > Axinella > Axinella damicornis. The sequence continues at coordinate 17,814,579 of OZ007506.1, forward strand.
CCGTTGAACAATCCCCCAACGGTTGCCTCCAGCAGGGCCTACACTGAGCCACAGATGAATTACCAAGCACAACAGCAATATGGGCAGCAGTACCAGCCGTACCATCAGCCATCGCCTACTCCTCCTGCCTATGCCCAGATACGTAGGTGTGCAAACGTTGGTTGCAATAACACAGCTGGTGAGGACAGTGGGTTTTGTGCCGCCTGTAACATGGAGCAGAACCTCCCACAACCTGCCATGGAGTTTCAGAGTTCACTAACGCCTCCTCTACAATCGCAGCAGCAAGGATACACACAACAGCCTTACTCACAGCCCCAATTCCAAACAAGATCACCTCAGCAAAAACCTGTTCCAAAACCGCGGAGAAATCTCACACAGATTAGGCCAGCCACTGATGAACCAGTGACTCAACATCGAGGTACTTTCACCGCTCCTGTAAACGATCTCAGTGGAGCCATGGAGAAGATGACCGTGTCGGGCACATTCCCATGTTTCCTGTGCCAGGGCACAAGTCCTGGTGCCGGTGGGGAAAACAGCTACACGGTGTGTGTTCAGCACGCCAGCATGATGAAGTCTATGATGGGGACGAAGAATCAGCCACCAGGTCACTACTCGCCCTCCCACGAAAATGAGATGGTGCGACAGAAACCGACTACTGCACCGTACAATTACCCAGGATCGTATCCAGAAGATGTGGTGGTGAAACAGAAGCCAGCGGGCAGTTCTTCTGACTTGTACTCTCAGCCAGGCTTCCCCTCCCCAGCTTATGGGACCGCCTCTGTGCAACCTGGAGACCAGTATGGTTACGGCAAGCATGATCCAGCCTACAATCGGATTGATCCTACCTACAGCCAGCATGATCCAAGATATCCGGGTGGAAGTCATGCCGCAGCACAATCACAGTATCAAGCTACTTCCACACAGCCTTACAATTCACCCCCAGGTGGTGCCTACGGTCATCCCCAGTACCAAGCCATGCCATCTGCAACACACCAGGCAAACCCACCGTCCGCTGGCACTGTACCCCAACGGCAGCAACAACAAGCCAATAGGTTTCAGCAAAATCCTGGCATGTTTGACACTGCTGAGGAACCGAGGCGAAAACCTTATCCAGGAGTGATGGTGAGCGGTGGAGGAGACCGGGGTGGGGGAGACCGTGGTGTGCTGTCAAGTGGAGTAGGTGGGGGAGGGGTTGAATGGGGAGGGAGTTCATATGGAGGAGGAGGAGGAGGAGGATATGGAGGAGGAGGGAGTGCATATGGAGGGGGAGGAGCAAACAGTGAGGGACAGTACCAGAGTGAGGCCATTGGCGCTGGAGCAGCTCCTGGCCAGAATAGAGGTACGGACGATGTGAAACCAGCCAAACAACTTTGTAGAATTCCTGGATGTTCGTTCAAAGCAGTGTCTGAATTAGGTGGCTTCTGTCCTGACTGTTACGATGAACATTACCCCAAGAGAAATGATACACCTCAACGTTGAAACAAAGTTCTTTTATTCTGTTGCTGTTGTCCATTACTGTAAGTTACTTACTTTGATTGGTGTGTGCCATTATGCTGTGTTGTGCTGTAGGTTTCCTGCTGTTTTCATGCACTTGTACAGTCATAGAGCCGCCTCTACTCTGCGTACATTTTGAATTTGTTTCGTGTACACGTTTTTAATGCATAGTAAATCCATTTATGGCTTTTGAAGGCAAAATCATTGCTCGCATAAATTGTATCTACCTCGTGCTCCACTAGTCTGCAGTACATCATCATCACTGTACATGTACGTAGCTACGTATTAGCTTAGAAGCATTGCACTTACGTCATGTTTCCGTAGCATTTCCGTATACTAGAAGTGAGCGATCTCGGAACCGGAAGTAAACAGTCTCATGTCAGTAAACTAGGAATACGCATGCGCAGTGTCTGTGCCTCGCGCGCGCACGCTCACAATCTGTAATAGTATAGTAGGCGTGGTTTCCTGTGGAAGACAACGAAGGTGCGAAAGTCAGTTCAGCGTGCGAAGTTTAGTTGTTCGAAGTTGTGCGAAGTTGCTGATTGAGGTTGAAGATGGCTAAGCGTTGCCAGGAAGAATACGAAGACGTTAGCGAGGTTCTACACCCTTCGACACTGTCAACACTCTAGCTATATGTACGTACCATGGCCTTGACTAAACGTTTGTCTTACTTGTCTCCGCTAAACTCTCCTTGTGTACATCGCTTCTTCGTCAATCTGTCAGACTCTCTCTCCTTTGCCTTACTCTCTTCTGAGGCAGTGTCTCTTTTCCCTGTATAGATCGCTTCTTTGCATTTCGCACGCGCAGTACGTGCACGAACACGTGGCTATCGGGACCACAGAAACCGCAGCGATGCAACCGCCCCTTGCCCCTCGCAATTAAAGTGTGACGGATATATATATATACATATATATATATATATATATATATATATATATATATATATATATATATATATATATATATACAGACGCGATGTGACTACGCTGCACGATTAGTTGCCTCGCGCTAAGGCGCTCGGCAACAACGCATGATCATGATGGCTGCCCCGACATCGCTGAGCGATATTCTGGACAGCAGACTTGGTGACGCGAGTCACAGCAAGCTAGACCACCTGGTGGACAGACACCACCAGAACAAGATTGCGATGAGCATCACCAACTGGCGCTCCATCGCTCCTTTCCTCGATCTGGAAGAGACGGACGAGGAAGCCATTGAGATGATGTACTTCACCATGAAGACCAGAAACATCGCCATGCTGAGAAAATGGAAACATCGTCATGGCTCCAGTGCTACTTACAGGAAGCTGCTGGAGGCATTCTGGAACGTGGAGAGGGTCGACCTCATTGATAAACTGTTGCAAATGGTCTCTGTCAGTGACACCCCATCTCCTGGTGATGCCAACGAGATGGAGTCAAAAGACAACGAGTCAACGATTTTTGTGAAGACCTTGAGTGGACAGTATATTGTTCTTGAAGTGATCTCCACTGACACAGTCGAAGACCTGAAGATAATGCTTCAAACGAAACTGCCAATGGAGGAAAAAGTTGAAACCAAGAAGATGCGCCTCATCTTTCAAGGACAAAAACTGAGTGACGAACGACTGTTACACGAATATGCTATCCGGGACGATTCTACGGTCTACCAATGTCTGCTAACCGGAACCATCCAACTTCGCATCTCCCTGCCTGATCTTGACAAGTCTCTTCCTCTGACTGTGAAGCCAACAACCACATTAACTGATATAGTTGATCGGGTGGTAGCTATTGAGCGTATCCTTCTACCGTACCAGCACTTACTAGTAGCTCTCCTTGGCCGTAGTTGTGTAAGGCTATCTGCAGATAAATATGTGTCATCAGTTGGTGATCATGACCTAAAGGGTGAGGATACAGTTGAACTTACTGCGTGTAAGGGGTATATACTGTCACACAGTTCAAGTTACATATGGGAAACACTCCCCGAATCTGCATATTAAACACAAATCTGAATCACCACCACCTGAATCACCATTACCTGATGTTTTTGTTTTAAAATTGCACTTGTGCGACACATTTAGGACTGCTGAGAAATTGATTCTACAAGAGAACGGAGTTTGTTGGCATTCATACAATTCTGTCACATTCAGTTATGCCAGTAAAGTTGTGCTGAAACAAGAACAACTTGTTGGCACTGTCAGCGAATGTTTTGCCAATGTTGAGTGCCTTCTCAGGCTCATGGGCCCCTTTTACTGCTCTGGGTATCCTAGGGAAAGGAACGTAAACCCTGAAGAAATTTTTCAAGTAAAAAAAATAATAGGAAGCAAAACAATTGTGAGCCTTCGACCCTCAGGCTCAGCTGTGGTATACATAGGTAAAAATGAAAACCTGATGACCTTCTATCTCCCTGACAACAGTGTCTCCATCCAAATCATCAAGGAACTGACAAAGGAAAATATGCTTTGGGGACTTCTTGGTGAATTAACGTGATAGGGAAGTCTAACTATTTCAGAGTGGCCTGAAGCTGGATGATGACACGATTTTGAGTGAATGTACTAGCGCAAAGATTGAATACAAAGGTGCAACCATTCTGACATACCACTTCACTTCTGAATATAGCAAAGGCTACTCTGTATGTTACTTAAATCGACCACTCAAGGGTGCCACTACTGTCTGTAGAGTGCAACTGTTTAGTAGTGATACCATAGCTGACCTCAAGGCTGCAATAGAGGAAGCTACTGGCATTCCACAACAGAGCCAGGCTTTGTACGACGGTGATTCAGTATATGGAATTGAACTTCATGATCACCAGGTTGTGAGAGACTTTGTCACCTCTCTACAGGTTAATCTCGACACATGGATTCTTGTCTTTGTAAGCACCCCTGGTAATGTTGTTCCATTTGAGGTTCTCTCCTGCGATAATGTTCTATCGTTGAAACGTGAAATAGCAATAGAAACTGAAATTCCAGTTGAAGACCAGATTTTACTTAATCAAGACAATCAATCTATGCTTGAAGACACCAAGTCTGTTGGTGTTTACACCGTCGGAGATGATCAACTGACACTTCATTGTACATTACTAGCTGCTGTACCAGGAGCTCACGACCATCCAGAGGCCGTAAAGAAACTGAAAACTGGTAAACGACCCAAGGAAGTCAAACAAATCACAGAGGTGGTACAGGAAGCAAAGAAGGCAAAAAGAAAAAGCCGATGTAAAAGTTAATTAAGAGGACCAACTATATTGTAATTTTGTATTGCTGAGTGCCTTAGCGCGTGAGGCAAGGAAGTGTATCTTTTTTTTTTTTTTTTTTTTTACTGAATAAATTTGTTAATTCTGGTTATTGGCAATAGCTACTACGCTAATACAGGCCAATAACCACATACAAACACAACAAAGTACAAGCACAAAGACGACTAGAGTATGAGATAGTTAACTACAGCACGCTTAAAACTTTTTATGGTGTGACGTGCAAATATCTCTAGGCAGACTGTTCCACAAATTAATGGCAGACGGAAAAAATGAGTTATGGTAAAAATTTGAGTGTGCAAAGGGTAAGGAAAGTGATGAAGAGTGTACAGAACGAATACGGTTGACAAATGGTGAAGGTCTGGAAACGGTAGGAAAGTTATGAAAATTTACATGCCCATTCAAAATGCTGTAGAGTTGACAAAGCTTTAGGAGTTTGCGCCTTACGATTCTGTGTAGTGTATATAATAATATTCTGTGTACTGTTCTGCATAAATTTTTTGGGTTCACACACTGAATGATTACATAGTATACGCAACTTCAGACAACATAGCGGTGTTGTGTATTGTTCCACAACACAACACCGTGTTGCATGGATTGGATCACTAGCTTTACCAAAATGGGAGTTACTGAATTGAGTGATTCTCCCAATTGGAGGATGCAACAGGACGTACCTTTGCAGTTGCATGCATATGGGTGCAAATTTGAATCATGATCTAAACAGTCAGAAGCAATAAAATCACTGAAGCCTAGAAATCTGATGTAATCACACAATCAACTTGATCACCATCGTAATTATTTCTGACCATGTGTGCATTTGAGACATGCATGCATGGTATGACAATTGGAAGTCCCCATAATATAATGCCATAATCGCAAACTTCAAATTAGTTTTTAGCAACACAGCAACAACAATGAGAACCGAGCAACAACAAAAATAATTGAACAAAAACAATAAGAATTCAGAAAATAATTGAGCAATAACAAAATGTAATGAATAACTCAGTAGCTAAGACAGGGTATGGCTTGAGTTAATATCATATGTAGGTACACACAAGAAAACGATGAAAACGATGTACACATTTTCATGCAAGAGAGCATGAACCATTCTTCTTTTCAGCTGCATCATGTTTCTTGTCCTTCTTAGACCCTCTCCCTGGGCCTCTTTTCACACCTACATTAAATGAGTCAATGTATAGCAGCAAGATCAGAGATGGATAACATTATTCATGTTGCCGGCCTGCCAGAAAATTCATTATACATAGTCCAAATTCAATTTCATAAGTCACACATTGTAATATATATTACCACATCAACTCAATGGTACAAAAAGGCATGCACCTGTACATCAGTCCTCTCCCTACCTTTGTTCTGCAGGACAGTCAGGATCTTTGAAAATGTGGGTCTGCCCTGTGGGATGTGTTGCATGCTCAGCTCAATGACCGTTTTCATTAGTTTTGCCAGTGGTAGACTTTCAACAATGAAGTTCACAGAATAGCAGCAATTTTGGAACAACCATGACAGACAACAGGATCAGCAACATGCAAGCTTAAGGATAAGCAGTCTTCAGCAGCTGTTCAAGTGGCGATGCATGTACATACAACAACATTCCCATTCAAACCTTTCCACATAATATAGAATTGTGACTATGTGAGTTTAAATTCAGCTGGTAGGGATATATCATGTGTCAATCTTTCCATTATTAATAGGGAAGTATAACAGCATTAATTTAAACATATTATACGTACCTCACCAAGCAGTGTAAAAGGAACGCAATGAGAATACCTGAGCATTCTTGTGCCAGCACTGTTCCATCAGATGTTTGACATATGGCTCACAGGAGTCCGGGATTAGTGGGCGCTATATGTGTGACAAACATAAGACTAGAGATGACCAAACTTGAGTTTTAGTAAAGGGTAAACGTTGCAGCATAAAATATCATCTCCCTCCAGGTATTGATCATCTCAGTTTGGCAAAGGAGAGGCAGTAATTTACAGTTTGCCACAGGCAACCTCTGTAGTAAAGCTATACTCATTTCGTACAACAGCTAGTGCATGCACTATGCCAGTCGACATCACATGCCAGTCACGTGCAAGCTATATCAAGTCATTCTCTTTGCTGTCTTGAGCTCCAACACGTCTCTGCCTTGAAAAACTTGGCAGTATAGTGTACGTAAAATCCAAAACTTCTTATAATTACTGAGCCAGCATAAATGGTTTGTGGAAAATATAACTCATTATAGTATAGAGAACACATATCTCTGCCAGTGGTGTATAACTATGGCAGGGCCTATAGCACGGCACAGGCCCTGGCTGACATTCAAAATGTTTAAGTGTTGTAGAGACTGAAAATCATCTCAAGAAGGAATTTGAGCCCTAAAGAGTTAATGTTCACTTGTCTGCGGCACTGCATGGCCCATTGTTATAAACTGGTATAGTTACTGTACAAGTTACTAACCTCCCCCTGCACCACCTTTGTAGGAACCAGAATTGGTGTGCAATCAGCAAACGGCAGTTGGTGTGTCACAATCTCCCACAGTAGTATCCCATAGGAGTATACATCACACAGTTTTGAGACTGGTTTTCTGTTAATAACCTGTGAGAAACCAATTGATTCAACTCAAACTTTGTATGTTTCCGCAAAGAACACCTAGACCATGAGAGCTATATATCCAGACAGACAGGATTGGGCTCATTTGAAGCCTTTTTGTGGGAGGGAAATCACAAACCTGACCCTTCCTTTTAACTTCTTGGCCACACAGTATTGCCATTACACTCAAATACCCTAAGGGTCACTCCTGGTAGGGGACTTAATAGTGTGTGTAATCTAATGTAATGAACCAAACCTCACAGCTCACAAGATAGGCTTACATTCTGACTACACTGTCATGATCGCCATTGTGCACTAGTACCGGCCCAAATGAAAAATAATTGTACATGCAGGAAACACCTTGGTAGTTCATGCAGTTTTTGTCTTCCCATTGGCCATCATTTGCTAGCTTGGTTTTTCTGTTGTTGGGTGTTTGTTAATAGGAACGAGCTGTAAGCTAGCCACCTATACATGCAGTCTCAGAATGAGGCTAGCTGTTAGTAGCTAGTCACCTCTACTTGGAATGAGGCTAGCTGTAAGTAGCTAGTCACTTCCACATGCAGTCTGGGAATGAGGCTGGCTGTAACCTCTACATGCAGTCTGGGAATGAGGCTGGCTGTAAGTAGCAAGTCACATCTACATGCAGTCTGGGAATGAGGCTAGCTGTAAGTAGCTAGTCACTTCTACATGCAGTCTGGGAATGAGGCTGGCTGTAAGTAGCTAGTCACTTCTACATGCAGTCTGGGAATGAGGCTTGCTGTAAGTAGCTAGTCACTTCTACATGCAGTCTGGGAATGAGGCTAGCTGTAAGTAGCTAGTCACTTCTACATGCATATGCAGTCTGGGAATGAGGCTAGCTGTAAGTAGCTAGTCACTTCTACATGCAGTCTGGGAATGAGGCTTGCTGTAAGTAGCTAGTCACTTCTACATGCAGTCTGGGAATGAGGCTAGCTGTAAGTAGCTAGTCACTTCTACATGCATATGCAGTCTGGGAATGAGGCTAGCTGCAAGTAGCTAGTCACTTCTACATGCAGTCTGGGAATGAGGCTAGCTGTAAGTAGCTAGTCACCTATACATGCAGCCTGGGAATGAGGCTAGCTGTAAGTAGCTAGTCACCTATACATGCAGTCTGGGAATGAGGCTAGCTGTAAGTAGCTAGTCACCTATACATGCAGTCTGGGAATGAGGCTAGCTGTAAGTAGCTAGTCACCTATAGATGCAGCCTGGGAATGAGGCTAGCTGTAAGTATCTACAAGCTAGATGCACTGATGAGAGTTGCTGAATTAAGCATCCATAAGGTCAGAGTAAGACCTGAGGCATAAGCGTCTTCCCTCTACTGGTGAGTTGTACTACCAGGAGTGAGGTTGCCACTTGAACACTTTGTAACATACTTCTGGAGCCATCCATGCATAAGTTCCAACTGCCGTCGTCAGCCTAGTAGTGTGCTCCAGATTCCGCGCTGATCCCAAGTCACATATCTGAGGTTAGAGAGTGTCAGGACGTCATTGTAAGTTGATGTTGTACCTTCATTCCCTCCCATCTGTTTTGATTGGTGGCTTGGTAATGAATCTACAATGCATGTGGGATATTACAGAATCAGCTGATGCAAGTAATTTTCTAATGCTTATAGAGCCACTATCATTAATTGCCATGCCATGGATATTAGCTTGTCTTGATGAGCCATGCATTCAATATATGCTGCGCTGATCACTGTTAATCAGCAGAGCTACTCCATGAGCATGTAGTAAACAGTCTAATACCTTTGTGTTCAGATTGCATGTCAGCAGAACTGTGGGTAAAAAAGTGATCAGTATTACTTGCAGTGAAGTGCTAACTCACTGCAAACAATGGATTGGTTTAACAAAGTATTTGAACCAACAATTCATCTGATAACTGCTTGCAGGAACTACTGGTCAACGTGGAGGAGCACTGAGGTCTAAGGTATATCTCCTACCATTGGCTGTCTTCAGGTCCCGATGAATGTAGTCCATCCGATGGAGATACTGCATCCCTGCAATTCACAAAATAGCATAACAGTTTAGTATGGGGTGTCTGTTAGCCAGGGCACAAGCAAAGGAGGTTGGAGGTTCACTCGATCGTGAACATAATTATACCTTCAGCAACTTGTCTTGCCCAAAGCAGACCCTGCTCAAGGCTTGGATGCTCCTTCTTCACATGAATGTAGTCAAATATGGAGCCATTCTCTGCAAACTCTGAGGGAGGTGATTAGTAACGAGAGATAGCTGCTGGGTCCTGTATGGTTATGACTGCATGAATTATAAATTATCGCCTTGATGATCCCTCAAGTTTGGAGATGGCCTCTTACTTCACTTTTAGCAAGTTCTCACTGCACTACATGTCATGTTAAATGAACCTCAGATGGATGCGTACCTAACTGGTAAGTACCTTGATGAGAATTGGCAAATATGCATTCCAGAGGGTCAACCCTCAGAATTCCGTCAAGCTTCATAAGTAGCAAGCGATAATTCCCTAGTAGCAATGGCAGACACTTGTCTGCTACATAGCTGAAGTAGATATGGGTTTACTCTGAGTCTGCCAGTTAGCTTGACTCTACTTGCTACCTAATGTTTATCGAACATTTTGGACTGAGAGCTCACTGATTCAGAAACTGCATGGATAGTTAGTTTAACTTGGTGAATTTTGTGGTGGTGTATTTGGTCATTCATGTGCATGGATTAGTGCCACTTTGCCTACTCCCATTTTCATTTCGTCTACTAATAATGAAATTGTACCATTTCTCCTGCTCAAGTAATACAGGTATTTTATTGATCTATTATTGATCTAAGGTACGTATTGATTTATGGAATGTGTATGAAATATGTTAGAATAGATCTATCTCTGCACACATTGCTACTTAATGATATAGTAGAACTATTACTGCACTTACAGCTATTGCAGAACTACTGTTATGCTGAAATACCTTTTCAGAAATACCTCTTTTAGTTGAGTAAACAAAATGGTACTAATTGATTATTTATTACGCGAAATGGCACTAAATCATTATTAGTAGGTGAAAAGGCACTAATTTATTATTAGTAGGCGAAATTGGAGTAGGTGAGACATATGTTAGTTCAAGCCAGATCCATTACCTTACATGGTGTTACATTCTTATGACAGACACAACAACCAACCCGTGACAATGAACTGGCTCATGCTCAGTGGGTCAGAAATGGATCCGTAGAACTGAATGATACGTGGGTGCCTCAGTGATTGCAGGATCTCCACCTACAAAGTATGCATGTACGCATGCAAATTAACCTCACTAACTTCTATTCTATAGCTTCACCTTAAAATTATGGATCCCTTAAACATGCATGCCTTTATCACACAAGTACCCTTGCAGTCATCCTGTGCAGATTCATGACTCTAACCACTCGCTAACAAGCTTCAACAGTTGGTGCTCTCTGCCAACCACCTGTCCAGACTGCAAAAAGCCTTCATGCATGCCAGAAATGGAGGTGAGTGGACTGTTCCTAAGCCCATTTGTGTATAGGACTATAGGAGAGAATCGGCCCATCCAGTACCAATTAACTCTAGTAGAGACTTTCTACAACCAATCCCAGACATATATAGCCATGCTATCTTCACCCTTCTGATGAACCCACCTACTTACCTCCCCCTGTCCCATCCTTTCTGCTAGCGCAGAACGTATCTCCCAAGGACATTGCCGGAAGTGATCAAACACAATTCAACTGACCCTAATTACTGTTCTACCAAACCAGTCAATTTGAGTAACTACACACGCTCATCAACAATTTCCAGCCAAATATTTTGGCAAGCCTATACTAGCTACACCCACTTATTAACTACTTCAGTGAGATATATTGGCAGGTCTCAAAGCAGGCATTGAAGTGGAATTGGAGGCCCTATTGGCTCAATAAAGTGAGAAAGATGTATACTATACCCATAAACTTGATATCAGTGCAATCACTGACCCTGCTATGATGAAAGGCTTCTTAACATGCAAGCAGAGACTCAGTCATTTGCTATGACCGTGCGGTGACACCCATGCATCTCCTCTGGCCCACTGGAGCTGCTAGATACTATCAGTCCATCGTGCATATAATATATTGATGAACACGATGTAGACATCATAGCTTACCTCTCTCTCAAATTTATCCATTTTCTTAATGGCCACCACTTTCTTCCCCGGCATCCACTCTCCCCTCCACACTATTCCAAATCCTCCTTTTCCAACCACCTCAAGGAACTTCAGGTCAGAGTAAACAATCTTACCTGCAATTGTAGGAAATAAGACTCTCAAAGCTATGAATAGACCATGTATGTACATTATGCAGTAGTAGGTTGATAATACTCACCCACATTCAACTCTGCAGGTTCAGACACAGCCTTCCCCAACAGGTTCTCCACCTGACACTGGTAGTTACCACTGTCAGCCTCTTTCACTCCCGTCAGAGTCAGTACTGGTCCCTCAGCTTCGTCCATCAGCTGGTTGTCACAGAGCCAGCTGTACCGCAAGGGCCCCGTTCCTTCAGCCTCAACACTAAAGGTCACCGAATCTTCTGTGAGACTGAAGTGGCGTTCAGGTTGACGTTTAATGGACGGAGCATCACCTGGTTTGACAAAAATCAACACAGACCTCAGGATAATAATTCACTACCTACAGGATATGAAGGGGGGAGGGGTGGTCTGAGCATGGATAACCAGGAATGTAGCCCCAGATATTGTGTATTCAGCAAACGATTCCAAGGGACTTGCACAGAGAAATCCATGGTAGGCTTGGTAGCTACAGTGTTAGCCTCGTTCCCAGGCCCGAGACGGCGAGGAGAAATGGACATGCAATGAGTAACCTGTATAGCTAATCTGTATGTACACATCACAATGCTTTGTGCTAATTACCTTATGTATCAATATATTAAGATTTTAACTGTGTGTGTGTGTGTGTGTGTGTGAGTGACGGAAGTGGGATGTTCGTGGGGCGGGACTAGACTATAGTGACGCGCGACCTTCGTACTTTAATTTATTTACTGAACCTCGAACTCCACGAAGAATGTTCGAGAACATTGGGCCCCGGGCGCCGGGCATGGGCTGGAATCCAGTATGCAATCGGGGAGCAGCAGCCGAAGCGGACGCAATCGGGTGAGCAGCAGCTGAAGCGGGCGCAATCGGGGAGCAGCAGTTGGAGGCGGAGGCAAACGGGGAGCAGCAGAAGTGCACGCAAGCGGCAAGCAGCATGCAGCTGAAGCGGACGCAATCGTGGAGAAGCAGCTCTTCAGAGAGCTGTCCGGCGCCAGATTACGCACGGTAGGCGAACAAGGGGGAAGTAGCTGAGCGAGCGAAGCGAGCTCAGCTACTTGCATTTACATTATTGGTGTGGGGGGGGGGGGGGGGGGGGGGGGGGGTTACGAAATTTTACCACTCACCCACTTGCAGCTCTGCTCGTTTGGAAACAATCTTCCCCACCTGGTTCTCCACCTGGCACACGTAGCTACCACTGTCAGCCTCCCTCACCCCATTCAGCATCAGCACAGGACCACACGCCCCTTCCACCACTTTGTCATCATGCAACCAGGTGAAGTGGAGGGGATCTGTCCCCTCGGCCTCAATACAGAGGGTCACTGACTCGCCTGTCATTCTGGTCTGACTCTCGGGATGTACTATGACAAGGGGGTCACCTGGTTGGAAAATGAAACTGAGTCAACACACAGCTGGCTTCTGTTCTCCTCACTGGTGTGCAGAGCCAATTACCCAGCTCATCAATATGTGCACACACTGATTGGAACAGGGCTTGGCAACAAGTAGAGGCTCTATGCCTTAGCATCCAGGATCTGAAACATATCTCTGACAGGTTGCCACTCACCAACAAGCAGCTCTGCTGGATTTGACTCTGCCTTTCCAACTTGGTTCTCCACACAGCACCGGTAGCTACCACTGTCAGCCTCCCTTACATCAGTGAGAGTCAGCATGTGACCCTCTTCCCCCTCCACCACCTTGTTGTCACAGAACCAGCTGTAGCGGAGCGGAGCTGTTCCCTTGGCCTCAATGCGGAGGGTCACTGAGTTCCCAGGAAAACTAATTTGGCTCTCAGGATGTGTAGCTATAATGGGATCACCTAAAGAATCGAAGTGAAATGAATATTCACGGTCATCAACTGATGAATGAAAACTATAGAACCTGATCATGAAGTGAAGAGTTTGGCTGTGGCTGTAAACATGAGGGATCTGAACCCAGAACACTAGTCAGTCCACGTGGAAGAGAACAAGTCTGGGCTTAAAGCAACACCATGAAGAGGGTCAGCTACACCATGATATCTGGATATTACATCATGTACTCCCTGGATGACAGTTTTTATCCATCCTGGGGAGGGGCAGTCCTCAGTTATAAACATTTACTCAAAGTAAAATGCGGAGGAGATGGGCCAGGTGGGTTTCTGGCCCAGGCCAAGGGAGGCTAATGCAACAATTGTTCAGCTATGTTCAACATTCCAATGTGGAACTATAATGTCACTCACCCACTTCCAGTTTCAATGACTTGGACACCGTATGCCCAAACCGGTTCTTAACCAGGCACTGGTAGGTACCGCTGTCAGCCTTTGTCACATCTATGAGTCCCAGCGCAGGATGCTCTGCCCCCTCCACCACCATGCCATCATGTAGCCAGTTGAACTGGAGGGGAGCTGTCCCCTCGGCCTCAATGGAGAGCGTCACCGATTCACCAGTCACACTGACCTGGCTCCCAGCTGCAGATTGGTCTGATATACTTGGAGAGTATCCTGTTTGGGTGATAGTAGACTGCTGTCCCAAATATTTATAAATAAACATCCCAAGGATACAGCAAGGGAAGAAATAGATGTATAGTTTATTGAGGTAAATATCCGTACCTCATCATAAATTACACAATGATCAAGATTTGTACTATATTCACTAGACGCGGCCAGGCGCATGCCATCAAAGGCAACCGCATGCATGCTCATTCTATGTGAACTGATACCAATATACTGAAGCTTCAGATCGGCATACACAATGCACACACACCCACACACCCACACCCACCCACCCACCCACCCACCCACCCACACACACACACACACACACACACACACATACACAGACAACTGAGATTATACAGTGAGTATGCTCACCTGAATAACCAACTTCCACTCGGACAGAAATATCATCTCGTAATGCCCAGCCTCCGACAGCAACGATGCAATCTCTCAGTACCACCACCAGGCACTCAGAATGACGTGTAGGTAGGCGACCCACAACTGGCCAAGAGTCAGAGTCGGTATTGTACATGTGAATATCAGCTTCACCAATTGCCAGCACCCTCCCTTTCAAGGTGGTACAAGTAGAATTCTCTGTTGGTACATCAGCAACACGCTGCCAGACACTGGCTTCGCTAGTGTGGGGTGGGGTCTGTGAGGGAGGGTGACACGAGCGAATGAGGGAGTCCAGGGTGCAGGTGAAGACCGCACAGGATGCACCAGTCTTGCCCTTGCCTCCCATGAAATACAGCTGATCTCCACAGATGGTGGCTGACGCATGGTAGATGGGTTCTGGTAGGCTTGCAGCAGTGTACCATTCTCGGGTGTTTGTATCCATCACCTCCACTGTGGACAGGACTCCTCTCCATTCCTTTCCACCTGCTGCTATCAGGTGGTTCCGTGCTGTGATGACAGCAGGCAAGAATCGCTTGGTAGGCATTGGAGGAAAGATTTCCACCCATTTACTACCATTGAAGCTGTTAAGGTGGTTGGTAGGTCGACCCTCTAATGATATTCCTCCGATGGCAGTTACAAGGTTGTCAACAACTGCCAATCCAAATCGTGTTGAAGGGCACTTTGGCATTTTGCTCCATGGCCGGTCATTGCTCTCCAGGTCATATGTGTACACACCATCACCACCCTCCCCCAAATCTATAAATGAAGCTCGCACCTCACGAGTTATATATCTGCTTGGACTGAAGTATCCCACACTGCCACATCCTACAGCTGCACCCCTCAACATTTTACATGGTGTGTTTCTATGCGTTTCCCAAGTCCACATCAGCTGGCCAGAATCATCCTCCACAGGTGGTACCTCCACAGAAGGACGGAGGGGGGACGGCTCTACATATTTGTTTGGAATCAGAGGAAGGGAGGGAGCTAGGGAAAGAGGAGGTACAATCATGGATGCTACAACTACAGGAACATATATTTTGTGTACCACAGTATAAACCACAGCCCTCAAGCAAAACATGCATCTATATCACATAGGCCTGAGATAATTATGCCTCAACTTGTATAGCTATCATTCTATTCCTTAATTCTTTCAAAATCTTGCTATTATTATTCTCATATTATTCTCACTTTATAGTCAACGCTTGTTATACTGTAACATTAGGGAACATTCAGCATAGCTAGTCTTGAGTGAGCAAAGATTGCACCTGAGGTACTGGCAAATCAGAGTCCTTGGACAACACTGTCAACAAATCAACTACAATATCTGTGCTAGTGCTGCAAATGTCAGCCAGTACTACCATTGTGCAGCAAACTGGAAGTCAATTTGCGCCACACCCCTTATTTCCGCATGCAAAAGCTTGCTATTATTCTCGAATTATTCTCAATTCTTTACCTTTGCTAGTATTCTCAAAATTATTCTGGCATAATTATCTCAGGCGTAATATCACAATGCAGATTGGGTGCCCTAACTGGAATAGCCTCGTTCCCAGGCCACGCGGCCTGGGAATATAACTGGTACAGTAGCTACCTCTTGATGGAAGTGGGACAGGTTTCTTGGGACTTCTCACTGAGGAGCATCTCTCTGCATGAGAAGGGGGAGGCTGTGTGTGTGAGTGTGTGTGTGTGTGTGTGTACGTGTGTGTGTGCATGTGTTATGTGTGTGTGTGTGTGTGTGTGTGTGTGTGTGCATGTGTTGTGTGTGTGTGTGTGTGTGTGTGTGTGTGTGTGTGTGTGTGTGTGTGTGTGTGTGTGTGTGTGTGTGTGTGTGTGTGTGTGTGTGTGTACAGGTGTGGGTATGATGAGTATGAGTAGGTTGCTCTAGTTTATCATAACCGTATGACCCAATTTAGTATGGCCTTGGAAATGGTCAAACTGGAAAATACGTATACATGACTTATACCATGAGTTCTCTGTAGATCTGCAATTTTAACAAAAGAGAAACCACTGCATGGTTAATTGTCAGTATATACAGCTAAATACTTTGTACGGGTGGTAGAGCTTCTACAATCAATAAATCCTAACTGGGAACTATACGTAGATATATCAAGACTTTAAAGAAACACAATAATTAATATACCGACTTACAGGTGGAGGTTTGGTAGCACCAGCTGTAGGCTTCAGTTTTGATCTTGCTTCAACAGGGTCAAAATCAGGGAAAATAATACTTTGCCGTCCAGTAGGACTCAAAGGGGCTGCCTCTTCATATCGATCTGGAGACATTGAGTGGTCCATAAGAAGGTTGTGTGTTGGGGAGTAGGGGGCCAGAAAAAGTGGAGGGAAGGGCGAAAATTAAGATGAGGGATGGGGGGGGGGGGGGGGGGGGGGGGGGGGGGGGGATGGGATTGTAGAGGAGGTAGGGGGGATAGGGAAAAGAGGGGGGATTGGGGAGAAGTGGAGGGAAGGGGCAAAACAGGAGGGAGGAGGAACAAAAAGGAGTGTTGGGGGAGAGTGAAGACAGTGGAAGGGTGGAGACAGTGGAAGGGTGGAGACAGTGGAAGGTGGAGATACATAGTAATGATGTGCAATCAGATCTGATGAAATAGAGCCCTGGCAGTAGCTAATATCATTGGCAGGAGTGACTACAATGGTGGTTGTTATGTTCCCATGTTGGAATGTAGCAGTATATATAGCTGTTTCTTATTATACTATGATTGTTTTATAGTCTGGGTGTCTCCTACTATGTAGGTCATCATTCTGTACTTGTGCTAAGTATGATTTGCTTATTCAGCAACTGTGCAAATGTATAGTATGACCACACTAGTTCTAATCTCCATGATGCAGTGTCATGGATATATAGTTGTACAAATTTTTAAACAGTGGAAGAGAACAAAAGAAATTGAGTTGCTCAAAAAGGGGGATATAAAGGAGGAATTATACATGTACAAGGCATGCACTATATAGCTAGAGAAAAAAGGGGGGGGGGGGGGGGGGGGGGGGGGGGGGGAGGGGAGAAGGAATTGGCTTGTTCGAGCCAGTGTATTTGTAATTACAGACCATGCATGGACCACG